>JBBBDQ010000668.1:1592500-2090000 GCA_037127315.1 Ascarosepion bandense
TTGTGAAGACTGCTGTTTGGGAGATTTTAACACAACGTCTCTCTATAGGGTCAAATCTTTGAAAATTAGCTGAGCCAAATGACCAATGTCCATAGAGAGAAGAAAAGTGAAGAAAGGATATTGTTGCTCCTTTTTTATACACACACCCACTTAGGATTCAGTGGTACCTTAAGCAATGTCTATTTTTGGCCGTGTAAATAAGTGTGACATGCAGATTTTAATTTCTGCTAAAATCCACAGTTGTGTATAAAATATTATGAAATTATGTCAATCAGTTTTGAAACATTCTATCCCACCTTTTTTTTAATTATTTCATCCTAAACAAGGCAGGAATGCCACTAGTGTACAGAGGGTTACAAGGAGTAAAATACTGAGAATAGGGAGGATTAGGGAAAGGAAAAAGAGACAGGAAGGCAGCGGATAACATATTTGAAGGGCCTGATCAGGTGGATGACGGAATGGGGGTTGCGAGGTGTAACAGGAGCAAACATACTAAGAGCCACAAGGGATAGGGAGACGAGGAGTATCAAGATTGCCTATGTCCCGAAGGGACAGGGCACATAGAAGAAGAAAGAAGAGAAGGGAAAAGACAAAAGATGAACAGGATAAAGAAGACAGAAGATGGCAATTGATATTGCATCCATATTGAACATTGTAATTATCACAGAAGCAAGTTTTTTTTTTTCAATCATTTCATCCCAAGCAAGGCATTCCACTGCCACTATTGCGCAGGGGGTTACATAGGCGAAAGTGATTAGAAAGAGTGATTAGATATAGGAAATGTCAGAAGGAGGGTGATAGATGGGTAAGGATATCAAGGATGAGGTTTGGGTCGATGGGAAGAGTGTTTGAGAGAATGGATGCAAGTTAGTGTGTTAGGAGGTGTCTATTGACCTTACGTTTAAACTCCTGGAGATTTTAGCTGTCGGAGAAGTAAGTGTATGGAAGGGAATTCCACAGGCGGGAAGTGCGAGAAAAGAAGCTGTTGGAGTAGAAATTGCAGTTATATCTTATCTGTTTCACCGTAAAAGGGTGAGACCTTGTAGCTAATCTAGTAATGAAAAGAAGTTTCACAGGTGTGAAGTGCAAGAAAAGAAACCATTGGGGTAGAATTGGTGGTTGCATTTAGCAATTGTCATAAAAATACTAGTAAAAAAAAAAACACAAGCCATGTCATACAGGTGAGAAAGTGACTTGTCTGCACTACCAACCATGTTGCATCCAAGTAGAGTTAAATCACCTTTCTTTCTCTTACTAATAAATGAAATTAAATTTATCAGGTTGCTATGTCATTGGCTTATTAGAAATTTATATTAAAGAACATTTGTTCACATGTATTTAATTGAGTGTGTGTTGAAGGAATTTGATTATGGCTCCATGTATATCTTCCAATCGCTAAAGGTTTTAGGTGTTAAGTTAATTATGGAAAACTTAAATGCTACAGATAGGGCTTAATTTCATTATTCACTGATTGGTCAATCATATTCAATTTTTTTATTGGCTAGAAAAGAATAATATAGAATTTTAATTTTCCTCTGCTCTCAACAACCTCTTTCTTGCACAAATTTTTGCTTCTGATGAAAAAAAACTTCTTTTATATTCCTTGGTTCATTTAAAAAAAATTTTTTTCTAATCATTTCACCACAAATAAGGCAAGACTGCCACTAGTGCACAGGGGGTTACAGTGCAAGATAGGACCAGGTACAGGGGATATTGAGAAAAAGATGAATAGGATTCAAAAAGATAGAAAATGGCAATTGACATTGCATTTAAATTTTTGGAGATTGTAGCTATCAGGGAAGTAAGTAAACAAAATGAAGTTCCACAGATGGGAAATGCGAGATAAGAACCTTTTTTTTTGGATTTTGTCAAGAACCTCTTTTAGAAGCACCTAACCAGTTATAACAACAGTATTTAATGCAAGGGTGAATGGTAGATTTATAATTGTGTAAGATGGATTTTAACTGGAAAAAACTTCCAGACCTTCCACAGAGACCCAGACTTCCTAGCAGTAGATGCAGCTATAAATCCAATATATTCATTCCACTCTAGGTTAGTTGATAAAAATGAAGCCAAGAATGTGCAATGAGTTGTTTTCAAGGAGGCTTGGAGCAGTCATGCTAATGGCTGTCATAAAAGTTTCTCTATGCTGGTTAAAAGATCATTTTGTGTGTGTGTATATATATATATGTCTGTGCTAGGAATGAGCATAAATTACATGCTATTTTTTTTATTAAGAACTAAAAAAATACAACTGATTTCCCTCCAGGGCTTATCAAGTCTTATTCTGGGAATGGTAGGCATGTATATTAAAAGATGATAATGGGGGCCAGAAAAGAAAAATGCAAGGAGAACTAGAGTCCAATGACATTCAAACCCAGATAGCTATCTTACTGTTTGCAGAGAGATGGTCTGCAGGACTTGATGTACAATGACTTTAGATGATATAAAGAGTGGGACTCTGATAGAATAGTGAATAAATATATATATATATATATTCATACACACAAACTAGTGGGTCCATGATGGTAAAATATTTATCTAGATATCCTGTCTAAAATGATGGCAGCATATTTAATGATGTATTGAGTATCTTGGCTTAAGACATAAGAAAAAAAAAATTCAAACCCCTATGCAAGATATGATGGAACTATGTTTTTATATATATATATATATATATATAAGCATGCAGTGTGGGTATAGAAGAATCCAAAGGAGTATCCTGTACATACAGTGGTAGGATAACTCTAAGAGAGCTCTAAATAGATATGTATATAAATACATATACAGCAAATATAAGAAAGAATTTAGGCATATACATTATTTTATAGTAAATCGGAAGTATATATATATATATATATATATATATATATACACACACACAACAATCTTTATTGTAATAGAGAGGATATAATATATGGCTTTGACTACTCAATGACATAACTATTACAAAAAAATAAAATTATAAGATACTGTTAAAGAATGAACATGCGAGCAGAGCTTTAATAAATGGTCGTAAAGAGAATGAACTGAGCTGACATCTCACTCTCTCTCTATATATATATATAAGTGTGACAGGAGGGAAATAGATATATACACAACAGTCTTTATTATCATAGGGAGGATTTTTTTTTTTAATCATATCACCCCGAGCAAGGCAGTAACGCCACTGATGTGCCAGGGGCTACGTAAGAGTGAAAAGATTAGAAGAGAGAAAGCCGGAAACCACATCCTAAACAGGGAACAAGGGATGAGCCTCTACACATGTTCAATAGATGAGGGTGGAGTGTGAACTGGGCGATGTTTTAGTCTATCTACTTCAATTTAGCAAAAAAAAAAAAAAAGAAAAGTGAAAAGATTGGAAAAGAGAAAACCGGAAACCACATCCTAAACAGGGAACAAGGGATGAGCCTCTACACCTGTTCCATAGACGTGGGTGGAGTGTGAACTGGATATTCCCTTCTGTCATGCTCATGGGGATAACTTGTGAGGAAACAGCTAATAATCCTCTCAAATATTTGCTGTCATTTTTAAAGGCATGGGTACACTTGTATTTGCATATTATGTGGAATGTACCTTTTGAGTTGGATCTGGTTTATGGGGAAAGGGTCAAATGGCTAAAAGAAATGTCAAGAACCACTGGCTTATGTTAGAAGTTTTTCAAAAAGACTTGCATTAATTTTTCGACTCTAACAAATTTTTTTCTTTTATTTTCATCATGTTGCAAGTGCTAAACTGAATATTGAAAATTGCTAAAATAAATTTTATGAAAAAAATGTCTTTAATCAATTCAGGATTCATTACTGACAAACACACTCAGAAGATACACAAAAAACACAGTAGACACAGAAAGAACATTGCAGAAACTCTTAATCGAGGTAACAATGGAAAGCAAGAAAACAAGATTAACCACCAACTGGTAAACATTTGCTACAGCAGGAGCAACAACCTACAACATGTGTAACACACCAAGGAATTTCTAATGGCACACAGCCACAAATGACATCACATAGTTTAAACCAATAACTACAAGGCAAAGAATATATTTAGCTGTTTCAAAACTGCTTGCTCATTGGACACCCTGCCTGTTTCACCTTCTATGAACATCGCTAATAAGTACACCCGCTAAAAGACAAAGAAAACGGTAGTCTTTTAATTATTCTACAACTACTTGCATGAAGAACTGTTTAAAGCCTAACAGTTCTCCTGAGATCTTTCATCTGTTTGAAGAAAATTGCTTTTGCTCTTCTTTCAACTTATTCATGTAAGCAAATTTTCTCTCACATGAAATTAGGCTCAAGTCCACAATGAAGTAGCCTAATGCAATGTGTAAATCTCAAAGTAAGAAAGCATGTTGCAAATAGCTAAGATCATGCAAGTGCCAGGCTACCATTAATAATAACTTTCTTTTTAAAAATCTTTTAAAAACAGTTTATTTCTATTAATGAGGCTTACATATTGTATATATTACTATATAAAATAGTCATACATAGAAATAAATTCAATCACAATTTTGATTTTAAAAATGCTACACTCATACAAAAATAAAATAATTCACTTAGAAGGCAAATCCTCGAGAGTGCCACCATTGAATATTACTCAAATATTAATCTAAAACCAGGATTTTTCCCTATTTCATCTTTCTTAACAGAATCACTACTCTCCCAAAGAAACATACACAACAGTATCAAAAATCAAAAGAAAATGGTTGAATCCGTCAACACAGCAATAAAAACAATATCTTCACACGTGACAGTAATTGACGTAATTTTCAGCTAACAGTATAAAAAAAACGTTCTGGAAATTCTTCTAGTTGTTAAGGACATTTTGTTTTTGTTATTATTAATTACTTTGTTCTTTTTTTTTTATTATATCACCCCGAGCAAGGCGGTAATGCCACTGATGTGCAGGGGGCTACATAGGTGTGAAAAGATTGGAAAAGAGAAAACCAGAAACCGCATCCTAAACAGGAAACAAGGGATGAGCCTCTTCACCTGTTCAATAGACGAGGGTGGAGTGTGAACCAGGTGATAGTTTAGTCTATCTACTCCAATTAAAAAAAAGTGAGAAGATTGAAAAAGAGAAAGCCGGAAACCGCATCCTAAACAGGAAACAAGGGATGAGCCTCTTCACCTGTTCAATAGACGAGGGTGGAGTGTGAACCGGGTGATAGTTTAGTCTATCTACTCCAATTAAAAAAAAAAGTGAGAAGATTGAAAAAGAGAAAGCCGGAAACCGCATCCTAAACAGGAAACAAGGGATGAGGCTCTTCACCTGTTCAATAGACGTTTAATAAATTCATTTTGTTCTTAATTTGAAGAAGTCCACATTGGATGAAACACCTTGGCAACTATTAGTTTTCCTATTGTCTTTTACATTTATAAATAAAATATATTGTTGAATAAGTATATTGACATTGGCTTGTATAAAAATATGTATATGGTTAGCACACTGAATGATTTTAAAATGCTAAGTCAGCACATAGGGGTCGGCAGCCTTTTGCTAACTATGTAATAGGGTAGCAAATGAGACATTGATATGAATAACTTCTCTGCTAAGACTGTTGCCTTCTTTTTTAATCATTATTAAATTTAATTTTTCACAAATGTTTCCTTTTCCTTTCTAGAATGGTAAGCACTGTATCATTGTACTCTGATTTTTGGTCCTTGAATATAGATGCCATGCACCAAAGTAATGTCACAATTTGAACGTAGACAAAGGCGCAGTTCCTGAGTTGATAACGGTTTTGAAAAATCAAAAAGCATTTTCAGAGACCCACTTTCTCCCTCTCGCACTGATCATTTAGAAAATTGATGCACACTTAATTAAAAGTTTTGTTAATTGCATCAGAAACCAACTGCCAGAATTTCTCACATGATTAATTTAACATTCATTAAATTTACTCATTAATCAATTGCTCTGACCTTGGGATGCAACAGAAGCGAAAAATGTTCAGAGTGGGAACAAAGTACACATATATATATATATATATATATATATATATATGTGTGTGTGTGTGTGTGTTTGGGTAACAATCTCTCTTTTATGCAGGTTTCATTAAAAATGACACACAAGGTATTATCATTAACTCATTTTTACAATTTTTAATGTGTTCTTATGATTCTTTTCTTTTCAGAACTCAAATTATATAACAACTGTCTAAAGGTTTTGTACATTTGAATGCTTTCGGCTATTTAGCCATTAACAAGAATTATAATACATACATAATTGCATCTTCCACATGCAAAAGAAGATTAAAAATAATATAGGCATTACTAATAAAAAGTAAAATCTTACACTTAATACCATCTATTATGAGCACGGTAACAATGTGCTTACTGTGTTCAGAACTTAACATACAAATGATACATAAACTTTATGCATATCTATTTACAAGTACAAAATTTATTCTTTATAATGGCTAAAAGTATAGCTGAAAGTGTTTGAATGTACAACTCCTTTGGACAATTCTTATATAATTTGAGTTCAGAAAAGAAAAAAATCATAATATCACATGAAGAATTACATAAAACTTAATGATAATACCTTGTCTGTCATTTTTAATAAAATCTGCATGTATATATATATATATATATATATATATATATAGGAAAACTACTAAAAAGTTGTAAGTTTAAAAATGTATTTTTTTGATAGTGTTTATTTATTTCTATTA
Organism: Ascarosepion bandense; assembly: GCA_037127315.1. Lineage (NCBI taxonomy): Eukaryota > Metazoa > Mollusca > Cephalopoda > Sepiida > Sepiidae > Ascarosepion > Ascarosepion bandense. The sequence continues at coordinate 1,599,177 of JBBBDQ010000668.1, forward strand.
TTATATATATATTTGATATTTCAGACTGGCCTAGGCCTTTCATCAGAAACAAATGATTTTAAAATTTAAACTAGAAGCGTTCGTTGTGACAAGCGTCTGTCGCAAGATGTTTACATCACGTGATGTGGAAAGCGATAGAGTTTTTTGAATATTTTTAAATGTAAACGTAACTGTAATAATACTTTTAAATGTTGTTTTAAAGAAAAACTTTTTTTAAGTGTATCTAAAATATATATATATATATATATATATATACACATTCCATTTGTAAATGAGTTATGAAGCATAATAACCTATTTACAAATGGAAAATATTTAAAAGCTCTACAATATAATTGTATTGAACACCTTTAATAGAAATGTGCACTAGTCTAATTTTATTATGACCAAAAACTAAGTAATTAAACATTATATATAGAGATAGATAGATACAAAGAAATATATTGAGATAGATATATGTATGTCTGTATATTTAGGCAGAATATCTTCATTTAAGCATTTCATTGAATAATAGACATACTGTGTCTACTTGCGGATTGTGGTGCAGTGGATATTGACTCAGAATAAGAAATCAGAGAGTTGAGTTCGAATTTCAGTTAATTCTGTTGCATTCACTTACGCGCAAATACCTTTGGAAAAGGTATTAATCCATTGCTTCCCCTCAGCTATGAGCAAAATAACAAAACAGATTGGGTTCTGTAGCTTTGGTTGGCAACCAGTCTACTGCAGTAAGTAATGACAACCTACTGTGTGAAAATCTTTTGCCCAGTCTGTCACGACTCTTTTGAGACATGATCACCCATGTGTGTATCACATATGGCACTTAACTAACTGATTAATTGGGTCTACTTACTTTTATACTGATCCTTTCCAGTTGACTAATCAGTTTCTTGATGTTAAGATGCAATTCATTAAAGGAGGTGACTCCCCTTCATTAAACCTGGGGTCAAAACACTATAAAATTATAAAAAATTTCAAGGTAAAATTTCCAGCAACAGATTTTCATAGTTAAAAATACTTACCAGCAATACATTTTTGTAAAAACAAATTATTAATGACCCCAATAAAATTTCATCATTAAATGACTCATAAGTAGTTGGCATGTCCCCAAACAGATAGGAATTAACTTTTATATATATATATATATACACACAATTTATGACGTGAGTATGTCATAACATCACAACAAAGTAGCTATTTCATTTCAATATTTCTTTCGAGATGGAGAGCTTTTTATGTTACAAATTTTCAAAAAATATTATTTTCTGTACTCTGTAGTAAACATGCTTAAGGATAAGGTTTTTTCTTTTCAATATCAGAATTTTATTCCATCCATACCAACCCTTATACTTGGATATACATAAATATAAACTTAACTTCAGTTAATATATATATATATATATATATAAAACTGCATATTTGGGTAACAATCCCTCTTTTTATACAAATTTCATTAAAAATCACAGACTAGAAACTGCAGTTAATTTTTTTTATTTTTCTTGTTTTCTCATAACTTTCCTTTTTTTTTAACATAAACTCTGTGTCGAAGCGCTTTTGGCTACATTGTTTGCCATTATCTAGGAAGATTTTATTTTTACTTTTAACTGAATATATGGATTGTTTTATGCACAGACTGCAATGTGTAAATACGTGCATGTTGTCTGTCTTTGATTTTGACTGTACATTTTAGTAGGTCAGTTGAGCGCCATCTGTAGAGGACGATGTGTCCATTACCAATTTATATTTACGGGTCAACTCAGTGTAACTTGCATCATGAAATAGAGCAGGAATTAAAGAAACACGAAAAGGCAAAAGTAACCAGAATAAAAATATATTAACAAAGGTTACATAGAGTTGGAAGCATGCATATCAAATAAGGAAAGAAAAGTTTTTTCCCTTTGTCTGGAGAGAAACGTAAATGTTCGGTAGAAGATTAAATTGAATAAAGTTCAGTTTGAATAAAGTTAATGTACATACTGTTAATGTCTGTTTCCAATTGGAGTTTTTTAGTGTTGTGTGTGTATGCTGGTGAGAAATAAAAATTTGCGCCACTAATTGCAGGTACCAATTAGTGCACGTGTGTATGTGTGAGTTAGGGAATAAACATGTCTGCACTTGCCCAGGACAGAATTCTAACTGCCTAACACGTGATGCTCCCCAGCTTATATCGGCATCGTTAGCACGGAAAACTAGAGTTATCACGTAAATGCTGAATGACCATGTGTGTGTGTGGGTGTGAATGTATCAAACCCTACAGGCACCATGACACAATTTACTCTTTCAGAAATTTAGAAATGGCATATTGTACTGCTTGGCATTCATGCCAGAAGCACTAATACAAACAGTTTAGGGTGTTTGATTGTCAATCTGAGGACAGCACAGAGGATTCAAGAAGAGTTGGATGATATATTGAGTCAACATCATGATGTTGAGAGTGATCATTAGTGATAGTGATGTTATGTCTCCATACATTTTTCAACAGGGCCTCAGACTCAGCAGGATTAAAGAGGGTGGCTCCTAGAAGTCCCTGTTTGGCAACAGGACTCTGCACTAAACCATACAAGCAGAAGAACTCAGCCATGGCTGTCAGACAATTACTGTCACCCTATCACCCTTTACATCTGGCCACTTAACTCCCCAGATTGCAACCCACTTGATTATTTTCTGTAGGGCACACTTGAGCAATAGACCAACAAAACTCTTTGTTAACACCAAAGATGAACTGAAGATTACTAACATAAACAAAACCAGCCAGAAGAGATTCAGGAAAATTCAAAGTCATCTAAGATCCGTAGTTGAAGTCAATGGCGGTTTTATTGAATAAATTTACTCTTTGGCATTTCAAGATATTCTTTTGTAATTTTGGTAAATGTATCTGTTAAAATGAGATTCAGTGTTATTTTCATTGAGCAATGCAAATTTAAAACGTTTTTGGGTTTAATTTATGCCAAACAGTATTATGGTGTTATATTTTATTTTTTTTTTTTAATCATTTCACCCCGAGCAAGGCAGAAACGCCACTGATGTGCAGGGGGTTACATAAATGTAGAAAGATTAATTAGAAAAGAGTGAGGAGTACAAGCTAGTTAGAAAGGAACAATAGAAAGCTGAGAAAGCAGGTGCAATGACAGATACATGGGCGGAGAGAACGTGAAGATTATACAGGGGAGGGGAGAGAGCTAGAGGCCAGTGGTTAGTAGGTGAGTATTAACTTTGCTTTTAAATTTCTGGAGGTCGTAGCCGTCAGGAAAGCAAGAATACGGGAGTGAGTTCCACAGGCGGGAAGTGCGAGAGAGGAAGCTGCAGGAGTAGAATTGTCGTCTGCGTTTGGCTAACCTGACTGTGAATGGGTGGGACCCAGTTGCCAGTCTGGTTGCATGGGTAAACACCTGTTGAGGAGGCATCAGTGACTTAAGCTCATCTGAGCAGAAGCCATGAAAGTATTTATAGAAGAGACAGAGGGAGGCCACATTTCGACGATGGGAAAGTGGCTGCAGTCGAGCCGCCAGATCAGTACCTATCACATTACAGACTCTCCTTTGGAGCCTGTCAAGAACACTGAGGAGAACGGCAGGGGCACCTGACCATAAATGGCAGCAGTACTCCATGCACGGACGGATGGTTGACTTGTATATATGCAGGATGGATTCAGGTGGAAAAAACATCCTGGATCGACATTTGTTTTTATTAATTGATAAATTCTGTTCATCGTGCCATTTCTTGTAATCATTTAAATTTTTTGCACCGTTTCTACTTATTGAATACATTAAAAAAAAATTCATATTTTGTTTGTTGTGATTCATATAATTACAATTCTAGTTTCAATATATTTTCAAATTCAAATTATTTAATACAAAAGTACCAACTTTATTTTGCTTATTACTTGTGCCCAGCATTATCATGGTATTTTAACACTGAAGATTAACTGAAAGCAAGAATTATGGCACCAACTAAAATAAGGAAACTGTCTGGAAGAGCTGCAAGAAGTTGTGAAGTCGACTTGCAGCTGTGATCGAAGCGAATGAATAAATTTATAATCTTTCATATTTCAAGATATATTTTTGTAATTTTGGTAAACGCATCTGTTAAAATGAGATGACAGTATTATTTTCATTGAGCAATGTAAATTTAAAACGTTTTTGGGTTTAATTTATGCCGAACAGTATTATGGTGTTATAGACACTTCTATCTAATCTTTGTTTTTATTAATTAATAAAACCTGCTCATCATAGCATTTCTTGTAATCTTTTAAATTTTTTGCACCGTTTCTACTAATTGAATACAAATAAAGTTATAATTTTTTTAAAGTGCACACAAACTTTATGGATATCCTGTATATTAGTTTACATGGATTCTACTTCAGAAATAATTTTATTGATGTTTCTACTTTATATATGTGTAAATTTTGAACAATGATAATTTGTAGCTTTTTTGTTGTAGTTGCATTGACTTAGAATAACTCAATGTTTGTTTATGTTTGTGAAATGAGGTACTATAATTATTTACACTGTTTATATATTCACAACATTTCAGCCATGGTAAGCTCCAGTATTCTTCAGGTGAGTGGAAATTTGAACTGTAGCCTTTATTATGTTCACTGAGGTAGATTGTTCTAGTTCCACATGCTTCTTCTATTAGTTATCTCCCTTTAACTCAACTCTCTAACTTTAAAAGAGAAACAGGCTACCTCTTTAGGATAAGACTGCAGGAACAACGTAAAGCCATAAAACAAGGGGAAATAGAAACTCAGGTGCAGCTGACCATATATGGAGGTAAAAGGGAGATCACCAAAAAGAAATTTCATATTTTGTTTGTGGTGATTCATATAATTTGAATGCTAATTTCAATATATTTTCAAATTCAAATTACCTACTACAAAAATACCAGCTTTGTTTTGCTTATTATTTGTACCCAGCGGTATCATGGTATTTTAACACCGAAGATTAACTGAAAGCAAGAATTATGGCACCAACTAAAATAAGGAAACCTCCCAGAAGAGTTGCAGGAAATTGTGAAGTCGACTTGCAGCTGTGATTGAAGCCAATAGAATTTTATTGAATAAATTTACTTTACTATTTCAAGGTATTTTTGTTTAATGTGGTAAATATATTTGTTAAAATGAGCTGTCAGTGTTATTTTGATTCTGGCATAAATTAGATGGCAAATCCTCCATCACACCCTGCAGCCATGTCACCCCTTACATCTGGCCACCTAACTCTCGAGACTGCAACCCACTTGATTACTATATGTAAGGCACAGTTGAGGAAGGAACCAACAAATCTTCTTTTAACATGAGGATTAACTGAAAGCAAAGATTATGGTACCAACTAAAATAAGGAAACCTAGAAGAGCTGCAGGAAATTGTGAAGTCGACTTGCAGATGTAATTGAAGCCAATGTGATTTTATTGAATAAATTTACTATTTCAAGGTATTTCTGTTTAATGTGGTAAATATATCTGTTAAAATGAGCTGTCAGTGTTATTTTGATTCTGGCATAAGATTGGTGGACAAACCCTCCATCACACCCTGTATGTATCTAGGGTTATAGGAATATTTTATTTTATAAACCTGGTCAGCACATTGTCTTCATAGTTGATGAGATTGAGTGTTAGCTCTTTCTTTTTCATTAATAATACATGGGTTGATACGACAAAAGAGACATAGGTATATAGACAGGAATAGACTGATATTGATTAATTGGAGAAGGTTGGTCTGAGGTGACAAATCAAGCTGATTTTGTTTGTTTAATTTGGATGTTACTACTGTGAATGTAAAACAGAATTTTGGGTGTGAAAGCTATAACAATTTTTTGAGACTATTCCCATTTGCAATGAACAATTTGATTCCACCATAAATGAAACTGAAAACAGTGTCAAATCCAAACTTGAAGCTGAATTTCATTGAAATTTAAAAGATCTCTTAAAGAGAAAAGTACTTCAAAATCACACTGCTTGCAATAAAGACAACTGTATCTTAAAACTGAAAACTTTAAAATAGCTTGAAAAGGATTAAACAAATATCATCCTTAGATGGTTTGTTAAAGCTGGCTTATCAGTTATTCTATTTCCCATGAATTATTGACACTAATTACATTGTTCAAGCTGTTATCCTTATCTTTGTCCACCAGGGTAGATTGTTCTCATTCCATGTGCCATCCCTCTTCCAGCCTCTCCAAGTTTTTGTTCATCTCTGTTGTAGCCAGGTATTGAATTCAGAATTCTTTGGTCAATTCACTATATTGCACTGGGTTATGTGTTCTTGAGGATATCAGTGTATGAATTTTTGGAATTATAAATACTACCTTTTGGTAAACATTTTTTACCAGAGCTCATATTACAATTTTTGTTGTTATGATTTTTCTGTAGCACTCTATATTATTAGTTCCCATATTGTATTCATTTCTATGCTCGGCTGGCTTAGGGGGTTTTTGTGGCGTAGCATATGCACTAATTCCTTCAGTTTTCATATTTTCCAGTGATGTTCTCTTATTTTCATCTCATCTTACAGGGGATGGTGATCCCCCTTTTACCTCCATATATGGTCAGCTACACCTGAGTTTCTATTTCCCCTTGTGTTATGGCTTTATGGTATTCCTGTGGATAAGACAAAAAGAGGTAACCTGTTTCTCTTTTAAAGTTAGAGAGTTTAGTTAAAGGGAGATAACTAATAGAAGAAGCATGTGGAACTAGAACAATCTACCTCAGTGAACATAATAAAGGCTACAGTTCAAATTTCCACTCACCTGAAGAATACTGGAGCTTACCATGGCTGAAATGTTGTGAATATATAAACAGTGTAAATAATTATAGTACCTCATTTCAGAAACATAAACAAACATTGAGTTATTCTAAGTCAATGCAACTACAACAAAAAAGCTATAAATTATCATTGTTCAAAATTTACACACATAGAAAGTAGAAACATCAATAAAATTATTTCTGAAGTAGAATTCATGTAAACTAATATACAGGGTGTCCATGAAGTTTGTGTGCACTTTAAAAAATTGATAACATTATTTGTATTTGTGATAGAAATAATTTGTAAAAGGATTAAAAAGAAGTAAATCTATAGTTTTCAAGGTTTTATTGAAATTTTATTTAAGTTTCAATATGTCCTCCATCCTTAGCAATACAAGGGGAATATGATTTTGCAGTTCACAGAAAATATTTGCCAACTGATTTACAGTAATGCCTGAAATCACGAATGAAATAGGTTTGGTTGTATAAACAATTCTTTTCATATGTAAAAAAAATCTAATGAAGTTAAATCCGGTGAACATGGAGGTCAATAAAATAGTCCACCCCTTCTGATCCATACATTAGGAAATTCCTGATTTAGAAACTAACATGCAGAGCAAAGTGACAAGGGGCTCCATCTTGTTGAAACATTGTATTATCTATCAAGTTTAATTGTCCAAGCCAATTTTTTACAGATTATTTCAATCACAAATACAAATAAAGTTATAAATCTTTTAAAGTGCACACAGACATTATGGACACGCTATATATGTAAGAATGAACCGAGATATATTTAGTGAAAGAATTACAAAATTAGTAAAAGAGAAAATAACTTACTTTGATAAAACGACCTCCAATCTGTGGTGGACTGGGGTAAGAAATGGCTCGTGAATTTTAAGGCTTCTAAAATGAATATGCTATCTGTTAACCATCACACTGCCCCCCCCCCCCCATTAGCCTGAATCAGGCTAGTCCCCCTGAAAGCAGAACACTGAACCTCCTTGAGTCACTACAGACCTCAAGTAGAATCCATAGCTAAATTCGCTGCTAAGAAGGTTCATTCTCTGTGAAGTACCAGGAAGTTTTTCCTGACTGAAACCATCGTGCATATATACAAATCTACCACTTGCCTGTGCATTGAATACTGTTGCCATATCTGGTCGGGTGCTCCTGCTATCCACCTAGGGGTCCTTGACAAAATCCAACGGAGAATCTGTAATGTAGTCGATCCCGACTTGGCAGCTCGAATACAGTCACTTTCTCTCTGAAACAATCCTACACATATACAAATCTACTTTCCGCATTGAATACTGTTGCCATATCTGGTCGAGTGCTCCTGCTATCTACCTAAGGGTCCTTGACAAAATCCAACGGAGAATCTGTAATGTGATCGATCCCGACTTGGCAGCTCGAATACAGTCACTTTCTCTCTGAAACAATCCTACACATATACAAATCTACTTTCCGCATTGAATACTGTTGCCATATCTGGTCGAGTGCTCCTGCTATCTACCTAAGGGTCCTTGACAAAATCCAACGGAGAATCTGTAATATGATCGATCCCGACTTGGCAGCTCGAATACAGTCACTTTCTCTCTGAAACAATCCTACACATATACAAATCTACTTTCCGCATTGAATACTGTTGCCATATCTGGTCGAGTGCTCCTGCTATCTACCTAAGGGTCCTTGACAAAATCCAACGGAGAATCTGTAATGTGATCGATCCCGACTTGGCAGCTCGAATACAGTCACTTTCTCTCTGAAACAATCCTACACATATACAAATCTACTTTCCGCATTGAATACTGTTGCCATATCTGGTCGAGTGCTCCTGCTATCTACCAAAGGGTCCTTGACAAAATCCAACGGAGAATCTGTAATATGATCGATCCCGACTTGGCAGCTCGAATACAGTCACTTTCTCTCTGAAACAATCCTACACATATACAAATCTACTTTCCGCATTGAATACTGTTGCCATATCTGGTCGAGTGCTCCTGCTATCTACCTAAGGGTCCTTGACAAAATCCAACGGAGAATCTGTAATGTGATCGATCCCGACTTGGCAGCTCGAATACAGTCACTTTCTCTCTGAAACAATCCTACACATATACAAATCTACTTTCCACATTGAATACTGTTGCCATATCTGGTCGGGTGCTCCTGCTATCTACCTAAGGGTCCTTGACAAAATCCAACGGAGAATCTGTAATATGATCGATCCCGACTTGGCAGCTCGAATACAGTCACTTTCTCTCTGAAACAATCCTACACATATACAAATCTACTTTCCGCATTGAATACTGTTGCCATATCTGGTCGGGTGCTCCTGCTATCTACCTAAGGGTCCTTGACAAAATCCAACGGAGAATCTGTAATATGATCGATCCCGACTTGGCAGCTCGAATACAGTCACTTTCTCTCTGAAACAATCCTACACATATACAAATCTACTTTCCGCATTGAATACTGTTGCCATATCTGATCGAGTGCTCCTGCTATCTACCTAAGGGTCCTTGACAAAATCCAACGGAGAATCTGTAATATGATCGATCCCGACTTGGCAGCTCGAATACAGTCACTTTCTCTCTGAAACAATCCTACACATATACAAATCTACTTTCCGCATTGAATACTGTTGCCATATCTGGTCGAGTGCTCCTGCTATCTACCTAAGGGTCCTTGACAAAATCCAACGGAGAATCTGTAATATGATCGATCCCGACTTGGCAGCTCGAATACAGTCACTTTCTCTCTGAAACAATCCTACACATATACAAATCTACTTTCCGCATTGAATACTGTTGCCATATCTGGTCGAGTGCTCCTGCTATCTACCTAAGGGTCCTTGACAAAATCCAACGGAGAATCTGTAATATGATCGATCCCGACTTGGCAGCTCGAATACAGTCACTTTCTCTCTGAAACAATCCTACACATATACAAATCTACTTTCCGCATTGAATACTGTTGCCATATCTGATCGAGTGCTCCTGCTATCTACCTAAGGGTCCTTGACAAAATCCAACGGAGAATCTGTAATATGATCGATCCCGACTTGGCAGCTCGAATACAGTCACTTTCTCTCTGAAACAATCCTACACATATACAAATCTACTTTCCGCATTGAATACTGTTGCCATATCTGGTCGAGTGCTCCTGCTATCTACCTAAGGGTCCTTGACAAAATCCAACGGAGAATCTGTAATGTGATCGATCCCGACTTGGCAGCTCGAATACAGTCACTTTCTCTCTGAAACAATCCTACACATATACAAATCTACTTTCCGCATTGAATACTGTTGCCATATCTGATCGAGTGCTCCTGCTATCTACCTAAGGGTCCTTGACAAAATCCAACGGAGAATCTGTAATGTGATCGATCCCGACTTGGCAGCTCGAATACAGTCACTTTCTCTCTGAAACAATCCTACACATATACAAATCTACTTTCCGCATTGAATACTGTTGCCATATCTGGTCGAGTGCTCCTGCTATCTACCTAAGGGTCCTTGACAAAATCCAACGGAGAATCTGTAATATGATCGATCCCGACTTGGCAGCTCGAATACAGTCACTTTCTCTCTGAAACAATCCTACACATATACAAATCTACTTTCCGCATTGAATACTGTTGCCATATCTGATCGAGTGCTCCTGCTATCTACCTAAGGGTCCTTGACAAAATCCAACGGAGAATCTGTAATATGATCGATCCCGACTTGGCAGCTCGAATACAGTCACTTTCTCTCTGAAACAATCCTACACATATACAAATCTACTTTCCGCATTGAATACTGTTGCCATATCTGGTCGAGTGCTCCTGCTATCTACCTAAGGGTCCTTGACAAAATCCAACGGAGAATCTGTAATGTGATCGATCCCGACTTGGCAGCTCGAATACAGTCACTTTCTCTCTGAAACAATCCTACACATATACAAATCTACTTTCCGCATTGAATACTGTTGCCATATCTGATCGAGTGCTCCTGCTATCTACCTAAGGGTCCTTGACAAAATCCAACGGAGAATCTGTAATGTGATCGATCCCGACTTGGCAGCTCGAATACAGTCACTTTCTCTCTGAAACAATCCTACACATATACAAATCTACTTTCCGCATTGAATACTGTTGCCATATCTGGTCGAGTGCTCCTGCTATCTACCTAAGGGTCCTTGACAAAATCCAACGGAGAATCTGTAATGTGATCGATCCCGACTTGGCAGCTCGAATACAGTCACTTTCTCTCTGAAACAATCCTACACATATACAAATCTACTTTCCGCATTGAATACTGTTGCCATATCTGATCGAGTGCTCCTGCTATCTACCTAAGGGTCCTTGACAAAATCCAACGGAGAATCTGTAATATGATCGATCCCGACTTGGCAGCTCGAATACAGTCACTTTCTCTCTGAAACAATCCTACACATATACAAATCTACTTTCCGCATTGAATACTGTTGCCATATCTGGTCGAGTGCTCCTGCTATCTACCTAAGGGTCCTTGACAAAATCCAACGGAGAATCTGTAATGTGATCGATCCCGACTTGGCAGCTCGAATACAGTCACTTTCTCTCTGAAACAATCCTACACATATACAAATCTACTTTCCGCATTGAATACTGTTGCCATATCTGGTCGAGTGCTCCTGCTATCTACCTAAGGGTCCTTGACAAAATCCAACGGAGAATCTGTAATGTGATCGATCCCGACTTGGCAGCTCGAATACAGTCACTTTCTCTCTGAAACAATCCTACACATATACAAATCTACTTTCCGCATTGAATACTGTTGCCATATCTGATCGAGTGCTCCTGCTATCTACCTAAGGGTCCTTGACAAAATCCAACGGAGAATCTGTAATATGATCGATCCCGACTTGGCAGCTCGAATACAGTCACTTTCTCTCTGAAACAATCCTACACATATACAAATCTACTTTCCGCATTGAATACTGTTGCCATATCTGATCGAGTGCTCCTGCTATCTACCTAAGGGTCCTTGACAAAATCCAACGGAGAATCTGTAATATGATCGATCCCGACTTGGCAGCTCGAATACAGTCACTTTCTCTCTGAAACAATCCTACACATATACAAATCTACTTTCCGCATTGAATACTGTTGCCATATCTGGTCGAGTGCTCCTGCTATCTACCTAAGGGTCCTTGACAAAATCCAACGGAGAATCTGTAATATGATCGATCCCGACTTGGCAGCTCGAATACAGTCACTTTCTCTCTGAAACAATCCTACACATATACAAATCTACTTTCCGCATTGAATACTGTTGCCATATCTGGTCGAGTGCTCCTGCTATCTACCTAAGGGTCCTTGACAAAATCCAACGGAGAATCTGTAATGTGATCGATCCCGACTTGGCAGCACAAATCCAGTCACGTTCTCACCGTCACAGTGTGACTTCCCTGTGTCTCTTCTACAAATACTTTCATAGCTTTGCCTTAGATGAGCATAGCTCACTGATACCCCCGATATATGAATTAGCTCAAGCCACAAGATTAGCAACTAGGCCCCACCCTTTTACTGTGAAACCAATAAATTGTAAACACAAATTCTACTCCAACAGCTTCTTCTCTTGCACTTTCTGCCTGTGGAATTCTCTTCTATTTACTTGCTTTCCCGACAACTACAATCTTCAAGAATTCATATGTAAAGTCAATAGTCATCTATCTCACTAACTTGCATCCTCTCTCTCATGCTCCTTTCTTCATCCACTCCCCTCTCATCACTATTCTCATCCTTCTCCTACCCTCTTCCTGACACCCCTGTAACATGTCACTCTTTCTCATAACTTACCTCTTTTATAACCCCCTGCTCAACAGTGGCAGTAAAATGCCTTGCTTATGGTGACACGATTATAAAAGAAAAGCCTTACAACGGTGGTAAAATATGTAGACTGTGCCAGGAAGAAAAGTAAGCCATTATATTCTAAAACACTTGCATAACTCCTAATTGTAAAAATTTCTTGTTTATAAAAAAAAATCCCTGTTATGTGAGCTTTTTCAAAAAAAATGTTAAATCAGTTATTGTCAGTCAGTTTTTTTTTTAATCATCTCACCCCGAGCAAGGCGGTAATGCCACTGATGTGCAGAGGGCTACATAGGTGTGAAAGAGAAAACCGGAAACCGCATCCTAAACAGGAAACAAGGGATGAGCCTCTTCACCTGTTCAATAGATGAGGTTGGAGTGTGAACAGGGCGATAGTTTAGTCTATCTACTCCAACTGAAAAAAAAAAGTGAGAAGATTGGAAAAGAGAAAACCGGAAACCGCATCCTAAACAAGAAACAAGGGATGAGCCTCTTCACCTGTTCAATAGACGTGGGTGGAGTGTGAACCGGGGTTAAGTGCCATACATGATACACGCTTGGGCAGAAGATTATCCCACAGTAGGTTGGCAGCACAAATCCAGTCACTTTCTCACCAGTGCAGTGTGACTTTCCTGCTTTCTGCATTACCCAATCTGTCCTATTATGTAACTCATAACTGGGGGGAAGAGACATATTAATGCCTTTCCCAAGGGTATTTGAGCATAAGTGAATGCAAGGAATTTGGCACAGTTATTGTAACTTGCCTGAAGACACCAAAAGGTAGAAGTCTGGGTTGCATAATAACATGTTAACAAATTATATGTGTGTGATAGAAAAAGAGAAATAAATTACTGATTGAGTTATGCATATATATATATATATATATATAACTAGCAGTATAGCCCGGCATTGCTCAGGTGTAATGAAAGCTTTAAAACTAATCCATGTTTCTGAAGCTCAGACTCAGCCTAAAGAATATTTGTGTGAAGTTTGGTGAGAATCGGATAAATTGTGGATTTGTATAAAGGACATACAGACAGATAAACAGACACAAACACAAACATCTTGCCTTTTATATATATATATATATATATATATATATATATATATATATTATCAATTTTCTGCACTATTGTAAGAACTGCAACCTTGAAACTTCTGAATATCATTTCTTATGTCTTTGTCTATGAGTGTATCCAATTTGATTAAAATCGGACCACTTCTTCTATAACCCAATTTTTTCGATTATCGATTTTTGATATTTATCGGGGGTACCTTGACACAAAACCTAGCTAAGAACACTCGCAGACACTTATACTATAACTGTGTAAATTTTCAGCTGTTTTGGAGTCTATAGGTAACGGATACAGACACACACACACACACACACACACACACACACACACACACACAGACAAAGTTCCATTTATAAATAAGTTTAGATAGTAGGCTGAGATATATATGAATGGATTGAGGTAGATATAAATGGACTGATAGTTTTCTAAGTAGATATCATCCATGAAAAACAGATTGAGGAATAAATGAATGTACATATTTCGGAGGCTGAGGTTAACTTGAAAAGCAGATGGAGGCATAAAGATGTAAATCAATAAGAATAAAACCAGGCTCGGAAAAGTAAGTAGATAGAAAACTGTTGCAATAAGTGAAGAGATAACCGAACAGATAGGAACCTGATAAATAAGCCTGTATTTCATTCAGTTCCCAAGACTCCATTTGATTGTAAACATTCTTCCATATGTCTTTCCATTTGGAAGAGTTGATTACTTTCCCTTCTTGCCATGACCATCTGCTTTCTTTGGGAACAAACAAAACATTTTCCATATTCTATATATAGCAATTTTATATATATATATATATATATATATATATATATATATATAGTTTTATACCTATCTCAGTTGATTCATAAATTGATAGACATCAGCTTGTTATATCCAATATATGATTCCAGAAGAAAGAATAAACAGGGATGAAAATGTCCTGAAGTTCCTTGAGAAATAATTCAATAAAACTATTGTGAACTTAATCACCTTTGATGAGATTTTATATGCTTCTGGTACATTTAACCCACAAACAATTTTTGGTCAATGTATGAGTCCAAAGGAAAAATACGTCCCAGAATTTAAACAAAGTAATTTTAATAAATATGTAGATAGGATGTGCTTTGTGGTACAGTAGATATTCACTTGGAATGAGAAATCAGAGAACAGAGTTCAAATTCAAGTTGAATTCGTTGCATTCACTTACACACAATTACCCTTAGGAAAAGTATTAATCTGTTACTTCTCTCTCCAGCTATGGGTTAAATAGCCTACAACCAGTCTACCGTAAAAAGTAATCAAAACCTACTGAGGGGAAATCTTCTATCCAGTCAGTCATGTCTTTTTTGAGGCATGGTTGCCCAAGTGTGTGTCATGTATGGCACTTAACTGACTGACTGATAGGATAGTTTACAAAAATAAAAAAATGAGAAGTGTAATTAAATGTGAAGACAAATGATGCGACACAGAAATCCAAAGACAAATTGGCATGGTGAAGGATGCATTCCAGAAGCTGAGTAGAGTATTAAGATACAGGAAAATTTCAGTAGAAACAAAGAAGATAGTACTGGATTGCTATGTGATGTCAGTTCTTCAATATGGCAGTGAATGCTGGACAATATCATCAAAGATGAAGGAAAAACTTGAAGGAACTGAAATGTGGTTCTACAGAAGCATTATGGACATAAAGTGGGGGATCAGTTCTATGTTACAGTCAATATATAAACAGAGCCCTCACTTTGTGGTCACATCAGTTTCTATACATTTATATTCTTGAGATCCAAAAGCACCAGGATGCATTCCAGTAGCTGAGTAGAGTATTAAAAGACAGAAAAATTTCAGTAGAAACAAAGAAGATAGTACTGGATTGCTATGTGATGTCAGTTCTTCAATATGGCAGTGAATGCTGGACAATATCATCAAAGATGAAGGAAAAACTTGAAGCAACTGAAATGTGATTCTACAGAAGGATGCTGCTGATATCATGCATTGAGCATGTGAGCAATGATGAGGTTTTGGAAATGATGGAAACAAAAAGGAAATTAATATTGAGCATCAGGAAGAGGCAGCTGAAGTTTCTGGGACATGCAGTGAGGGAGGAGGGCTTAGAGAACCTGATACTAACAGGCCAGATAGAGAGAAGGAGAGACAAGGGAAAACAGCATGTAACATACTTGACTGGCTTGTGAGAGTGGATGGCAAAAAGAGGGTTGCGCGGTGTAACAGGGGAAAGCGTACTGAGAGCCACCAGGGATAAGGAGATGTGGAAAGCCATGATCACCTACATCCTGAAGGGACAAGGCCCATAGAAGAGGAGAAGAATTAAATGTGAAGAGTCCAAAGCAACTTTCAGTGTCTTTAGTTGACGTATTTACACTTTTGTAAAAGCAAAAAATATATATTTCTTTTCAATATGAAAAGTCGCCCACAGAGAGAGAAATTCTTTCAAATATCACACTGCTTGTAATTATCATCAGGTGGAACTAATTCAAAATCTTGCTACCTGTGATTATCACCAGGGGGTAGTAATGCAAGAAAGAACAAATAAAACATTTTCTATATTATATATATATATATATATAATGTCTATATGTCTGTATGTTTTATACCTATCTCAACTGATCACCAAAATGACAGATGTCAACTTTTCATATGCAACATATGGTTTCAAAGGAGAGAACAAATAGGTTCAAATTTCAAAAAGAGTGTATTGACAAATTTTCACAATATATAGAAAATATTCAATTCCAACTCAATCTATCAATTCCACTGTGTGTGTGTGTGTGTGTGTAATATACATATATATATAGCCTATTTATATGTAAATATCAGTTTATTTCTCTAAATATATATATCATTTTACACAGATATTACAGTCTCTCTCTATAAAATCAGCCCAGTCTTATATATATATATATATATATATGTTGTGTGTATTTAGGCAGCATTTTTTCATTGATGTATGTTTCATTAAGTAATATAGACAAGTTTTGTCAATTTATTTTACGTAAAGTTTTTTCATATTGTCTGATAAATTTAATAGCATTATCATTAAATGAAGAAAGAAAATCATAATATTGATACATAATTTATTTTATAATCCAATCTAAGCTTTCAGTTTATAAGCCATTTTCAAAGATGTCAATTACATAATATAATAATTCTGTCATTATTGTTTGTCCATGAATTGTTATATTATGTAACTGACATCTTTGAAAATGGCTTATGTAAGCCAAAAGCTTAGATTGGATTATAAAGCAAATTATGTATAAATATTGTGATTTTCTTTCTTCATTTAATGATAATGATATTAAGCTTATCAGACAACTAGCAGTATAGCCTGGCGTTGCTCGGGTGAAATGAAAGCTTTAAAACTAATCCATGGTATTGGAGCTCAGACTCTTTTTGACGTTGGCACGAAAGACTAAAAAGTAATAGTTGTTTCCAGTTAAAGCGAAACCGTAGACTGAAAGAAAAATGAATGGATGTAAGTCAAATTTTGATTTCCTGGTATCGATATCAAATTTTCTGCACTATTGTAAGAACTGCAAACTTGAAACTTCTGAATATCGTTTCTTATGTCTTTGTCTATGAGTGTATCAAATCCGATTAAAATCGGACCACTCCTTCTTTAAACCAATTTTTTTTGATTTTTGATATTTATCAAGGATACCTCGACACAAAACCTAGCTAAGAACACTCGCATATGCTTTTAGTACAACTATGTAAATTTTCAAGAAAATCGGTTCAGCTGTTTTGGAGTCTATAGGTAATGGATACACAGACACACACAAAGTTTCATTTATAAATAAGTTTAGATATGAAAAAATTTACATAAAATAAATAGACAAAACTTGTCTATATTATTTAATGAAATGTGAATCAATATATATATATGTGTATTTATGAGAAAAATTAAGACAGACACGTTATTTCATGGTAATTCGGAAGTATAGGCCTATTTCAGGTGAGCCATCTTCAGCTTCCGTCTTTATTCAATAAAGGATTCTACATGAATGGGGTCCCATTCATGTAGAATCCTTTATTGAATAAAGACGGAAGCTGAAGATGGCTCACCTGAAATAGGCCTATACTTCCGAATTACCATGAAATAACGTGTCTGTCTTAATTTTTCTTATATTTGCTCTATATGTATTTATATGCATATATGTTTAGAGCCCTCTTAGAGAGTTATCCTACCATTAAATGTAAAGGATACTCGTTTGGATTCTTCTATGCCCACAAGGCATGCTGATATATGTATTTATATATATATATGTATTTATATAATTCTAAAATTTGGTAAAAAAGACTTATTGAGTGTGGATTCATCAGTAAGAAAGTATATACATATATATATATATATATATACATAGCTGGTAGCATGACTGGGGTGTCATTGGTGGGGTTTATCTCTCTATCTTCAAGGTTGAAAGCAAAGCTGATGACCCTGGTGGTTGAGTTGATGTGAGACTGTAGAGTTATTAAACCAAACTGCTCCTTGATGGAAAAGTGTGCCATTTTTATAACCATTGTTTAATGGGTGCTGGCTTTGAGTTTTTGTTTAAGCAGGAATATTTTAGATTGGTTGAAAAGTATGAAAGAAAACTTCTTGTAGCCAAATAGTTTTTTTTTTTTTTTTATAAGTGTTTCCCCTCGAGCAAGGCATGTCACTGCCACTAATGTGCAGGGGGCTACATAGAGTGGAGAAAGGATGATTAAATATATGAAATATCAGAGGGTGGGTGATAGGCGGGTGAGGATACCGAGAATGAGGGTTGGGTAGATGAGAGTGTTCTGAGAATAATTGGGAATTAGTGTGATAGGAGGTGTCTATTGACCCTACATTTAAACACCTGGAGATTGTAGCTGTCGGGAAAGCGGACTTGTGGAAGGGAGTTCCACAGGCGGGAAGCACGAGAAAAGAAGCTGTTGGAGTAGAATTTACAGTTACATCTTATTTGTTTAACTGTAAAAGGGTGGGACCTAGTTGCTAATCTAGTATCTTGTGTAAATTCGTGCTCAGGCGGCGCCAGAGATCTAAGCTCATCGGAGCAGAAGCCATGAAAGTACTTGTAGAAGAGGCACAGGGAAGCCACATCACGCCAGTGAGAGAGTGGTTGCAGCCGGTCTGCCAAGTCAGTATCAACCACGTTACAGATCCTCCTTTGTATTTTGTCAAGAAGCCCAAGGAGAGCAGCAGGGGCACCCGACCAGATATGGCAGCAATAGTTAAACTGGAAATATGTGTGAAGCTAGTTATATACATCCTTATACTTAATTTTAATTTTGTTGCTATCATGTAGAGAACATCTTATCATATTTTGAACATAGGTGTACTGATGGTGTGCAATGTTTATGACATTGTGCTTGTGAAATTTTTTTTTTTTTTTGTAATCATTTTACCCCAAGCAAAGTGGTACCACTACTGGTGTGTAGGGGGCTTCATAAGAGAGTTAAAGTTTTAGGCAGAAGGAGAGGGAAGACAAAGATGAACCAACTACAGGGGGTGAAAGAGAAAGAGCAAGAGAAGGATGTGAACACAGGAGTGAAGACAGTTGCGAAGGTAGCGTGAGAAAAAAAAGAACAAGATACACAGGGTGATGTAGAAAGAGCTAGAGTTGAGTGAATAAGATATGGGAGTTGACTTAGCATTTAAATTCCTGGAGGTTGTGGCCATGAGGAAAGCAAGGATATATATATTTGAGAACCAGAAATCTTGATTAAAGTAATGTAACAAACTGAAATTACCTTGTGTATTTTTATTATGCAAGTGAATATCTTTAAAAATAAATGCTATTAATCCTTTTTGCTTGTGCTGTATATCAATTGGAAGCAAAGGATGATGTTTGATTTGACATCAACGATGAACAATAAACACACACACACACACACACACACACATACACACACACACACATATATATATATATATATATATATATATATATATAAAAATATACAATTACTCTTTTAATGTTTTTTATTGATGATGTGGCATAGAGTAGATGTTGGTTGGAGAGTTAACAGACATGCATGCATGCAAGTAGATTACTGGATTTGGCTTCTTTTATCAATCCAATCTTCTCCACATCTCTCCTTTTGTTTCTCTCTCTCATCTGTCTCTCATATCAGCAAGTTTTATTTGACCACATATCGTTTATTATTTCCGAATGTTTACATTCTGACTTTGACTACGCTGTTTACCAAAACAAAATTTTGCCTGTAACTCGGTGCCTGTATTCCTGACTTTTCAAGACAATATTTATCTTCTTTTAAATTTTACCAGCTTTGCATTGTTGAAGGTAACATACACTTCATTTTTTTTCAAAAACCTTGAGATGAATAGAATGATTACCAGACCAGATATGGCAACACTATTCAATGTTCAGTTGAATGATAGATTTATAAATCTACAAAACAGACAATGATGAAAACAATTTTCTGGAACAACACAGTGACCCAAATTATACACCAGAGTAAGAGAAAATATAACACTTGGACCATCTTCTTTTTTTGGGAACAAAAAAAAACATGTCCATATTCTACATATAACAATTTCATATAGAAAAACAAAGCAGAAATGTCAGTTATCAACCATATGTGAGACACTCTTAAGCGATTGTGTTTTTGAGACATGACTGACTAGGTAGAAGATTTTTCTTCAGTAGGTTGCCATTACTTTCTGCGGCAGACTGTTTGCCAAGCAATGTTATAGAATCCAATCTGTTTTGCTATTTAATCCATAGCTGAAGGGAGAAGAGATGGGTTAATAACTTTCCCAAAGTGAAATAAGTGAATGCAACAAATTCAACTAAAATTTGAACTTGGCACTCTGATTTCTCATTCTGAGTCAATATCCACTACACCACAACACATATGATAAAAATAAGTTGTAGACAAAAATGTATTGTCTCGATTATAGAAACATATCAATAACAAATCCCTCAAATGTTCAAACTGTTCACTCCCCACATCATTCACACACTCCCCTTTACCTGCAAAATATTATCAGTACTTATTAAAAAGTAAAAATTACATTAAATGCATGTAATAAAATGAAAAGAAAAACCTTAAAAATGATTTTAATGAATTAAATGAATTCTAATATAAATATTAGAACCATTAATATAATAATATTGGTAATACTATATAATAGTATACCTATTTTGCTGCCCTTTATATACATATAAACTTCCCTTCTATAAATAATATTTTTTGTGTCTTATTTTTCATTAATGTTTCTGCCAACAAGCACCTTTGATAATGTTTTGGCTGAAAGAACCCTAACGTCTTGCATTATGATGTCAAATTTATTTATGTCCATTTGTTATTTCAGTGGGTACAAATCTCTGCATATATATATATATATATCATCCCTTGTTTCCTGTTTAGGTTGTGGTTTCCTGTTTTTCTCTTTTCCAATCTTTTCACTCTTTTTATTTTTTTTTTTTTTCAATTGGAGTAGATAGACTAAACTATCGCCCAGTTCACACTCCACCCACGTCTATTGAACAAGTGAAGAGGCTCATCCCTTGTTTCCTGTTTAGGTTGTGGTTTCCGGTTTTTCTCTTTTCCAATCTTTTCACTCTTATGTAGCCCCCAGCGCATCAGTGGCGTTTTCACCTTGCTTGGGGTGATATGATTAAAAAAAAAAATATATATATATATATAATCTGCTCTTGTTTATATCTATCTCATTTGATTCATTAGAATGATAGACTATGAGTGCTTTTATTATGCAAGTCACTATTTTTATTTTAACAACTTAGATAAAACATTAATGACACATACATATGACGTATGTTTATATAAACTTTTGTCTTTCTCATGGTGTGAGGAACACACCCCAATGTTTGAAAAAGTATTTTTGATACACCCAGTGTGTGTGTATGTATATATATATATATATATGCACACACACACACACACACACACAGTGTAATGCCTTGCTCAATAGCAAATGTGCCATACAGACATTTAACTGCTTTTGCTTTTCGCAAATGTACAGTTCTTTTGTATTTCTCAAGAATCTACAAATCAAAGAATCGTGCAGATATTGAATTTTATTAGTTTTTTTTCTTTTCAAAGTGCAGAAAGACAAGTTTATTTTTTGTCTTCAAAATGATACACGTAGAGAAAGAAATATTCAAAAATAGTCAACTGACATAATTATTTTATGTCTTTCAAGTCCGTCATTGTTTTATTCTGCTAGGAATAGCTTCTTTTTCTACCTGACTGCTAACTTTTACATATTTCTGTCAGATAAGTCCAAAGAAGAATTAGCAATGTTATTAGTTCTGATCTGCCATCTTGGCTTCTGACACTTTTTCACTACCATTAAAGTTGCCTCTCTGTGCCTTTTCTATAAATTGTTTAGATGAGCTCTTCATTATGGCACCGTGACTTTAGACTGGTAACAAAGTCTCATAAATTTATCTTTGAGTTGGCTAGATGTAACATTAAGTTTTATTCTAACAATTTCTTTCCGTGCAATTCTCACTTGTAGAACTCTCTTCTGACTCATTGCTTTCCAGCTTACTTTGCATATAAGTTTTTGAAGATCAATGTCAATCATTATCTGTGTTTTTTCAGATTATGCCTCTTTTGTTCCATGCTCCTTAAAATGTTTCTGTTTTGTGTCTGTTAAAGACGACCTTCATTTCATGATTTGATAAAAATGACTGGATTAAATCAAACAATTGCTCAGTAATACTGTAGCTCTAGAGCTTGTATAAAAGGCTGGCATGTTAAACCCTGTTAATTGCTTTCAAGATATCACAGCTCAAGTTTGTCCATTATTATCAAGAGCCTAGTATATTAATTCAGTGATGGCAATCAGTGGTAGATCTAATTTAGCAGAAGTCATATTTTTTTGTCAGTGAGTAGGTCATGAGCAGGTGGGTTGCTTAATCACTTCAGCATTGATTAGAATGCTTTGCTGAAAAGCAGCCTTTGAGATTTCACTTGCCCGATTGACTCAGTCGATTTAAAAGTTCATTGAGCGATTAAAGTTTATTGCTTTACTCGCCCGGTTGATTAAAAATCTTGCAATGAAACGTGTCCCTTCAAATATAGAAAAAGGAAATCTGATTCCTTTTACAACCCAAAAGTGTGCCATTGAAGATTCACAAGTTAATTAGAATGACCTACAATGATATTATTGAACTCTGTCTCACTTTTATAGTCCTGGTCAGTGTAAACATTCATTTAATTAATGCTTCCTGAGTGAAGACAACATGTCTCTGCTGTTCAGATTAAAGATGCTCACAGATTTTTAGAAACTCATTTGGAAAAATATTATCCTTGACTCAACATCTATATTTCCTCTCCGCTTACAAAAAGTAAAAACGAACATTTGAAAGAAAGAAAAAAAATTTGCATACATCTTTCAACAATGCGCCAGAAAACAAATTATTCAAGTAAGTAATTTTTTTTATAGAAAACGGTTGAGAAATTCAGATTTGTTATTTTTTATAATCTATGAGATGGAGATTGTAGTCAAAGAGAAGAAAGAAACTATGAATTTAGGTACCTCCACTTAATTGCCAAAAAACAAAAAAACAGCATATCATGATGTTAAAAGGGCTCAAACTTAATAAAAATAAAGTTTTATCATCAAAATGTTTATGCTTTTATTAAGTGGAAAGATCAAATTTTGTTATTATTTTAAAAAAATTTTAAATCCTTTCTAACACGTTCAAAATTTTAATTAAAATTTCATTTTTTGTTTTACATCAGCGATTCACGCTACATTTACGTAATGCGACTATTAAGAAAAATGATTTTGTGACAAGTAAATTTTCCCTTGCTCTTGATCACAGGTCAAGTGATTTCTTCTTGAAATCTCAAAGGTTGCTAAAAAGTGGTAAAAGACTAATAGAATGAGAGAGGGGTCTTTTTTTTTTTTTTAATCATATCACCCCGAGCAAGGCGGTAACACCACTGATGTGCAGGTGGCTATGTAAGAGTGAAAAGATTGGAAAAGAGAAAGCCGGAAACCACATCCTAAACAGGGAATAAGGGATGACCCTCTTTACCTCTTCATTAGACGTGGGTGGTGTGTGGACTGGGTGATAGGTTAGTCTATCTACTCCAATTGAAAAAAAGAAAAAGGAAAAGGAGTAAAAAGATTGGAAAAGAGAAAGCCGGAAACCACATCCTAAACAGGGAATAAGAGATGAGCCTCTTCACCTCTTCAATAGATGTGGGTGGTCTACAGAGTTCTTAAAAACAAGAACTACAGAACACTTTCCATAAGCTGAAAAGCAAAAGGGCAATTGTGAGATATTTTAGATAATGGGTTTATATACAATTCTAGTGTTTATGACAAGAATTTTTAAGTAGTATGTCCAATACAGGTAATTGAGTTTTAACAAAAAATAGTTTTATAGTATATATATATATACACATTTCATTAAATTATATATATATATATATATATATACACACACACATATAATTTCATTAAATCATATATATATTCAGTTAAGTGCCATACGTGATACACACTTGGGCGATCATGTCTCAGAAGAGACATGACTGACTGGGCAGAAGATTATCCTGCAGTAGGTTGCCATTGCTTTCTGCAGTAGACTGCTTGCCGACCAAGGCTATAGAACCCAATCTGTCCTGCTATTTAACCCATAACTGGAAGGAATAGACGGATTAATACCTTTCCTAAGGGTATTTGCGCATAAGTGAATGCAATGAATTCGGCTGGAATTCGAACTCGGCTCCCCAATTTCTCGTTCCGAGCCGATATCCAATGCACCACAATATACATATCATATATATATATATATATATATATACACATATAATTTCATTAAATCATATATATATATATATATACACACATATAATTTCATTAAATCCTATTTTTGTGTGTATAAATATGCATGAGAATTTAGAAATATACATATGCACAACAATTTTGCTCCTAAGTCACAAAGAATTCTGTTGGACCCTATTTTAAAATAAAACATTTTTTACTGCTCTTTCTTATATAAATACTAAATTAATAAAACTATTTTTATCTAACATCATAAATATTTGCTTTCATCAATTTACTTTTCCAGCCAGGCCTCTGGTGTCACATACCTTCAGTATAGTGATGTGAGTCACAAAATAATGAATTCATAGAAAGTTCAAAAGCCACTGATCCAGATAGTGTCTCCTTCTTTTAAGATACACATGTAATGCTGGGATTTGTCACAAAAACATCTAAGCTCTCAAAACCTGCTTCATAGTAAAAATATCAAGAATGTACTTTTATGAACAAATGAAAATATAGATCATGAGAATTACTGAAGCACATTATTTTTAATAAGAAACAACAAAAAATAAAACTTTCCGATAATAAAGAAGAGCATTTTCTCTACTTTTCTTGGTGTGGAACAAACTGGCATTAAAAGACAACTTAGTAAGGATCAGACATGGAGAAAACACACAAATTGTGGTGATCAGTCAAATTGTGTCCACTGCCAGGTGGTCCTGGGCATGACGGTAAACTGCATCCGGCAGCAAGGCCTCTGATTGGGAGGTTGTGAGGAGCATGAAACCACCTCTTAATTGCTATTGTTATCAGGTCCACCCTGATCCAGTGTGGTAGCTTCTATGAGCAAATAGTTAACCCCCAAACTGGGGTCAAAATAATTAACCCCAAAATGGGGTCAAACACAATGCAAGTATAAAAATACACTTTTATAGAAATATATATATACATAAAAATAAACTTTTATAGAAAAATATACATTTTTTTTTTATAATTGTGTCTCCCCAAGCAAGGCATTTTACTGCCACTGTTGTGCAAGGGGTTACATAAGAGGAATGTTATGAGAAGGATTGAGCGGTTGCATGAGGTGTCGGGAAGAGAGAAGGAAGAGAATACTGATAAGAGTGGGGTGGATGTAGAAAAGCATGAGAGAGAGGATGTAAGTTAGTGTTTTGAAGATAAAATATTACCAACAATACATTTCTCAGAATGAGAAATCAGAAAGTCGAGTTAGAATCATTGCATTCACTTTTGTACAAATACCTTTGGGAAAGATATGAATCCATCCCTTCTCTCTCCAGCTATGGACTGGCTAGCAGGACATATTGGGTTCTATAGCCTTGGTAGGCAATCAGTCTACTACAGAAAGTAATAGCAACCGACTGTGGAAAATCTTTCTGCCCAGTCATGTCTCTTTCAAGACATGATTGCCTAAATGTTTATCGTGTAAGGTGCTTAACTTTATATTTCATTTATTCTTTGTCTCTCTGTTGTATTATTGAAATTTATTTTTAGTCTGTTTCTGTTTTTTTTTTAAAATGGAGAAAAAAAAGTGTTTTGTTCACCTCCACTTGATCAGTTTGAATCCATTTTGTTTTCTTGGTATTATAAAGATAACAATGAATCACATTGTATATTGTTGAAAAAAAAATCTCTATCTGACAGTGTTAATTTATTTCAATTTTTTCCAACTTTGTTTTTTGTTGTGGGGTCTCCCTGCATGAGTTCAAATCTCATCCTCGTCGCCAAAATTGTTATGGAGTTATTTTCACTGTTGAGGCTAGTATTTGTGCTAAAGTTGGTCCTATTATGTTTAATGTACAAAAACATTAGGAACTTGATATAATATATATTATGCAGTGTAATCTTACCAGGTTGCTGACTACTTTCGTATTCTCCTGTCGACTACTATTGTCCAACATTGACTGACCCTCGTTCCTCTTACTACTCCTACGTAAGTTAGGTGGGAGAGTCCATTCACTATAGAATAAGTGTGTTTTACCATAACAGTTTTATTTCCTTAAACTTTTATTTTAACAAAATTGAACATAGAATTAGCTACACTAATTGTTGTTTTGTCATCAGACACAAACAACGACATAAAAACTCTACTTGTGTTCTTTAATGGCTGCAGCAGATCTAGACTTTAATCTGGATGGCATTCATGACATTCAAATCATTCAGAAATTACAAAACCATCGACACCTTTTTTTCTTTTTAAATAGATTCGCCCGAAGAAAGGCAGTACTGGTACTGGTGAATAGAGCATAAGTGGGAAGAGTAAAAAGAAAAAGGAACGAGATGCAAGTCGGGGGTTGAGGAAAGGATAAGAGAAAGATGAGAATCAAAGGAATAAAAGATGTCAATTGGTGTCGCACTTAACTTACTGGAAATTGTAGCTATCAGGGAAACAAGTGTAAAATAGCGAGTTCATAAAGCATGAAGTGTGAGAAAAGAAACTGAAGAGTAGAAGAGGCAGTTACATTTGACCATTTTCACTGTAAAAGGGTGGAATTTAGTTGCCAGACTAGCAGCATGAGTAATTTTGTGTAGAGGGGGCACCAGAGAGATAAGCATGTCAGAGCAGAAACTGTGAAAATATTTGTAGAAAAGACTGAGGGAAGCCACATCTTAATGGTGTAAAAGTAGCTAAAGTTGAGCAGCCAAATTGGGATCAATTACATTGCAGATCCTCCTTTTGAAGTGCCTGACCAGATATGGCAACAGTATTCAATGCATGGGTAAAATTGTAGATTTGTATATGTCCAAGATGAATTCTACAACCAATTTCTCAGAGCAATTATTCAAAATGGCTTGAAATGAAGAAGCCCTGTAGAATTGTTTTTTTTATCATTTTACCCCAAGCAAAATGATAACACTACTAAGACACAGAGGCCTTGTGGAAGTGAAAGGGAAGAAAAAAACTTTAAAAGAAGATTGTCTTTTATGTTTGTTATTTGATTCCTGCTAATACTACTATTACAGCTTCTATTATTACTAGCATTTCTGCTAATACTACTATTACAGCTATTATCACTATCATTGCTGCTAATACTACTATTACAGCTATTATCACTATCATTGCTGCTAATACTACTATTACAGCTTCTATTATCACTATCATTGCTGCTAATACTACTATTACAGCTTCTATTATCACTATCATTGCTGCTAATACTACTATTACAGCTTCTATTATCACTATCATTGCTGCTAATACTACTGTTATGACTATTATCACTATCATTGCTGCTAATACTACTATTGCAGCTATTATCACTATCATTGCTGCTAATACTACTATTACAGCTTCTATTATCACTATCATTGCTGCTAATACTACTATTACAGCTTCTATTATCACTATCATTGCTGCTAATACTACTATTACAGCTTCTATTATCACTATCATTGCTGCTAATACTACTATTACAGCTTCTATTATCACTATCATTGCTGCTAATACTACTATTACAGCTTCACTATTATCACTATCATTGCTGCTAATACTACTATTACAGCTATTATCACTATCATTGCTGCTAATACTACTATTACAGCTATTATCACTATCATTGCTGCTAATACTACTATTGCAGCTTCTATTATCACTATCATTGCTGCTAATACTACTATTACAGCTTCTATTTATCACTATCATTGCTGCTAATACTACTATTACAGCTTCTATTATCACTATCATTGCTGCTAATACTACTATTACAGCTTCTATTATCACTATCATTGCTGCTAATACTACTATTACAGCTTCTATTATCACTATCATTGCTGCTAATACTACTATTACAGCTATTATCACTATCATTGCTGCTAATACTACTATTACAGCTATTATCACTATCATTGCTGCTAATACTACTATTACAGCTTCTATTATCACTATCATTGCTGCTAATACTACTATTACAGCACTACTATTATCACTATCATTGCTGCTAATACTACTATTACAGCTTCTATTATCACTATCATTACTGCTGCTAATACTACTATTACAGCAGCTTCTATTATCACTATCATTGCTGCTAATACTACTATTGCTTCTATTATCACTATCATTGCTGCTAATACTACTATTAGCTATTATCACTATCATTGCTGCTAATACTACTATTACAGCTATTATCACTATCATTGCTGCTAATACTACTATTACAGCTTCTATTATCACTATCATTTGCTGTAATACTACTATTACAGCTTCTATTATCACTATCATTGCTGCTAATACTACTATTACAACTATTATCACTATCATTGCTGCTAATACTACTATTACAGCTTCTATTATCACTATCATTGCTGCTAATACTACTATTACAGCTTCTATTAATACTATCATTGCTGCTAATACTACTATTACAGCTTCTATTATCACTATCATTGCTGCTATTACTACTATTACAGCTTCTATTATCACTATCATTGCTGCTAATACTACTATTACAGCTTCTATTATCACTATCATTGCTGCTAATACTACTATTACAGCTTCTATTATCACTATCATTGCTGCTAATACTACTATTACAGCTATTATCACTATCATTGCTGCTAATACTACTATTACAGCTTCTATTATCACTATCATTGCTGCTGATACTACCTCCACTGATCCTATTTCTGCTATTATTATTTCTACTATTGTGTTACTACTACTACTACTTCTATTATACCTACTATTATTACTACTATTTCTGTTACTATTATTGTTGTTACTGCTCTTACACTCATTATTATTACTGCTAATACTACTACTGCTATTGTTATTATTACTACTTTATGTCTTGGAAGGAGAACACCAGTAAATAGCCATATTGTGCTTAACTAGACAGGACTGACAGGCCCACCTAAAAAAGGTTAACTCTCTTCTTATTGGCAGCTCTTGCCTATCGATTGACTCTAGTATTCCCTGGACCTTCCTCATACAATCCATCACAATTGTTTTCATTCCAGCTGTGAATTGGTTGAGTAAACATTTGATCGAACCACTCTCCCATAACTAATTTAACTGTTCATTCAAGCAATTAGAGCAGAAATATTTTACCATGAAAATCAATCTTGACAGTAGCGAGTGCAATATGTCTACATTGTTGAAAAGTTCACTAATTCCTGAAGCTAAGCAGAGTACTAGGAAAGGAAAAAAAACATACTAAACTGTTATGTAATATCCGTCCTCCTGTATGGCAGTGAGTACTGGACAACCTGCTTAAAGAGGAAGAACAAACTTGAAGTAGCAGAAATAATTTCTGGGACACATGATGAGGAAGGAGGGTTTGGGAAATCTGATACTCATAGGACAGATTAAACATAAGAGAAACAAGTGAAAACAATGATGAAATTGAGAATTAAAATCAGCTTTCTTCTTCACTTTTACAAAAATTCACAATGGCATGTGAACTCCTGGTTTTTCCCAAATAGAAAAAGGATTGAGAAACTGGGCTTCACAAGTAGATGTTAAATTGATTTCTTGACCAATGGAAGCAATTTGCAAGACTAAAGAGATTTAACGATCCAGTGTGAAAACTATAAAGACTTTGATCAAATCAGAGTCAGTCAGGTGATTGAAGCAGCAGAGACAACAAGCTAAAATGTAACAGGAGATGCTTCATTGTCCTCTTTCTCTTTCTTTTTCATGTGCTGATTCCTTTTACTACTTCTTCTCCATTCAAAGGCATTCTTACCAAATAGACACTAATACATATACATAAACTTTTTCCAACAAATTACTACTACAAACATTTCTTCAAATCTTGACACTTTTAACTTATTCCTTAACTTTCTAATTGAATATTAATTTCGACCACAATTCATGTTATCCTTTTCATTAATAAATTTCGATTTTGAAATATAAAATGTATATTTTATTCTTCCACACTAATTCACATATTCCAATCTATAACCAACCTTCTGCTGATGATGACAAAAATAATCTTCTGATAATTCTGGATAAATCTTGTAAGCTGTAGGGAGTTTGGTTATTTCTGACACAAGGCCGAATTAATAAACATTAATCATCTCCCTACAGTTTCATAATCTACTTAATGAGCTTAAGAAAACTGATGATGAAACAAGGTCTTAGGAAGAAGTAATAGAAAGACAATTTATTAAGAGCTACAAAAAACAGAAAGTTGTGGAGAGCCATGATTGCCTATGTCCTGAGGGGAACATGTCATATAGAGAAGAAGAAAATTTATAGGAGATGAACACTTAAACAGTCCAAACATAGAAATCAATGCCATATGTTAACTGCCAGACTGATCTGAAGTTTACTTAAAACAGATACCATTTGGTGTTGGTCCCAATGAACATACAGTGTTTGTGTGTACAGGGGGTTGACAAAATAATGAAAACACCTAGTACCATAACATAATCTGAAAAATTTGATTAAACTATCAAAAGTTTGTTTATTTTTATTTTGTTCATATATATATATATATAGTCTAAACTATTGCCCGGTTCACACTCCACCCACGTCTATTGAACAGGTGAAGAGGCTCATCCCTTGTTTCCTGTTTAGATTGTGGTTTCCAGTTTTTCTCTTTTCCAACCTTTTCACTCTTATATAGCCCCCTGCGCATCAATGGCATTTTCGCCTTGCTTGGGGTGATATGATTAAAAAAAAAAAATATATTAGTCATCCATATACAAGCCTGTTTCGATGTATCACAGCTCATCAGTGTGGCTAGACACATCCACTAGCTTCTGGCTGGGACCTAAACTCGACTGATTTGGTGTCAATCGGAGTCACTACTCCCTAAGCCAGAGGCGCACGGATTCAGAAAAGGGAAATTTTAACGTGTTGTATATAAGCAGTGTATACACACGCCGGTCACTGAAAAAACTCAGTTCATTTCGATATGGGTTTTTTCTATTTCGTATGTATTTCTATTGTGCGTTTGACTTTCTTTAGTTTATCTACAAGAATAGTTGATTCAGTATCACAGGGACATGCTAATAGAGCATCATCAGTATATTGCAAATACGTTGATTGTTTGGGTAAAATATTATGCAAAGGACTAGATTTGAGAAATTCTAAAAGAAATGCATGATATGACTCCATTTAAATGCAGTCTCATTGGTAAATAAAAATTTAAATCTTAACAAATAACATCCACAGATGACTCAGTGCTTATAGCAAACATGGAAAGGAAACTACAAGACCACTTTGTAAAGGAAAGCAAAGAAAGGAATAAGCACTACAAGAAAACTGAATGCCGAGCCATCAGCAAAAAGAAAAGCCCAAAATGCTAATTACAGGTTGAGAATAGTAAAATGAAGCTGGTGCAGAAAATTAAATACCTGGGAGATATTCTAACAGAGGATGAAAAGTGTGACACTAAGATCTGAAGTATATATTTTTCCATTTTTTTTTTAAAAATATTTTTGTTGCCCCAAGCAAGGCATAGCAGGGGCTTACATATGAGGTAAGTTATGAGAAAGAGTGACAGGTTACAGAGTGTGTCATGGAAGAGGGTAGGAGAAGGATGAGAATACTGATGAGAGTGGAGTGGATGAAGAAAGGAACATGAGAGAGAGAGAGAGGATGGAAGTTAGTGAGGATAGAAGATGACTATTGACTTTACATTTGAATTCTTGAAGTTTGTAGTTGTGGAGAAAGCAAGTTAACGGAAGGGAATTCCAGAGGCGGGAAGTGTGAGAGAAGAAGATGCTGGAGTAGAATTTGTGTTTACAATTTATTGGCTTCACAGTAAAAGGGTGGGACCTAGTTGCTAATCCTGTGGCTCAAGTAAATTCATGGCCAAGAATGCATTCCAAATGTGAAGTAAAGTATTGAAAGACGGGAATATTTTTTTGAAAACAAAGAAAAGACTTCTGGACTGTTATGTAATATCTGTCTTCCTATATGACTGTAAACGCTGGACAATCTCCTCAAGAATGAAGGAAAGATTTCAAGCAACAAAAATGTGGTTATAAAGAATGACACTGAGGATACAATGCACTGAATATGTGAGCAATGATGAAGTTTTGGAGGGGATGGAAATGAAAAAAAAAACACATATTTTACATCAGGAAGAGACAGCTATTCTAGAACAAGTAATGAGATAGGAAGGCTTGGAGAATCTGATACTCACAGGGCAGATAGAGGGAAAGAGAGATGGCAAAACAGCCCATAACATACTTGATGGGCTTGAACAAATGGATAGCTGAGCAAGGTTTGGGAAAATACCAAGACAAGTGGTATTAAAAGCTACAAGGGATAGGGTGATGTGGAAGATCATGATCACCTACAGTTGTTTAGCCCGACGCAGTGAACCAACTTCTTTAGCAGCAGATTTAGCAGTGAATAAAAAAAAAAAAACTTTCATCCTGTAAACGAACGAGTGATAATAGCTGACTTGAGAAATGGATATGTACTTCTGTAGAAAAGTGTTTTAAGAGAGTGATTATATAAATTTAAATCAAAGTGAATACTGAACATTTCCTGTACAGATCTAGCTAATTTTGCCATTATTATAATTAACACTAATCTATGACATTAGACATTTAATGAAACTTTTATTGACAATTTACTTGATCAGTACCAACCAACTGCTCTTAGTAATTACTCACAGCACATGTTATATATTAACATTAGTGTCCAAAGCTGTTTAGGTATTTAGTGAAAATTTATCAAATTTATATTGAGTTTCCTAGAAAATAATTATTAAATTATTATTTTTAATCATTTCGCCACAAATGCATGGAGAGTTACAGTGAGAGAAAAGACTGGGTCTAGGAGGTATTGAAGAAAGGATAAAAGATGAATGAGATTCAAGAAAATAGAAGATGACAATTGATGTTGCATTTAAATTTTTGGAGATTGTAGCTATCAGGGAAACAAGCAAACAGGAGAGAGTTCCACAGAAGGGAAGTGTGAGAAAAAAAACTGTTAGAGTAGATTGATAGTTATATTTAGGTATTTCAACAGTAAAGGGGTGGGACCTACATGCCAATCTAGTAGCATGCTTAAATTCACATGTGTAGAAGCCACATCAAGGCATCAAGGATAAAATATTTGTAGAAAAGACAGAGAGAACTGATTGTGAACTCATATCAGGATTTTCTACACTAAATGTTTTTTTTGTGGATACGCATGGTTGAGTAGATGCCCTGTTTTTTCTTTAAACTATGTGAATTATATTCGTCAGCCTACACAGTTGAGGGACTTAATAAATAACATCTGATCTCCAGCAGGGTTAGAAAGAGTGCTCTCTGTAGAGTAAACACCATCTGATCTAGTGTGCTTTAGACCAGGGATTCTCAATGTGGTCCTAAAATCTTTTTTAAAAATGGGTCTGCTGTTTACTGAAAGAAAACAGGTGGGCTTTGAAATTCTATAGGTTTTTGTTTTTTTTCCACTGGTTTAAAATTATGAAAATACAAACTGCTTTACTTGATTTTCATAGGCAACAAATTCAGAAATTATTCTAATAAAATTTCTGACGATTTCTTCTAATAATTAATTATATTTGTAAATTGATTTGAAACTTTTTGTTTTGTTGTGTGGTGTTAGAAAGA
This sequence comes from Ascarosepion bandense, assembly GCA_037127315.1. Lineage (NCBI taxonomy): Eukaryota > Metazoa > Mollusca > Cephalopoda > Sepiida > Sepiidae > Ascarosepion > Ascarosepion bandense. The sequence continues at coordinate 1,633,131 of JBBBDQ010000668.1, forward strand.
TTTTGTGTTCAGTTAATTTATATTTTGCTTTTTTGATTTCTTTTGGTTATGATGATAAACTGTATCTGGCAGCAAGATTGCTGATCAGGTCATTTTGGGGAGTGTGGAACTACCTCTTAATTGCTGTTGTTCACCCTTGATCTGGAGTGGTAGCATCTCATAGAGTCCCAGCTTTAGGCCAATAGCAAATCTCTAAATGGAAAAAAAATCTGAAAGTATAGATTAACAAAATAAAACAATATAGATTTTTGTAAAAAAGAAAGAAATTACTCAAGCTCCCAAGAAAATCACATTTCAACATTAAATGACTCTTAAGGTATTGATATGCCATTAAATAAGCAGGCATATTTTATGTATTTAATGGGTTATTGAGTTACAATATGATAGAGTTTATTAATAAATATGTTATTTTACTTTCTAAAAGGCTTGACAACACACATCTCAACGAAAAACAAAAGTGCCTGCTGGAAAAAGCTGCTGGTAGCAGAACCAACTTATCCTCCAAAACTGTGTTTTTCTATGTGCCCTGTCCCTTTCCGGATGTAGGCAATCATGGCTATCCACGTTTTCCTATCCCATGGTGGCTTTGAGCATGCCTTCTCCTGTTACACCATGCAACCGCCATTCTGTCTTCCATTAGCTCAAGATCATAAATCTAGAATATAAATGTATAGAAACTAGCATGGCCACAAAATGAGGGATTAGTTTATATATTGATTATAATATATAATTGATCCCCCATTTTATATCCACATTATAATTTCTTATAAACAGTTGACATATAAGTTATTCTTCTATGTGCCCTGTCCATTTAGGACCTAGGCAATCATGGCTTTCCACATTTCCCTATTACTGGTGGCTCTGAGCACACCTTCTGCTGTTTGCCATGCAATCCTCGATCCGTCATTCACCTGATTAGGTCCTTCAAATATCTTATCCATTGCTTTCCCCTGTCTCTTTTTCCCTCTATCTGGCCTGTTAGTATCAGATTCTCCAAGCCCTCCTTCCTCATTGCGTTTCCCAGGAACTTCAGCTGTCTCTTCCTGATGCTCAGTATTAATTTCCTTTTCGCTTCCAGCATTTCCAAGACCTCATCATTGCTCACATGCTTGATCCATGTTTCAAGTTTTTCCTTCATCTTTGATGATATTGTCCAGCATTCACTGCCATATTGAAGGACGGACAGCATGTAGCAATCCAGTACCCTCTTCCTAGCTCCCCCAATTGGCAACTGACAAGGGCAGGGTATTACACAGGCTTTCACATGTATGTAGAAAAAGAAATATACATCGTCCACCACAGCATAAGAAGTGGGTGTTTACAAAATTTGCGATCAAGAAAGACTGCATGCAATTTATCCTGATGACTTTGTGATTTACAAACTCTGACTCAGCTCATTAATTCTTGAAGCCTTCATAAATGTCAGAGTAGATGATGAAACCTGACAGTAGATGTCCACTGTTTGTAGCCTAAAATAGCACAGACTGAGCCCAGTATCTCCTTCTTTTGACAGCCGTCTAATTAAAATATCCTCTATTATATATATCTTTTCATCTATTTATTACTAGCAGTATAGCCCGGCATTGCTCGGGTGTAATGAAAGCTTTAAAACTAATCCATGGTTATGGAGCTCAGACTCTTTGTACGTTGGCATGAAAGACTAAAAAGCTATAGTTGTTTCCAGTTTAAGCAAAATCGTAGACTGAAAGAAAAATGAATGGATGTAAGTCAAATTTTGATTTCCTGGTATCGATATCAAATAAGTTTTTTCATCATAAACTGAATTTTCAAGGCTAAATAAATCCTCTGAGTAAATGGTATCATGGCTGAGACTAAGAAATACAACTATATTTACTTAGAGCCAAACCTGAGGCAAAAACTAAAATAAAAGGGCTGAAAAAAATACATACAGGCAGATAAACAGACACACACACAAACATCTTACCTTTTATATATATTATCAATTTTCTGCACTATTGTAAGAACTGTAACCTTGAAACTTCTGAATATCGTTTCTTATGTCTTTGTCTATGAGTGTATCAAGTTTGATTATAATCAGACCACTCCTTCTATAACCCGATTTTTTCAATTATCGATTTTTGATATTTATCAGGGGTACCTTGACACAAAACCTAGCTAAGAACATTCACAGACGCTTATAGTACAACTGTGTAAATTTTCAAGAAAATCGGTTCAACCGTTTCAGAGTCTACAGGTAGCAGGCACACACAGAGACAAAGTTCCATTTATAAATAAGTTTATATGACCTGTTCATATCTACTTTGTAATATATGTCCATAGAGATCTCAGTCCTTTCATATCTATGTCATCAAATTTAAAGATAGATACAAACAAGGTGAGGTGTCTATGCATGATGAGAGTACAAGGTAGATACAAACAGACTGAGATATCCGTAGCCATTGATATCCCTGTCTGTTCATAGCTAACTTGCAATCAGTCTGATTGTAAACTAGCTAGATACGTAGCCTGATTGCAAGCTGGCTACATAAATAGCTACTTTGGCAATTTATTTTCATATGCCTCCATCGACATCTCAGAAAACAAGTAGCCAAACATTGTAAATAAATTAAAGCGAATTTGCTTTGAAGGTGTTAACATTCACAAGCCATTCCTTGCCTCAGTTAATCATTGATTAGAGGTTCTTTTGAAGAACAGTTGCAATTTTTACTATCAACAGATTTGACAAAGATAGGAGTAAATAGCTGTCATCTGCAGATTCAAGCTGAAAAGGGCTTACAGCCTATCACGTTGAATACACTGGTTCTCGCTTGATCACTGAAGTTAAGCAACGTTGAGCCTGGTCAGTACTTAGATGGGTGACTGCTTGGGAATACCAGGTGCTGTAAGCATTTAGTGATGGATGTATGTTGTGGTGCAGTGGTTATCGGCTTGGAAACAGAAATCGGTGGGCCTAGATCAAATTCCAGTTGAATACCCTGCATTCCCTTAAGCACTGGTACCCTTGGGAAAGGTATTAATCTATCCCTTCCCTCCAGTTATGAGTTAAATAACAAGGTTAGAACTTGGGGGTCTCTGCCCTTAAAAACAAATCCCAATGAATCTTGATACTCGAAAAGAAAAACGTATTACTAGACACAAAACTCATAGAAAAAAAAACAACAATAAATTGTTGAAAGAAAAAAGGTATTACCAGCAATAAATAAATAAAATTTAGTTGGCAATAAATGACCTGCCGAGGTGTTGATTTGCCATAAAAACAAAACAACCAACCAAAAAATCAATTGGAGTAGATAGATCTATCTATCGCCCAGTTCACACTCCACCCACGTCTATTGAACAGGTTAAGAGGCTCATCCCTTGTTCCCTGCTTAGGATGTGGTTTCCGGCTTTCTCTTTTCCAATCTTTTCACTATTACATAGCCCCCTTGCATATCAGTGGCATTACCATCTTGCTTGGGGTGATACAATTAAATAAAAAAAAAATCAAGCTGGAAAGCCTTAGGAATTGTACCAAACTGGCACCACATGTGGAAATCGAAAGAAAAAACAGCAAAGACTGATATAAAATGAAGCATATTAAAAATGGTGGTGATGTCTGCAAATTGTGCAGAAGAAAAGTCAGTCATGATATTATTTCTAGAAGGTGAAAGGTTACTTAACGAAAGATTGGAAGTAATGTCTGGATATAAACACATCAGAAAATATATTTTAGAATCATACAAACCCGGATGAAAGTGTTTCTTCTTCTTCTTCTATGTGCCCTGTCCCTTCAGGACATCGGCGATCATGGATCTCCACGTCTCCCTATCCCTTGTGGCTCTTAGTATGTTTGTTCCTGTTGCTCCTGGCAACCCCCGTTCCGTCATCCACCTGATCAGACCCTGCAAATATGTTATCCGCTGCCTTCCTCTGTCTCTCCTTCCTTCTATCTGTCCAGTCAGTATCAGGTTCTCCAGGCTCTCCTTCTTCATTGCATGTCCCAGGAACTTCTTGTCTCTTCCTGATGCTCAGCATCCAATTTTCTTTTTATTGCCATTCTTTCTAACACTTCGTCGTTGCTTGTATGCTCAGTCCACGATATCCGTAGCATCCTTCTGTAGAACCACATTTCGGCCGCTTCCAGTTTTGTCCTCATTTTCGATGATATTGTCCAGCATTCACAGCCGTATAGAAGAACTGACATCACGTAGCAGTCTAGCACTCTTTTCTTCGTAAAGTGTTTACAATTCTTAAAAAAACTTCTCACTTATTTTGAGATTTCAGTTATTTTAAACTTCTAGTTTTGCATTCTGAAAATCTCTGTTACAAGTTTGGAAAAAAAAAACATTGAAGAATCGGCTGATATAAAATTCCTGAAGATACGGAAAGGTTGAAACCAAGATTATGTGATCAACCAACTTCCAAATTAATATATATATGTATATATATATATATATATATATATTGATTATTTAATTATAATCATGATATACCCAAATAAAGACAAACTGTTAAATGAAAGAAAACAAATTCTGATGAAATGCATCCACACCTAAGGAATAACTCTTAGGTTCATAAACCATGGATGAAAATGTCATAATTCATTTTAATTTAAACAATGCACATTCAAAAATTCCCTGCCACCTGAACGTTCAAATAAAACAGCATTACAAGAGCGTTCTTAAAACGAAAAACGGTAAAATCAGTTATTAAAAATCGCCTGAAGATACCACTCATGGTAGAAACCTGGGTAGCGAAATAACTCATTTAAAAATGGAAAATATATATATAAATATGAAATGGTGGTGTCCTCACATAATTCTTTCTTCAAGAGAAGTCAGTCTATAAAACAACACTCCCTCATGGTTACTTTCTATCCCCCACACATGTACTTATCAAACTCTGAGGTCAGATACCATCTATGACCTGACTTGTGAAATTCATGGAAAGCAGGTGTATCCAACATACTGGAAGAAACAGTGGTATTGCTCTGGAAATATTGCCATAACTGCCACTTCAGGCAATTCAGTAGCTTTGAATATTCCAGCTGGAATAGATTCATGAATAGAATCAGATTGCATTAGATATATCTGAATAGAAATAAGAAATTATATATATATATATATATATATTGTGTGTATTTTGGCAGCATTTTTTCATTAATACAGGTTTCATTGAATAATATAGACAAGTTCTGTCTATTTATTTTGTGTAAGATCCTTTCATATGATCTGATTAGCTTGATAGTGTTATCATGGAAAGACGACAAGAAATCACAATAATTGTTGATTTTTTTTATCAGGTCTGAGCTTTTGGCTTACATAAGCCATTATCAAAGGATGAATATATAGAGAACATAGAACATTTAAATTATTAACATAGTGGAGTTATACAGAGAAAATTAAAATTATAAAATTAATTTTTTTTTTTTTAATCATATCACCCCAAGCAAGGTGATAACGCCACTAATGCGCAGGGGGCTATGTAATGGTAAAAAGAATGGAAAAGAGAAAGCCGGAAACCACATCCTAAACAGGAAACAAGGGATGAGCCTCTTCACCTGTTCAATAGACGTGGGTGGAGTGTGAACCGGGCGATAGTTTAGTCTATCTACTCCAATTGAAAAGAAAAAAAAAATGAATAAATTGAAAAAAAATACAGAGAGAAAAGATTGAAAAGAGAAAACCAGAAACTGCATCCTAAACAGGAAACAAGGGATGAGCCTCTTCACCTGTTCAATTGTTCTGTAGATAATTCTTTCTTTAATTCCTAACCACTGGCAATCATTTTCTTCCTGAATTTCAATGCATTTCTATAATAGAAACATTAGTGATAAACTTTTCACTTTCTTGTATCAGTGATGTTCATATTAATTCCTAACACGAGTTGTCATGCAATCACCAAAGTTAAGCAACATTGAATCTGTTCAGTATATAGATGGAGGAGTTCTTGGAAATGAACTGAGTGAGAGTTTGTAAATCAAAAAATCATTAGGACAAATTGCATACAGCCTTTCTTGATTACGGTTTTTGAAAACAGACACTTAATTTGCTGTGGTGTAATCCACCCTCTTATAATAAAGACCCTTGTGTATTTTTATACGTATATGTATGTATATATTTCTCCATGAGTGTGACAGAAGAGAAAGAGTCAGTAGTGGGGCAGTGTTGGCTCAGTTCATTCTCTTTACTATGAGTTATTAAACTTTACTGCCAGTTATAAAAGCCCTTGCTACATGTTTGCTCTTTAACAGTGCTGTACTATTTTTATGCAATAATTATGTTGTCTGGTAGTGAAGAATATATATATAGTGTTGAGTTATGTTTATATTTTGCACCAAGATTGTGGTTTTTTCAGTAGTTTCATTGATAAAACGGTATTTTGGTAAGCAGGTTTTTTATCCTAAAGTGCTTCATATCAGGGTGGAGATAGAGCATTGATAGTTTTAGTGCAAGAAGCCCTGGCCCTAATGTGTGAAGGCATCATAACGATGTCCTCACAAAACTTCGAAGTCAGTATGAACCTGCTCAGTTAAAGTGACAAATTCTTTGCACTAAAACTATAATATATATTATTATTATGTTAGAGCATGTGCAATATACTACAAAATGTTCAGTTTTGTAGCAGCTTTTAGTTTTCACATGTTCTAACAAAACAATTAAGAATAGATATTCATGGATCTATTTTTATATTGCACACTGTTTTAAATTAATGTTTTGAATAGCAAATAACTTTCTTCATTCCTATTCATTTGGATATATATATATATGTATATATACACACACAGACAATCAGCAGGGGATAAATAGCTAATAATCTCAAATTTTTCGCCATCATTTTTGATGACAAGGTTACAAACACACACACAAACACATACATATATATATATATATATATATATATATATATATATATATATATATCAGATGCTATAAGCTTGGATAAAGAAATAATGAATTTTTATTAATTTATTGATCAAGTGTTTTATCAGTTTACAAATTATTTTAAATGGGTTCCATATTTGAGAATATGCTCCATTTATTTTGAAAAGTATTTCGTCTACCTGCCTATATGTTTAGGAAATCTTAATAAACCAAAATTAAAAAAATAACATGAGAGGGTACATGTTTTCTTTATTAACCTTTTTTTTGAATATTCAGACAGGTAGACAAAACAGAAAACTATTTAAAATAAACAGAGCATCTACTCAGATAAAAAAAAATGCTTCCATAAATTTCTTCCTGATTTTCAGTGCATTTCTATAGTTATTATTATTATTATTATTATTATTATTATTATTATTTCTAACACATCACTCAATAAGTCCCAGGCCTGACATAAAGATGGTGCCACTAAAACAATATACATATAATTTTCATGAAGTATTAACCTTCAAATGGCATGTGACAAAATTTGAGCCGAATCAGATTATGGTTAAGAGGTGGTATGCTGACCTTAAATGCAGTCATACAGACACAAATTATGCTGAATGCTCAGGTTGCCCAAAATCAGCAGTTGTCCCGGAAAACATCAAAAAAATCCACAAACAATTATCAGAGTGCTTTTTTGCAACTGCTTCAATGCAACAAGAAAGAGTTTTTGCATAAATATGTGACAATGGATCAAACATGGATCCATTTCACTCTAGAGTCAAATCAGCAGTCAGCTGAGTAGACAGCAGCAGGTGAAAGCCATCTAAAGTGACCAAAGACTCAAACATTACCAGGCAAAGTTTTGGCTGCACAAACTATTTTGTTCATCAATTACCTTGAGATAGGAAGAACCATCAAAAGTGCATATCATATAGCATTATTGGTGCATTTGAAGGAAGCAATTGCCAAAAAACAAAAATGCAATTGAAGAAGAAAAAGGCGATCTTTCACTAATACAAAGCACTGTGTCACAAGCCAATGGCAAAAGTACATGAATTGCTTCTGCATCAACCCTATTCTCCAGATCTGGCCCCCAGTCACTACTGGCTGTTTGCAGACCGAAAGCGAATGCCCCAGGGAAAGATATTTGGCTCCAATGAAGAAGTGAGGCCAAAGACAAATTGTTCTACAAAAAAAGGAATCAAATTGTTAGAGAAGCATTGGAATCTGTATATCACCCTAGAAGGAGACTATGTTGATGAATAAAGTTGAATTTTGCTTAAAAGTTGTTGCTTTATTTGTTAGGCTCGGGATTTATGAGGTGATGTGTTATTAATATTATTCTATTATTATTTCTCTAGTTGTTATTATTTTCAGTGCATTTCTATAGCAAACACAAAGCACTTATACATTCTGCATTAATTCCTGACTACTGATAATGTTTTGTCTTTGCAATACTTTTCTGTATTTCAATCGATAACACTGCATTTGCATAAGACATAGTTTGCTGTCAGTGTGTCTTAGAATATACTGAATGTAACGGAGAAAGAGATCCTCAAAATGGGCAACCTTCCAAGCGTATTCTTGCTGATTTAAGTATAAACATAGCCCATGTTTACCTATAGACTCAAGTATAATAAAAATATATAACAATTGACATGGAAATAAAAGAATAACAATGATTGGATATATATATATATATATATATATATATATATATATATACATACACACACAGTATAGCACTCTACATTTGTATCAAGCACTCTTTATAAAAGTAAATGCATGAACAAAATGTAGATAAACCTACGAATTCAACAACTTAGTTACAATATATATAGTAAAAATCCACTAATTGACTTCTGTACACATCATGGGCACTTTGACATGACATAATACTTAGCAATCTTGTCTTGCTAGAACAATTATGACTGAGTAGTGGATTTGATGAGGTCTTGAAAATGATGGAAACAAAACGGAAATTAATACTGAGCATCAGGAGGAGATAGCTGAAGTTCCTGGGACACACAATGAGGAAGGAGGGCTTGGAGAATCTGATACTAACAGGCCAGATAGAGGGGAAAAAGAGACAGGAGAAAGCAACAGATAACATATTTGAAGGACCTAATCAGGTGGATGACAGAACAATGATTGCACTATGTAACAGGATAAAACGTGTTCAGAGCCACCAGGGATAGGGAAACGTGAAAAGCCATGATCGCCTACGTCCTGAAGGGACAGGGCACATAGAAGAGAGTGGATTTGATCCACACTTGGTGCTTAATATTTTTGACTATGTATCGCATCTGAGCTACCTTTAGAAAATGAACATATCATGACACCATAAAATCAGTAACACTTGTCTTAACCATTAACTATCATTTTATCTGATTTTCCCTACATTTCTATCATAAAGTGATTTGCAAAATACTTACTGAATATATATATATATATATATATATATATATAAACTTATTTATAAATGGAACTTTATCTTTGTGTGTGTGTGTGTGGACTCCAAAACAGCTGAACCGATTTTCTTGAAAATTTACACAGTTGTACTATAAGCATCTGTGAGTGTTCTTTGCTAGGTTTTGTGTTGAGATACCCCTGATTAATATCAAAAATCGACAATTGAAAAAATCGGGTTATGGAAGGAGTGGTCCGATTTTAACCAAATTTGATACACTCATAGACAAAACATAAGAAACGATATTCAGAAGTTTCAAGGTTACAGTTCTCACAATAGTGCAGAAAATCAATAATATATATATAAAAGTCAAGATGTTTGTGTGTGTCTGTTTATCTGCCTGCGTGTCTGTGTTTTTTTCAGCCCTTTTATTTTAGTTTTTGCTTCAGGTTTAGCTCTAAGTAGGTATAATTGTAGTTCTTAGTCTCAGCCATGATACCATTTACTCAAAGGAATTATTTAGCCTGCAGAATTCAGTTTACGACAAAAAAATTATTTGAAACCGATACCAGGATATCAAAATTTGACTTATGTCCATTCATTTTTCTTTCAGTCTATGGTTTCGCTTTAGCTAGAAACAACTATTGCTTTTTAGTCTTTCGTGCCAATGTCCAAAGAGTCTGAGTTCCATAACCATGGATTAGTTTTAAAGCTTTCATTACACCCGAGCAATGCCGGGCTATACTGCTAGTATATATATATATATGTTTTCTAAACATATACTGTTAAATATAACAGACAACGAATGTCTATTATGTTTAATCATGAACTGTTCTAAACATTATATTTTGACTTTAATTTCAGCATAATAAAAGATAATTAAATGTTGGACAATTTTTGCTTTTCTATTTTCACCTGAAATTAAAACCAAAATATGTTTAGAACAGCTGATGATTAAACATAATAGACATTCATTGTCTGTTATATATAACAGTATATGTTTAGAAAATTATTTACTGCCTGGATACACTAAATATATATCAGAATAAAGATAAATAACCATGACATTTAAGCACAAAAAAAGAAAAATGAATGAAATAAATAGGCAGTTAATTGCTGAAAACTTCCTGATGAGTGGACTAAATTAAAAAAATGTTAATCTGTGAAAACTAAAGACAAATATAACATCAATCAGCTAAGTGACAAATTTTATTTGTATTAATCCTGTGAAAGCATAGATCTATAGCTCCCCCTCTTTCTTCAAGTGTAGATGGAATTTTATAATCGCTGAGGTGCTGAAGAATGTTAAGCAAGACATGCTACAGCCTGTTTAGAAAGAAACTGGACTACCAACTCTATATGTATCATGTCACAGTTTGTGGAATATATTGAACATTTGTAAAATTTGTTGTGAAATCTATATCCCTTTGAATATCTTGTTCAAATTTTGATTAAATCTTTTATTGTTCAACATGAAGCCTATTCAATTTTACTTGCCTGTGGTATGTAGTTACTCAGATATTCACATTTGAAAGCATGTCAATTTTGGGGGTACGCCCTATATATTTAAGCTGAAGCATTTGTAGAGATGCAGAAGGCACTTATCTCCCATGGGTGGAGATAAGCCACATGGGTCACATGAAGGCTACTTAATGACGTCACTTCTTACAGTGACTAAAGTGGAAGTTAATTTTCTGTTCACTTTACAGCAGCCAAAACAAAAGGTTACTTTCTTTAACTTAGGTTTGAGTTTTGTTTAACAGCATATCAACCTCTGTGGGCTGTTTAATGCCAAAAAGGTTGGATTTTAAGCTATGTTTTGAATGTTTGGTTATAATGAGAAGGTTGATTTAGTTTGATTTTGATGAAAATTTTTTTATTATTTTAGAAAACTGAAGATGTCTTTTAGTTTTGTATTCAAAAATGTATTGCTGGTCATATTTTTTTTCCTTCAAGAATGTATTAAAAATATCTTCTAGGCAATATTTTTCCTTCAAAAATGTATATTTTTCTATAAAAGTCTGTTTATGCAAATATATTTCTATAAAAGTCTATTTTTATACATTCATAGTGTTTTGACCCCAGTTTGGAGGTTAACTATTTGCCCATAGCTGGAACCCTAATAGGTGCTACCACTCACGGTAAAGGTGGGCCTGAGAACAACAGCAATTAAGAGGTGGTCATGATGACTTGGGGCTTTGTGCCAGTGCAACTATTGACAGCTCCCAAAGTGTTTTGTCTACCCAATTTCACTCACAAGACTTGGGTCAACTCATGGTATGTTTTTTTTCTGGATCTTTTCAAAGTAGCCAGAGACTGAGATCACCTTCCTGATTGACCATAGTGAGATTCAAACTTGGGTTTCACAATCAGAAAGCAGACAATTCTAACCACTTGACTACATGACCATTTATAATAATAATCGTAAATTACTGAATAAATAGAAAATACCCAAAATAATCATTAATATGTTAACAAACAACCCTATACAATAGCTGTAAAATAACTGTAACCAGGAGCATAATTATTTATACTTGTAAAATCACTTCTACTGCATGTACATACTTATATACATATCGCCATGTACCACATATACGTACATACTCTTACATTAGTATTGCACATGAAACCTCTTTTTCCTGCACTTCATTCAGAAATATATAAGCTGATTTTCAGACGTGTTTAGACCAGTTAGAAACTGCTTTTTGGAGCTAACAGTCCAAATACCATTAGTTTCTTTCCAACTCACATACTGTGCTAATTGCGTTCAGCAATTAGTTACACCAAAAATATTACTCTCTCTTCCAAGCATACTTCACTACATATATAATTACATTCAACTACTGATTGGTACAAACATCATATTTCCTTATTTCAGGAACTCTTCCAGTATGAACATTGAAGCATTTTCTTCAACATCCATGACAGAACTTTCTCCACTAAATCTTGCATGCACAAATTAATCAATCCTGTAACTATGTTTAATACATTGTTATTATTCTTGTTATATTGTTCTCTGAGTTATTTTTATTATTAATGTGGTGGATTGGACAACCAGTCTACTTTATAATGGTGACTCCAGCCTTCAAATTACTACCATGTTGTTCGAACCACAATATACTCAATAAACTTTCAAAATAATTTAAAATATAACCATTCTCACCTATCCACTAACTTTCAGGGTAATACAAATTTAAAATATAACCATTCTCACCTATCCACAAACTTTCAGGTAATACAAATTTAGAATATAACCATTCTCACCTATCCACTAACTTTCAGGGTAATACAAATTTAAAATATAACCATTCTCACCTATCCACAAACTTTCAGGGTAATACAAATTTAAAATATAACCATTCTCACCTATCCACTAACTTTCAGGTAATACAAATTTAAAATATAACCATTCTCACCTATCCACAAACTTTCAGGGTAATACAAATTTAAAATATAACCATTCTCACCTATCCACTAACTTTCAGGATAATACAAATTTAAAATATAACCATTCTCACCTATCCACTAACTTTCAGGGTAATACAAATTTAAAATATAACCATTCTCACCTATCCACAAACTTTCAGGGTAATACAAATTTAAAATATAACCATTCTCACCTATCCACTAACTTTCAGGTAATACAAATTTAAAATATAACCATTCTCACCTATCCACAAACTTTCAGGGTAATACAAATTTAAAATATAACCATTCTCACCTATCCACTAACTTTCAGGGTAATACAAATTTAAAATATAACCATTCTCACCTATCCACAAACTTTCAGGGTAATACAAATTTAAAATATAACCATTCTCACCTATCCACAAACTTTCAGGGTAATACAAATTTAAAATATAACCATTCTCACCTATCCACAAACTTTCAGGGTAATACAAATTTAAAATATAACCATTCTCACCTATCCACTAACTTTCAGGGTAATACAATAAACTGACCTCGTTACCCATAATACCCCATTGACCAACATACATAAATAGTTGGGCTCCTACAAAACAAACGTAAACAGCCTTAGTTACTGTTACTACTCAGTTGTGTTGTGTGATCATTTCTGTGAAGTATGTTCTTTTTGTTAGCGATCTTTTTATTATGGAAAAATTCAAAAACTTTTTTCATACACAGGAAGTTCACTTGAAACGAAAGAAGAGTGAGAGGGGGAGTAAAAATCAGAGGGAAGATTATATTAGAAGACAGGCATCTAAACGCTGTTTCAGAGGGTTTGGAATAGAGAGGGAAAAAACAAAGAGAGATAGCAACATGGATTCTAACTCGGTTTTTGAAAAGGACATTTAAAGATTACATATGTGTAAAGAAATAAAAAATAAGCATGTCACAGAAACAGAATTGAGGCAAAGAAAAACGGGAAGTGAGGGTAATAAAGAAAACTTTAAAAAAAAAGGGGAATAGAGGAAAAGTTGTAGGAGGGAAGGAAGAGAAAAAAGAAAGAAGAGAGAAAAAGGGGAAACATGACAATAGTTAGCCAGAGAGGGTAGAAAGAAAGGGACAAACACATAAAAAGGAAAAAGAAAAAAAGGGGGAAAGGAGAAATAGAACACATGACATATTATCTGGTTTTGCTTAAAATTTTTCAAAAATTCTAGATTTAAAGTAAAATAGGGTCTGAGATTAAATTCAGTCAGTCAGTTAAGTGCCATACATGATACACGCTTGGGCAATCATGTCTCGAAAGAGACATGACTGACTGGGTAGAATATTATCCCGCAGTAGGTTGCCATTGCTTTCTGCGGTAGACTGGTTGCCGACCAAGGCTATAGAACCCAATCTGCCCTGCTATTTAACCCATAACTGGAAGGAATAGTAGGATTAATACCTTTCCCAAGGGTATTTGCGCATAAGTGAATGCAATGAATTCAGCTGGAATTCAAACTCGCCTCCCCGATTTCTCGTTCCGAGCCAATATCCAATGCACCACAACGCACATCCTCGAGATTAGATTAAATTAGTTTATGTTAAAATCTACAACAAGAATAAAAAAAAAGAAAGACCGGAAGAAAAAAGATGATATTGGTAAGGGATATAAATTAAGAAAAATTTTCTCATATATAAAAAAGAAAAATATATTAAAAAAAAAACAATTAACTATTTTGGGGAATCATAAAAACAGATCATTTTAAGGTAGATTATATTTTCCTTGAAATGGCATTAATACATCAGTAAAGGATATAAGTGAAGTATGTAACTGACAATTGAAACAAATTAAAAATATATATATACATATATACTGGCTTGACCAGTTTTAATATTAATATGATCTTCCTTGAGATTTTACCTACATGCCACATTTTGTTTGGATTTATATAATACTAGCAGTATAGCCCGGCATTGCTCATGTGTAATGAAAGCTTTAAAACTAATCCATGGTCCTGGACCTCAGACTCTTTGAACGTCGACACGAAAGGCTAAAAAGCAATAGTTGTTTCCAGTTAAAGCAAAACCATAGACTGAAAAAAAAATGAATGGATGTAAGTCAAATTTTCATTTCCTAGTATCGATATCAAATAAATTTTTTTTGTCGTAAACTGAATTCTGAAGGCTAAATAAGTCCTCTGAGTAAATGGTATCATGGCTGAGACTAAGAATTACAATTATACCTACTTAGAGCCAAACCTGAAGCAAAAACTAAAATAAAAGGGCTGAAAAAAATACAGACATACAGGCAGATAAACAGACACACACACAAACATCTTGACTTTTATATGTATATATATATTATCGATTTTCTGCACTATTGTAAGAACTGCAACCTTGTAACTTCTGAATATTGTTTCTTATGTCTTTGTCTGTGAGTGTATCAAATTTGATTAAAATCGGACCACTCCTTCTATAACCCAATTTTTTTGATTATTGATTTTCGATATTTATCCACAATACCTTGCCACAAAACCTAGCTAAGAACACTCGCAGACGCTTATAGTACAACTGTGTAAAATTTCAAGAAAATCGGTTCAGCCATTTCGGGGTCTATAGGTAATGGACATACATGCACACACAGACACAGTTCTATTTATAAATAAGTTTATATATATATATATATATATATATATATATATATATACGCACACATATTCATTTGACTTTGAATATCTTCAAATATCTTGATTTTTTTTTTCAGATTGGTTGCATTTAATATAACATATTAGCTTTCTTTGTTTAATATAACATATTAGCTTTCTTTGTCAGTCAATAAACATCAATATTTTTTCCTTTTAACCTTGAATCACGTTTGTAAGTCAATATACACTGCATTTATTGTCATTTAAAGAATGGATCTATATATATTTGTGGACACCCTGTACGGGTTTAAATATCTCAATATAAGGGATAGTGCATTTCATATTTTTTAATGTTATATATCATTAATATGCTAACAAACATATCGATTTCTGCTATATATATATGTATTAAAAACCATAATAGTGGTTGTTCCAACAAGAGAAATTGGTATAAAAGAAAAAATGCAAAAAGTTGTGATTGTTTTGGCTTATCGCACTTTTTCTCATATATATATATGTTTGATATTCAGCCATTCTAATTTTCTAAGTACAGCCATCAGCTATGGTGGTTACTATGGAATCCCTGTTGCAGACGCCTTCTCAGGTACATTATAAAGCAACAATGTTAAAGCAAACTTAGTTACAGTTTCTGAGAGAGAGCATATAATCTGTCATAATCAACAATCTGAATAATGTCAATACACTCAAACCCTCAGTCACAATGACTTGTAAGTTTGTGCTAGTGCAACCATCAATGACTTCCATAAAATTCTGTTTATCAACTTTCACTTACAAAATTTGGGTTATGTATCAATTAGGGTTTCTTGATGTTATCAATCTGCGGAAGTGTATGGCACATTTAGAAGGAGACTGAAAATCAGACCACAGGTTGACCCAAGCTTTGTGAGTGAATGTGTAACTGTTCAGAAATGTTGATGATTATGCTAACACAAAGTCACTAGTCATCGTGGCTGAGAATCTGAGCATACTGGCCTTGTTCAGATTGCTGGTTATGATAGATTATATATTCCCTCTCAGAAAGTGTTATGGAGTTTCGCTCAACATTACAGTGTGTACAACATTACAGTGTGTACAACAGCTGAGCTTTGCGATTGTTGAACAAACTTAAATGTCTTGAACACCTGTCTGGAACAGCCGTCCTAGCAGATGGGTGTACTTGAAAATAATAATGACAGTGAAACAAGTATGGAATTTCATCTTCAGTTTAATAACCATAAAAATCTATCAAAGACAACAACATCAATTTCACTGTAGCGGCACATTTTAACCAAACCAGGCTATAACATGGATAATGTTATTTTAATGTCTTCATTTAAATGCATCATTTAAATGTGTCATTTTAGCATTTTCATTTAAATGCCGACAATGCTGAAAGTGAGTTAAAATACATAAATTTACAATTTCTAAGTTTAAACAGAAATTTTGGCATCTTCAGTAAGGGCACTTATTGAGGAAAGAGGGCTTGGAAAATATGATACTGACAGGTAAAAGAAACAGAAAAACAACGCATAGCATATGCAGTGACCTAAACCTAAACTGCATCACTTCCAATAGAGCTTAGTCTGTCAATGAGGAAGTAATGCTTCTGTAACTTGTATGTTTTTACAAGTAAGGGTACAAGTGTTGATCCTATGCAAAACCCATCTGTCTTGCTCTTTAACCACTAGCTGGAGAGGAGAGAAGATCTGCCTTGTGGTTTTGTGGATATCTGATCATAATAAGGTATTGGAGAGTTAAAAAAAATTTTATATATTGGTGTTTTGTGGAGGTGGGAGGAAAATTTGTCATTGTGACAAACGCAGACATAGATACACACTTGTACACCCATTGACATATGCAGAGAGATGCACACACACGCTTGCCCACCAGGACTTACACAAATTAATCAGTCTGTCTGATGATTGTAAGAGAATAAAACCAGGGTAATAAACTCACACTTATCTAACTGAATATATGAGCTCTATCACTGATATTGGGCACTTTAAAATAAGTACCATGTATATATAAATAATATAATATATATAACAAATTGCTCATATATATATATATATATATATATATATATATATATATATGCATACACATTTCACATAAATATATTATGTACATTTCACACACATATATTTATATACATTTCACACACACACACACACACATATATATATATATATACACACATTTCACGCACGTATATATATATATAAATTTATATACGTACACATTTCACACACACACACACATTTATATACGTACACATTTCACACACACACACACACATTTATATACGTACACATTTCACACACACATATTTATATGCATACACATTTCACACACACATATATATATATTTATATGCATACACATTTCACACACATATTTATATACATACACATTTCACACACATATATTTATATACATACACATTTCACACACAAATATATATTTATATACATACAAATTTCACACACACATATATATTTATATACATACAAATTTCAAACACATATATATATTCATATACATACATATATATATATATATATATATATATATATATACATACACATTTCACACATACACACGCACACACATATATATATATACATACACATTTTACACACATGCACACACATATATATATATACATACATACACATTTTACACACACACACACACATATATATATATATATATATATATATTGCTTTGATTTGTTCAGTAGCTATTCAGTTACACATACAAAAGATACACTTTAGTTAATCTTAAAACTCCTGTAAACAATAAAAATGAAATTCTCCAGGCCACAAGAAGTTTTATCTTTAAAAGAGATTGAGGCTTATAGCCTGGTTGGTGTTTCTACATTGCAAAAGGAGAGGAGAAAGTTAAAGAGATGTCTTTTTTTTTTTCCTTTTGGGTGGGGCAGTGCTTCTTGAGCTTACCAAATAAAAAAAGGTATAAAATCAAGCTGAACAGGAAACAATGGCATTAAAAAGAGCACTTAAAGGAAAAGAGAAATCATGGTAAGGAATTCAGTCAGTTATAAAAAAAAACAGTGTTCTTACCCTGACCCTATAAAAATCAACCTTTTCCTGGCAATAAAGCGTTTTGCAGGGATTTAATTGTGTGCTGTAGCAAGTGATAATCTCAAGCATGTTTCAATATTAATTTCTTTCACACTGATAAATAGGAGTTGTACTAGTAATGGGGATATTAGCTGTTTCCCTATAAGGAAATATTTAGCATGCATCAACCAAGTTTCCAGTTTTTCTTTCAAATTGATATTTTTTCTCTTAGAATCCTGTTTTCTTAAAAAAGTGTTTTAAAGTCAAGAAACTTTTATAGTTCTATTCAATATTGATGAGTTTCCTTCCAAACCTTCTATTTGAAGTTGTAACCTCATATGTCTCTCTCTCTCTCTCTCTATATATATATATATATATATAGAGAGAGAGAGAGAGAGGAAGCATATCTTCATTCAAGCATGTTTGGTTAAATAATCTAGACATATATCTTGTTTAATTTTAATCCTTTTGAAATCTCTGACTTCTTAATGTTGATATTAAGTTCATTAAGGAAGGCACCATAGATTTTTTCTTTTATTTTCCCAAGTACTTTTAATCTCATCTGAGATCATCTTTATGAGTCAACTGCTAAAATGAAGAATTAATGTAATTATCAGTTGTGAGTTTTTTGTAAATAGGCATAAATACATTGTGTTATAATTATTTTAAAAATTTAACTCTTAAAGCTATGTCTTTTTTGTTTAAAAGAGGTAACTTAAATTTGCCTATTAGTTTTTTTATGTAATCACAATTTTAAAAACATTACAATTATAGACTTTATAAAACATGATTGATATATAACTGCTATACTCATAAATAATCTAGTGTTGGTTATGTGTTCCTTATAGAGAAGGCCTCAAGAATTTAAAGTTTTCCTTTTTTATTTTCATGGTGGAGTATACTTGTAAAATTATTATTTTCCTGAATTGTGAATATGGACATGAATGTGGATTTAAATGCTGTAGAATAGAGCTTGCATCCGAGATATGTAGTGTAAATCTAATTGATAATGTTGTTGTCATGAAACCAACATTATATATTTACTTTTATTGTCATGATACAATCTCCCAAATGACATGGAAATTGATATAATGTTGGCCTTTTGCAAAACTCTAATATAGAAGATAATTAGTTTTATCCTTTTACTGGAATCAGTTAAGAATATATAAGTGCTGAAGATTTTTTTAAGAGTGTTCTTTATCTTGTTTGTAGTTAGAAAGTATTTGATATGTTGAGGGTTATTTCAGGAACAGTTATATTCTTTTTTCTTTATTTTATATATACTACATAATAGCTTGTCTAAATTGTTCAGCAAAAATGTCATCAAGAAAAATCATTATTAATGAGAGTTTGCCTAATATTTTTTAATTAAGTAAAGAAAATATTTTTTACAGAAGAGTTACTGTACGGTTTATTATATTTTGTATAATTGCTGTTTTGAATTAGGATATTCACTTCTATAATTAAGAGATCACTTGTTTAGATGCTAATTAGTTTTTTATAAGGACAGGTAGTAAGTGTAGTAAGGATGTGTGTTGTGGCGCAGTGGATATTGGCTCGGAACGAGAAATCGGGGAAGCGAGTTCAAATTCCAGTTGAATTCCTTGCATTCACTTACGCGCAAATACCCTTGGGAAAAATATCAATCCGTCTCTTCCCTTCAGTTATGGGTTAAATAATAGGACAGATTGGGTTCTATAGCCTTGGTCAGCAACCAGTCTACCGCAGAAAGCAATGGCAACCTACTGCGGGATAATCTTCTGCCCAGTCAGTCATGTCTCTTTCGAGACATGATCGCCCAAGCATGTATCGCGCATGGCACTTAACTGATTGACTGAGTAAGTGTATTATTATTTTGTCTATCAATACATAAAAAAAAGAGATTTATATTTAAATTCATTAGTGAATTTAAAGACAAAGGTTTTGGAAGTTTTTTTTGTTGTAGTTCATTTTATCTATCATCTTAACTAAGCTTAGGCTAACATTTAAATATATTAGGATTTCCTGATGGCTACAACCTCCAGGAATTTAAATACAAGGTCAATTCTCATCTCTTAACTACTGACCCTACTTCTTTCCACACTATCCTGTAGATCCTTTCCTTTCTCTCCACCTTCGCAACTGTCATCACATCTGTATTCCCATCCTTCTCTTGCTCGTTTCTAACTGGTTCCTCATTCTCCTCTAATCCGTTTACTCTTACGTAGCCCCCTGCACATCAGTGGCATTTCTGCCTTGCTCGGGGTGATATGATTAAAAAAAAAAAATGAATCTAAGCAATGTACTGAGAGACAGAAAAATCTCATTGAAAACAAAGAAAAGAGTGCTGGACTGCTATGTGATATCTGTCTTTCTGTATGGAAATGAATGTTGGATGAACTTATCAAGAATGAAGGAGAGGTTTGAGGCAGCAGAAACGTGGTTCTACAGAAGGATGGTGAGGATGCCATGAACTGAGAATGTGAGCAACGATGAGGTGTCGAAGAGGATGATTCATACTTAACATCAGGAAAATACAAACGAGGTTCCTGGGACAAGTAATGAGGAAGAATGTCTGGAGAACTTAATGCTCACAGGATGGATAGAAAGAAGGAGAGACAAGGGAAAGTAGTGTGAGACTTACTTGATAGGCCTGAGAAAATGGATAACAAATCAGGGTTTAGGAGTGATTCCAAGAGGAAAAATAATGAGAGTGACAAGAGACAGAGCCAAGTGGAAGTCTGTGATTGCCTATGTCCTGAAGAAACACAGCACTTTTTAGTGGTATTAAATATTTTCAATAATCTTTAAATTATTTCAAACTATTGTTCCCATCTTGGTTTGTTGGATTAGCCTATAAAGCTATCCACCCCTTTTCTCATGTAAATATTTCATTGGAACAGTCCAGCAATATTAACAGACCAATCACAGTTTGTTAATCAGTTTCTCAGTATTCCATTTTGGCGCAAAATTGCAACATGCCATTTGGAGCCACTTTTTAGTTCTCAAAAAGTATATAAGGAGCAAACTTTATTCAGAAATCAGTGAATACTCAACTGCCAACAGAATCCATGCTAGTCTTTTCCTTCAACATTTTTACTAGCAAAACTTACGTTCCACGCTCACCAAACACCAAATCTCATCAGCGCATTACCAGGATTCTAATTCACTCATTCAAACAACCAACAATTAAGAACTTTATCTAAGGAGAATTCTACATATTTTCACTAGACAAGCAATTCACTTACTTCAACAGTTACAATTTAAAATCTTGACATCACAAACTTACACACAATTAACTCTTTCTGGTTGTTTGACAACACTTAACAAAGATTAATTTGAATATCTCACTATTTATACGAATCAATTCACTTTATTCAAGAAAAGTGAAATTTGAACGAACTTATTACAAAAGTCAAGAGAGAAAAAAATGTTCATTTAAAAACAAATCTAAGATACATAACTCATTGTTTTATCAATAATATACTTTCATTCAACATTTTGTTAACACCAAATATTAATTTACGTATATACCAAAACTGAACATTGTCAGAGAGATTTTTTTTCCTGAACTGAACTTTCAACTTATTACACATTCTTTCGACACTCTTGGTTGACATATTTTTTGTGTAGAAACATCAACCAACATTTGTTATTATTCTCTATAAAATTACTTGTTATTTTATTTCCAACACTGTTTGTTCTTTCTGATTATTTTAAACTTTTTGCTCGTATACAACTTATTTAAGTTTTGTTTGAGGATTTGGGTAGAACTACACAGCCTATCACACATTCAAAAACCTGAAACATAATTCATTTTTAAACCCATAAATCCCCAACAGGTTAATATAAGTGTTATAATAGACACAATCTTTTGATTAAATACTCTCTAGTCATCATCAGGTGTCCTTTGATTGGTTGATACAGATTATCTTGTTGATTATTGCAAAATATCCTGTGAAATCAGTTATTGTTCTTTCACGTTGGATTTTGTTTGTTACAACCAGCTCTAAGGATTAAACTCATGACCACTAAATGGTTCTAACACATGTATAACCAACTACTATATCCACTACACCACCATCCAAAGAACTTTAGTGATGTATTTTTTTATATTAAGTGTCAGATGGTTTTTGACAACTGGATTATGCTAGTGGTCAAATATGATCGTGTCTGGGACGCCAAATCTTGCAGACAATTCGTTAGGGAATTCTTTTGTGCTTTTTGTTTTCAGTGATTTGTATCTGAACACTTCTGACCATTTTGAAAAGTTATCTCCCACAACAAAATAGTATATACCCCTTATCGGCCCTGCATAATCTATGTGTAGTCTAGATCAAGACTTGTCAGTTTTTTGACATGGGTTAAACTTTATGGGTGGTGCTTTTGCTGCTAACTGGCAATTTTTGCAATTTTTGACATATTTATTTATTCTATTCCAATACACAAAACTTTACATAAGCGCTTCCATACATAAAATGCTCAGGTGTCCTGTATGGAAACTTTGTAATATTCTTTTTGTTAATACTGCTGGAATGACCACTTGTTCACCGTACAATAGTAAGTCTTGACGAATTGAAAAAATATTTTCCTTTGTTTTTCTGTAGCTCTTTCTTGTTGTCAGTTATGAACTTGTCAAACTTCACTTTAGTTCTAATCTCATCAATTGTGACAGCTCACTGTAGTGCAGTGGATATCAACTCAGAACGACAAATCGGGGTACTTAGTTCAAATTCCAGTTGAATTTCTTGCATTCACTTATGCACAAATATCCTTGGGTAAGGTATTAATTCAGCACTTCCTTCCAGTTATGGTTTAAATAACAAGACAGATTGGGTTCTATAGCCTTAAATGGCAACCAGTCTACCGCAGAAAGTAATGGCAACCTCCTGCAGGATAATCTTTGCCCTAGTCAGCCATGTCTCTTTTGAGACATGATCGCCCAGGCGTGTATAGTGGATGTGCATTGTGGTGCAGTGGATCTTGGCTCAGATCGACAAATCGGGGTGCCGAGTTCAAGTTCCAGTTGAATCTCTTGCATTCACTTATGCACAAATACCCTTGGGAAAGGTATTAATCCATCTCTTCCCTCCAGTTATGGGTTAAATAACAGAACAGCTTGGGTTCTATAGCCTTGGCTGGTAAACAATCTACCACAGAAATCAATGGTAACCTACTGCGGGATAATCTTCTGCCCAGTCAGTTATGTCTCTTTTAAGACATGATCACCCAAAGCATGTATCATGTATGGCACTTAACTGACTTACTGAATTATCTCATAGTGTTATACATGACATTATTTTTTATTTCTGACTCACAAACAAATTGATCTATTACTGTTTTTTCCAGTGGTTTGGTCATTCTTGGAATCAATCTGAATAATCCATCTGCATGTGCTATCTTTTTTGGAATAAATACTCCATTTTAAAGGAATAGTCAAGTAAGACAGTCGCCAAAATTTGCCGTCTGTTTGCAGTGTGTGTAGTAATATCTTTCTTTGAGCTAAAAATTGTCACTAACAGACAGTGATGTGTTTGAAAAATAAATCCTCTGCCTTGAATGTGTTTGTAGAAAATTTTTTATAGCAAAAACCTTTGTTAAACTTTTTTTTCAGTTTGGTAGTATTTTTTTTTTCTGCTGGTAGTAGCGTCCTTGGGACAAGATAAACAAGTTATAGTTTTCAATCACTTTGTTTATGAAGCAATACAGCCCCTAAACCAAAGTTGCTAGCACCATTTGCTACATATATTTCTTTGCTCAGGTCATAATGCATTAATGATAAATCAGAAATTAGTGCCACTTTTAATTTCTGAAATTCTTTCTCGCATTCTTCAAACTATACCCAATTTTTCATCTTTTTTCAACAATTTATTCAAAGGTACTATGAGCTCATCCATGTTAAGAATGTAGTTATGATAGTAGTTTGCTAATCCTAAGAATGTTTGTAAGGATGCAATATTTGGAGGTGCTGGCATGTTTTTATCGCACTTGTTCTGTAGGATCCAGCCTTCTACCTTTGTCATAAATAATTTTTGATAGAAAGAACTGACACTTGTCTATATTGAGCTTAAAACCATAATCCTTTATCCTCTTAAACACCTCATTCATATGTTCATTATGGTCTATGCTTTTAATTAACACATTGTCAAGATAAGCCATAGCATAACCTAAACCTCTTAACATCGTGTCAATTGCTTGTTGAACAATTGCAGGTGCTGCTTTTACTCCGAATGGTCATCTGTTAAACTTAAACAGAGCCTTGTGCGTATTTATAGTTAATATTTTTGCGCACTTTTCGTCCATCAAAATTTGTAAATATGCTTCTGACAAGTCTAATCTAGAGAATATTTTTCCTCTATTTGCAGATATATATATATTTGCTTTGCAGATATATATTCTGCTTAAGGTAAAGGGTAATTATGCTGTTTTAGACATTCATTTAATCCTGTAGAGTAGTCAGCGCAGACTCTGATTTTTTTTTCTCGTTATGTATACTGTTGGACTTGCCCATTGTTCATTTTATAATGCCTAATTTTTCTAGACATTCCAACTCATTGTCTATGTCTTCTAGTTTGGCAAATAATACCGGTTGCTTAAGTCAAAACACTGGAGTTAGTTTTTCTTTTAATTCAAGATTTGCTTTAACCTTAAAACAAAAATCTAAGCCTTCAGAAAAAATATCTGGGAATCTAGCCTTTCAATTCTGTTTCAAATTTTCTGTGTAATTAGATGATCCAACAACATTGTTACCAAACGTGTTGATAGGAATATTGAATAAATCCAACTCCTCCATCCAATCAATATCAAAAAGATTCTGCATTTACAGCATGACATTGGCTATTAATTTTCTCTCGGTTCCAGCAAAACCAATGTTTAAATAAATTTTGCCAAAAAATTTGTTTTTTGCCTGATACACCTTTGGCAATTTTTTTTAGAACTGCATATTGCCAGTCTACCAATTTTATTCCATGTATCCACATTAATAACTGTGTCAATTCGAATTTTTATTTTCATGTCATTCAATCGGACATTTATGAATTTTCTTTTTTCTGTGACTCATTTACTTATGGTATAATGAACTATATTTATTGTTTTTTTCTTGTGACTTTCTTTTTTACAAAAATAAATTTTATGACCCTTATAAGCACAATTGAAGCATTTTTTTTATTTTTGAATGGACAATTTTTGTATAGATATAACTGACCAAAACTTTTCTACTTTGTGATTTTATTTTTTAATATATATGTCCCTTTGTTCAATATTTACAGTATCATTTTTAAGTTTACAATTCTCTGACATTTTTCAGCCAATTTTTGTTGAGTTATTTCTTATTCTTGTTTCAACTTTGTTAAGAATATCACAAATATGTTTGTTTTACTTGGTAAGATTAATCCTTGTACAAAATTAAACACTTGAACATATCTGTGCTTAATTCATTCAGTCAGAACTTTTCACTATACTTACATATATTGTGTAGTAATCATCATCTTTTTTTGATAAATTTAAGCAACATCATTGCATGTTGAATAAGGAATTATGTTCTTTAAAAATTTTAGACAATATCTGGATAGTTTTTTTAAATGTAACAGGGAATTTTTGAACGTGCAATTTTTAAAGTTACAATGTTTTTATCCATGGTTGTGTGAACCTAATAGGTATTTTAGGGTATGGTTGAATAAATAAATAAATAAATAAAATAACTATTAGGTCCATACAACCATGGATGAAAACGTTATAATTTCTTGTAATTTTGGAAAACGAGTGTTCAAAAAAAAAAATCACCATTATGTGAGTGTTCTTAAAAAAAAAAAAACAACGGTAAAATCAGTTATTGCAAATTGCCTCAAGAAACCACATAGTAGAAACCTAGGTTGCATAATAACTCATTTACAAATGAAGAATATTCAAAAGTTCTATGATATAATTGTATTTAACACTTTTGAATACAACTGTGTACTGGTCTAATTTTATTATGACCAAAATCTAAATAATTAAACAATCAATATATATATATATATATATAAGTCATCCACATACAAGCCTATTTTGCTGTATCACAGCTCATCCGTGTGGCTAGACACATCCATTTGCTTCTTGCCATGATCGAAACTTCACCGATTTGGTGTCAGTCAGAGTTGCTACACCTTAAGCCATAGGTGCATGGACTCAGAGAAGAGAAATGTTAATGTTTTGTATATAAGCAATGTATACACTTGCCAGACACCAAAAGAACTCAAGTCATTTCTGAATAGTCACACATACTCGCATATATATATATATATATATATATATATATATATATATATTTAGTGTATCGAGGCAGCAAATAAATTTCTAAACATATATTGTTAAATATAAGAGACAATGAATGTCTATTTTGTTTAATCATGAGCTGTTCTAAACGTCACATTTTGGCTTTAATTTCAGTTGAAAATAAAGACAAAAATTCTCCAACATTTGGATAATTTTTTATTAAGTTGCTTCTAATGGTGGATGTTTTTGTGTTACTGTCCTTATAACCTCTCTGAAGATGGCTCATGTGAGCTGAAAGCTTAGAACCAAATTTTAAAAAAAAATTATCCAAATGTTGGAGAATTTTTGTGTTTATTTTCAACTGAAATTAAAGCCAAAATACATTGTTTAGAATGGCTCATGATTAAACATAATAGACATTCATTGTCTCTTATATTTAACAGTATATGTTTAGAAAAAATATATATATATAAATTATTGTTTTCATGATCATTTTGTGAATCTTTTTCTTAATCTTTGTATGACATTTTTTCTTGTTAATCTTTAATTATTATTTTTAATTTTTAAAAAATTTTTTAAAGTTTTATGTGATAGATAATTATTTGTGATTGTAAGTATATTATATTGCCCTTTTTCTTTATTTCTTTTTACAATTTTTTTTCTCTTCTTTAGTTTTGTTATTTTTATTTTTTAATTAATGCATATAATATGTCTGTATGTATGATTTACTAGGCTGGCCTTAGTGTTGTCTATGACCTACGTCATTTTGAAGTTGTTATAGTCACCATGACCTGCTTGTTAACCAGGTCATACACCCAAAGTCACAGATAAACATTATATGTTTCTGAATAGATTGTACTCATTAAAATGAAGGTTTTTTTCTCATTATTGTCTTTTTATTCAGTGATCAGTGAATTTTCTGTCCTTCTAGTACAAGAACCGCTTATCACAAATCATTCTCTCACGCATTAAAAAAAAACAAGATTTAAGCTTATATGAATACTATTTCTACCCTGAATCAAGATTTTCTTAGTGTAGTCTAAAAATAAAACAGATGTGCCACAACCAATCTATTTTGAAAAGATATTCATCTCTGACATTGGGTTGATGTATTTTATGACTTTTCAACTCTTTTTTTTGGTTAAGATTGAAACTTTTTTTTTTTTTATTACACTATAGGAAAATGCTGGTCCAGTTTTCACTCAAACCCATAGGTAAGTGCTGGTTTGGTTTACACTCAAGTCCTTATGTATATCTTCTTGAAGAAGAAGATATGTACATTGTCCCTTCAGGATGTAGGCAATCATGGCCTTTCACATCTCCCTGTCCCTTATCACTCGTAATATTCCTCCTCCTGTTATCCCATTCAATTCACACTGTCATATTTGTAGCAGATTAAAAATGTTTCTTTCACGGCATACACCCCCTTCCCCTGTTACCCTACTCAATCCCTACTCCACTATCAATCTGTTCAAGGCTATCAAGTATGTTGTGTTGCTTTCTCTTATCTTTCTTACCCACTATTCATCCCGTGAGTATCAGTTTCTCCAAGTACTCCTTCCTCATTCTTCTTCTTTATGTGTCATGTCTCTTCAAGGACGCAGGAGATCATGGACTTCCATTTGGCCCTGCCTCTTGTCGCTCTCAATATTTTTCCTCTTGGATGAGAGATCAGGGTTTGGGAGAGATGCCACTTACTCAAATCTATCAAGTATGTCTTGCACTGCCGTCTGTGTCTCTCTTTCTTTTTATCTATCCTTTTAATAATCATATCGCCCCAAGCAAGGCATTTTACTACCACTAGTGTGCAGGAGGTTACATAAGAGGAAAGTTATGAGAAAGAGTGACAAGTTATAGGAGCTGTCAGGAAGTGGGTAAGAATACTGTTGAGAGTGGAGTGCACGCTGTGAGTATTACATTCTTCAGGCTCTCTTTCCTCATTACGTGTACCAGGAACCTCATCTGTCTCTTCCTGATGTTAAATATGAGTTTTCTTCTCATGTGCATCCTCTTCAACACCTCATCGGTGTTCACATGTTTGGTCTGTGATATCCTCAGCATCCTTCAGTAGAAAAATATTTCTGCTGCCTCCAGCAATCTCATTCATTCTTGAGATCATCCAACATTCATTGCCATACAGAAGACAGAAAATGGCCCTGGGCATGACGGTAAACTTCATCCAGCAGCAAGGACTCTGATTGGGAGGTTGTGATGAGCATGGAACCACCTCTTAATTGCTGTTGTTCCCAGGTCCACCCTGACCTGGAGTGGTATCACCTGTTAGTTAACCCTCCAAACTGGGGTCAAAACACTATAAACAGTATAAAAATACAGTTTTGAAAGAAAAATATTACCAACAATACATTTTTGAAGAAAAAATTATTACTATAACACATTTTTGAAGGAAAAAATTATTCTCAGCAAAACATTTTTGAATACAAAACTAGAAAACATTTTCAGTTTTCTAAAATAAAAAAAGAATAAAAACAATTTTTTTTAATTAAAATCTTACTAAATCAACCTTTTCACTAAAACTGAAGATTAAAAAAATATTTTAAAACCTCATCTTTTTGGCATTAAATAACCCACAGAGGTGTTGATATGCCGTTATTCTTTTTTTATTTTAGAAAACTGAAAATGTCTTCTAGTTTTGTCTTCAAAAATGTTTTACTGAGAATATTTTTTCTTCAAAAATGTATATTTTTCTATAAAAGTCTATTTTTATATATATATTTCATTCAGAGGCATTGCTCCCCAGATGCAGTTTATCATCATGCCCAGGACCATGATTTGTAGTCAAGGTAAATGCTAGTCTGGTTTAAAATTTGAGCCCAAAGCAAGCTCTGTTCTGGTTTATATTTGAGTCTGCAGGCATTCATGTGGAAATTGATCCCCTTTTGGTGAAGGGGAGATTTTTTTTCTGCTGGGGATACATTTGAAGTATTCTTGGTTCTACCCTAAGGGGATATATTTTTAATTTCTTCCAATAATCCATACATTTTAGCATTTTAGCTTGCTTTTTACGTATTTTAAAATCTATTTTAACATAAGATAGGCTTTGAAAGATTGTGACGAAGATAGTGTAAATAGACTTTCAAGAGGCACTGGAAAGTTCTTAGTTTGCAGAAGTCAAATAACTTACCTTTCAACATGGCTGTCTCCTTTTGTCTCCCTGTAAGAAGGTGAACATTCAAGAGTGTGAGATTCACCTTCCTGATGTGTCCAACTAGCGTCCAGTTGGTAGACAAAAATAAACCGTGTTTTAACTGAATACATGTCTCTATGTTTATTTAACACTTTTTACAGTGTTTGTGGCAAAAGGCCGAAAGAGGGGGGGAACTGAGGATGGTCTTCCGTAACTATCTTATACCTAGCTAATCTCTTTCGCGACCCAGACATACGTTACAATTTGTCTCAATCACCACAAAAACTTGTCCATCGACACTCATATTGCCGTACACCAAAATATCACAAAGCATACCGGGGACCTAAAAATTACCCACAATGAACATAAAAATTTTGACAATATACAATATTTACAATAAATTTTACAAAAATACATAAAAATTTTCACATGAAATGACAAGGGGGAGGGGGCATGACACAAAACCCCAAATAAAATCAAGCTAAAACAACAACATAAACTTTGTGTTAGCTGGACCCAACCTACCCTCAAAACAAAGAGGTCGCTGTATTCCGCCCAAAGGACGAAATCAAGAAACTCTCTTTCTACAGGGAGTGGAGAGGCAAAAAGAAACTGGACTGGGGAAAATAAAATACTGGCACAGATGAGATAAAACGGGACATAAATAAATAACGGAACCTGGGAATCTCAAACTGAACCATAACAAAAGATACATGGCCAGGGAACCGGCCAGGACATCACATTCATTCACATTAACTAGGTACACAAATAGGGACTTACCTTAACCAAGGGGAGGGTTCCAAAGGAATCCAACCCGATGTGATTACCAGATCTAAAAGAGAAAATCAAGGCTAGCCCCAGTCACGCGAACCAGGCTCGCCACATTTACCCACCTTTTGCTGAACTCTGTCGGTGGCAACCGTTTCCAATCAGTTCTAATCTTCATTTTGAGTTGGTACTCAAAATATCAGGATTAGATCCTGATGCGAAAGACGGCCACCCCGCAAGACTTCCTCCAAACGCGTCGTCCATATCATCATTCGAGCCGTGGCCAGAAGCGACAGAAACACCATCCGTTTCACTCCGGTGTACGGGGGCGACACATTATCACAGGCGTATGCACGATCAATGGACACGAGTTCTCGCGGCGCAATGCGAGCAGTCAACTTGCCGACACGATCCCACAACGAGCGAACGCGTGAACAATGGAAGAAGGCGTGCGCCGACGTCTCCTCTAACCCAAGGTTGCACCGTTCACAATCTGGCAAATCCGCCAGGCCCATTATGAAACGCATGTCATTGAGAGACAAGGCGTTACGAGCTAGTCGCCAGGTCAGAGAAAACTCAGAGTTGCTGAGCCAATCCGATCCTGGCGCCCAAGACCAATGAGAGCGATACTCCTCCTCCGTCATGCCGAGCTCCTCCCTCAATCGATCCTTCATGATGCCCTCCACTAATCCCTGATAGAAGTGCCTCCTAGGCCGAGAAATGTCACTAGACCGTGGAATGGCCCACAAGGCCCTCCGGCATTCGCGGATGAAAGCCGGTTGCCCTCGAAGCTTGCGGCAATGCAACGAGACCGGTGGAGTGATAGTGAGGCTAGGGAACGCGTCCCTCACTACCCCCGTAAGCAACGAGTCTTCCATTAACGCATGACTGAGAAATGCCAACCTCGAGGCGCGCCGATGGCTCGCCAAGTGCGGCATTCCCAGTCCCCCTTGACACGGACGTTGGTAACAGACACGTTTGTTGACGTGATGTCTGCGTCCTCTCCAGAGAAGGGAGAATAGCAGACGCTCGATCGCCTCCTCACGCTCTTCACAAAGTGGAAGTACAGACAGCCGATAAAGGACCATGGGGAAGACATAAGCGGCACACGCCTCCGCCAGGCCCTTTACGGAGAGACTCCGCCGACGCCAAGTTTCGACCGACGCGTCGACCTTTGCCTGTATATCAGACCAATTCTTCTCCAACTGCAAGTCTGGACCGAACCAAATTCTGAGGATTTTGACCAGTCCGTCCGTCCAGTTGAAGGGCCCCATTAGGGGAATCCCCTTCCAGGCACCTAACCGCAAGCCGGAAGACTTGTCGCGGTTAATCTTGGCCCCTGTCACCTGTTCGTACCGTTCAAGCGCCTTCTGTACCACTCTTATGTCCCTGCGGGAGGACACAAAAGTCGTTACGTCATCGGCGTATGCGGAAACCCTGGCTCAAGAACCACCAGTGATGACAATTCCACATAGGGCCGGACTGCACGACCTGTCTCTAAGCCGGCGAAGGAGGGGCTCCAATGCCAAAACATAGAGTAAGGACGACAGCGGGCAACCCTTGTCGAACTGACCTAGACAGTGCAAAAGCGCTCAACAGCTATCCGTTCACCTGCACCACAGCCGTGGGAGAGCGATACAGGAGACTAATCCAGCGGCAGAAGTTGGTTTCGAATCCAGCAGCCTGCAGGACAGCCGCCAGGTAGCCATGGTCAACCCTATCAAATGCCTTGGACTGATCCAAATTGATCAGCGTGGCCTCATCGTCATCTTTTACACCCTCTAGGATCGTGCGGATCAAGTGCAGGTTGCTCTGAATTGTTCGGCCCTTCACAGCGCAAGTCTGATCAGGTCCCAACAGAGACTCGGCAACTAGCTGCAAGTGATTCGTCAGGATCTTGGCCAAAATCTTTAACTCTGTGTTTAACAGAGTTATGGGCCTGTAACCGTCTAATTCCCTCCCAACATCCTTGCCTTTTCTCAACAGCGTGACCACACCCCTGGTGAACCGACTGGGGATGGACCCCTGACGGAACCAGTTGTTGAACACAACTGTCAAGATAGGGACAAAGATGTGCAACAGCCTCAAGTACAATTCATAGGGCAAACCATCCAAACCTGGCGACTTGCCACTGCCGACTCTCTTCAAAGCCGCGTAGACTTCATCCTCCGTAATCTCTCCCTCGCAACTAGCCACTTCAGCCGGCAAAAGCCGGGGAAAGTCAGCCAAATAGCTGCGAAGTTCCTCGTCGCGGAGACCAGGCTCCTTGGTGAAGCGGCGTTCGAAATGCTGCCGAAATGCCTCGCACATGTCATCAGTCGACCTAAGGGTGTGCCCCTCCGGGTCTCATATCTCGCGGATGTACCGGTCGCCACCTTGACGGACTTCCTCCTTGCGCAGTTGCGCGCCCATGTTCACAGCTTCGGAAGACATCTTGCTTAACTTATGTCTAATTACCTGACCCATGTAACGATCGCTATTCGACCGCTCAAGGGCCTCCCTAGCTAAGGCTATCTCTAGGGGATCCCCACCAGCCTCCGCCCGGGAAAAATTAGATCTAAGCATCTTCACCTTGGCAGCCTTAACTAGGTTGAGCCGTTGGCTGTATTCAGTGATGAAAGACCTAATCCTATCCTTAAGACTAGCCCACCACCTATTCCCGATGACTCCCCCAGTTAACGCCCGCTGAACTACGATTATCAGCTGGTCCCGGAAGTCCCGCCTGTCCAGTAAGGACTGGTTGAACTTCCAGAAGCCAGCCATTCTAGCCCTAAATTCTAACACCACACGGGCACATACCATTTTGTGGTCCGTGTAGCCTAACCAGTGGAACGTCGGGCATTCTAAGAAATCTATAATCGGCCTCTCTCACTAACATTCTATCAAGGTAGGAAACCACCTTGGTAGAAGGCCAACTATTCGCCCACGTCCACATTTTCCCGCCCGGATGATCAACCCGGTATCTATCGACGAGACCAAATTCGTCAATCAGATCGACCAGGCTACGATCACCACTCCTCCCGCTAGCACCCCACCCTCTATCCAATTTGGGGTCCAGGATGGCATTCCAGTCCCCAACTAGAACTAGTCGCTTGGAATTGACCAGGAAGGGCTCCAACAGCAGGAAAAAGTCGACACGCTCCTCTTGATCATTGGGCGCATAAACCGCAACCAGACGAAACTTCTTGCTTTTCACTGCAACATCGGCCACGATCAACCGGCCCTTGGCACCGACATGGACAGGGTCGACCTCTGCGTCCAGGGTACGCTTGACCAGCAAAGAAACACCTCTGGCTTGCCGGTTCCCATATGCTGAATAGACGACAAAGTCGTTAGCCAGCACACAAGAATCGACGTCGCAAACAAAGTGAGTCTCTTGGATCGTGGCCACATCCACGCCGAACGACAAGAGGTCACGAAGCAGGTGGGCCGCCTTACCCCAATCCCTCAGGCCATTCGCATTCACACTGGCTAACTTGATAGACATCAATTAGATCTGCAATTAGAAAAAGGAGAAAATTACTCGTGGTCACATACCGCTCGGAAAATCTTTGGCAGATAGGACCCCGACGGATTGTCCTAGGGACCCTGTACCAACATCGGACGTAATCTGGCCATCTACGACAATTCCGCCGACGTCCATAGGGTATGTTAGCTTTAATACCCTATATAAGCAGGGGTGGATCAAAACGGGGAGAACCTCCCTGCACAAGTTTTTCCCATTTTTTTTAGTTCTGCTGTATTGCTCCTAAACATGTTTAAATTGGGATAGAGTTTCTCCACCGCTGTGATATGCTCCCAGACTTTAAGCTTGCCTCCAGTAGCTCTCACCAAGGTGATGACTCCAGGGGCATCTGGGAACTGGGTTGGGTCCTCTGTGGACTTTCCGTCAATGACGGTTAATTTTAAAAGTCCTTTGAGGAGTAACCGTCTCTGTGCTGACCATTCCTTTGATACTTCCGCCTGGTCCACCTTCATCAAATCTTCCCACTGCGGGAGGGATTTCTTTTTCTTGGGACGGGTGGGGTTGGATATAGGCGGAGGAGTAGGGGTAGGAGATTGGCTTGTAGACACGTGTGTCTGCGGGGAGAGGGGAATCAGTCCGAAGACTGGTGACTGGGAACCTTTTACAGGAGAAGATGGCAGGCTCTTGGCTTTCGCCGCATAAGTCTCTTTTGGTCTTTGCGGAGACACAGGCAGTGAAGCAGGTTTCGCCACTTCTTTCTCTTTGCTTCTGCTTTTCCTTTGAACTTTAACACTGTCTGCATAATGTTCTTCGTCTTGCTCTTCTCTTCCCCTTTTTAAAGAAGCTGATCTGGGTGCCGGCATATCCACATCCATCTCCTGCTGCTCCTCCAATGTGGGTTGCGGCTGCGGGGTTTTCGCTAACTTTTCCACTTTACCCTGTGGGACAACCTGCTTGGGATCCTCCTTCCTTTGAGATTTCGCTGGCGATTTTACCGGCGATTTTTGTAGCAGGGGAGACTTGTGCGTTATAACTTTCGGTGGCACTGTTGTTTTTGCTGTTTGTTGCATCACCGTCTTTACTTTGCCACCTTTTTTCCCCGCCGTTTGCCACTGTCCCTCTTTTGTTGCCACAGTCTCCTTATTAACTGCTGTTGTTACTGCTGTTATTACTGCTGGTACTGGCTGGGCCTTTGGGGCCGGATTTTTTACAGGACATGCCTTTGCGATGTGATCCGTGGCTCCGCAGGCCCAGCAACAAGGCCTTCTTTCCTTCGACGACAACGAAGATAGAACGCCCTCTGCAGGTGAGGATGTTTGGTATCTCCGAGAACTCTTTGCGAGATACCGTCACCTGCAGAGTGATGTCGCCCATGGCAAAACCAGCTTTTGACATTACCGTTGCCACCTCCACCACTCTGCCAAACCTTGTAAAAAAGGCACCCACGTGGTCTGTAGATATGTCCATGGGCACCCCATGCAACGTCACCTTCGTCTTCCGGGTGCCCATGTATTCCGTTTGTATTCGAAGGGTTTTTGTATCCAGAGTTGCTCCTGCAAGTGCCTTCGCCTCATTCGCTGTCCGAAGCTGTATGTCCCACATGGCGTGGCTACGCCGTGCCACCATACGTGCTTTAATTTCGAGTGTCCTGATCGCCTCCTCCACTACCTCTCTGCTGACTCCAATAAGCTTGAGCATTTTTAGATCTTTAGTCAGCAGAGAGATTATTCTCGGCTCTATTGCTGCTAGCGTCTCTGGACCCGACAACAGTTCATTCCCTGAGATATAAGGAGCATATTGCTGCATAAGACCTTGGTAATAGTCTTCCCCTTTTCTCACGTTCCCACCCTTCCAACCTGAAGTTGAAGGGATGGGCGATTCAGGCCTTTTCAGGGCCTGCGAAATGGGGCTGCCAAATTTTTCCTTCTCTGCTTGTGACATTGTCACCGCTCCCTGACTCACCGCCGTCTCTAAGTGCCACTCGCCTTCTTTCCCACTCCACGCCGAAGTGGGAGGCACTGAATCTGAAGCCAACACCTGGCTTCTTGGAGGTATTTCATCGTCCACCTCCACGATCTTTCCGTCGCTCTCCCCTTCTTTCTGTCCACATTGCGCCATTGTGGCTAGAACCGAACGCCTAGGCCCTTCGATGGCCATAGACCTCCTGCCGACGGAGGTTTTTCTCTCCACTTCCGAACGCGACCCGACGATCCTTCTTATACTGACACGTACCGTACCGAAGCAAACGTCTTACAAAAATGTTCTTTACGACAGAACAGATACTACGCCTTGATTTGCACCAAAGCGCCGACCACATACATGTCCCGATGTGGCCCAAAAACAAATGGTGGATATTGTGCTCAATATTTATGGAGCTCAATGTACACACTGAAATTATCAGCCAATTACTGCTTACAGAATAGACTTGCCTGTAACAGAATGGAATCTCCCAGGTTATTATTTAAACCACCTATCAATTTGCCCGGGTGGTTTTATGTCAGTTACACTCAACTCCTATTCTAGTTTATTACTGGCTGGCTGGTTGTTCTATAAGATTCTTACAGATCTAAAAAAAAAAAAAATTTTCCTAGCTTTCAGAGCTCTCAAAAATGTCTTTTAACTACTTTTTTTTTTTAATCATTTCACCCCAAGCAAGGCGTTAATGCCACTTATGTGCAGTGGGTTACATAAGAGAGTTGAAGGAGGAGATTGAAGACAAAGATGAACCAGCTACAGTGGGTGAAAGAGAAAGGGCAAGAGAAGGATGTGAACACAGAAGTGAAGACAGTTGCGAAGGTAGGGAGAAAGGAAAAGAACAAGATACATGGGGTGATGTAGAAAGGGCTGGAGTTAACAAGATACTTAAACTCCTGGAGATTGTAGCTGTTGGGGAAGCAAGAAAACAGAAGGGAATTTCACAGGAGGGAAGTGCAAGAAGAGAAGCTGCTAGAGTAGAATTTGTGTTTACATTTTATTGGCTTCACAGTAAACAGGTGGGTTCTAGTTGCTAATCTTGTGGCTCAAGCAAATTCATGCATAGGGGGAACCAGAGAGTTAAGTTCATTGGAGCAAAAGCTGTTTCATGCTCTTTAAAACTTTCAATCTTACAATCAGAGGCCTTGCTGCCAGATGTAGTTTATTGTCATACCTAGGACCATATTTAGAATGGATAGTATGCTTATAAATTTAGTGAATTTCAAATATGTTATTTTAGATCTTATTAAAGTTTCAAAACTTAATGTGGCAAAATCTTCGTTGGTTCTCTACGTCTCCATATCCTTTATGGCTCTTAGTATATTTGCTCCTGTTACACCTCGCAACCCCTGTTCCGTCATCCACTTGATCAGGTCCTGCAAATATGTTATCCGCTGCATTCCTCTGTTTCTTTTTCCTTCTATCTGGCCAGTCAGTATCAGGTTCTCCAAGCTCTCCTTCCTCATTGCATGTCCCAGGAGGCTATTAAATTTTCACATGTTTGTCTATACTTCTAAGATGAGGTAGTATTTACACTACTTATATTGTTTGAACAATTGTTGCCATCTTTATTGCCATTATTAGGATGTTTTGTTTATTGTATGCTTTGTTCTTCTTCAGGTGCTAGAACTTTTGGATCAATTCTTTCATTACAGTCACTGGGGCATAACGTTCTCATTCTGTGTGCGATGCCACTTCTGGTAGACATGTAGTTGTCACTCTTTAACTTAACTGAGAAAAGTTATTTGTTTACTACTGCTGTAGCCTGGTATTGAACTCACAACTCTTTGGGTCAAGTTAAAAGAATTAACCAACATCTCTATCCACTAGGCCATGTGTCCTTGAGATGAGGACAATAGTCTGAACAATGTACATAGTGTAAATACTACTTCATCTCAGAAGCATAGACAAGCATGTGAAAATTTAATAGCCTCTCAATATAAGTACTTGGCTGCTTTGTACATTTTATAAGGAAAATGCCATTGTTTGGACTATTGTCATCATCTTTATTGCCATGTTTACGATGTTTCAGCCATTGTGCGCTCTGGCATTCTTCAGTAAATATAAAAAATAATGACATTAAATGGTGTAAATTTTCACATGTCTCTTTAAGAATTTTAAACTGTGTTTCATAGTTAATTCTTTTCCTTCCTTAATTCTATCTGACCAACCAGCTTTTATAAGGTCATTTGCCTACAAAGACAACATTATCACAACCCTTCCAGAAATTTAAAATGTCCAAAACCGTTACTCCCTCAAGGATTGTTGCCTTCATGACTGACTTGGATAAATGAAAGAATAAAAAAGATGCAAATTGACCTGAAGGGAAAGATGAGGATGAGAATAGTTCAAGTTGCCATTGAAACAACTTTGTTTTTCTCTCTTGTGATAGTTCAAAAGATGAAATGGCTCTCCAAGGCTTAGAGGGAAAATAGATATAGTTGCCAAAGATGGACAAAACCCTTTGAGTGGCACATTGCCCACTATTTGCTTGAATTTCCCAAAGAGAGTAACATTCTTCAGAGCCCTGATTTTTTTCATTATTACAAGAATAGATGTCAGGTTTTATTAAGACAATGTTTTCACAATAAAACCGGTATTAATCAATTGATGTTGTTAGGATAGCCATTATATATTTATATCATAAAATCAAGGGTCTATTTCATTTAATGAAAATAAAAGTCAACCAATGTAAGACTCAAGAGCCACTCGAGATAGCTCACTGAATGAGGTGTGTGATATGGATGTAAAAAGAGGTGATAGCAATGGAGTTAAATAGCAGGGTAGACAAATCTTTATAACTCCTTCCATATGCCATTCCCGTTTGGGATGCTGGTGATCATGGCTCACTATTGCTATTTCTTGTTTAGTGGCATATCAACTCCTTATGGGTCATTTAATGCAGAAATTTAATTTCCTTGGGAGCATTAGTAATTTCTTTTACAAAAAAACTATTGCTGCTAATTTTTGTTTTTCCTATGAAAATGTATTTTTATATTTTCATAATGTTTTACCCCCAGTTTCAGGGTTAACTATTTGCCAATAGTTAGGACCCTAACAGGTGCTACAACCCCATGTCAGGGTAGACCTGAGAACAACAGCAATTAAGAGGTGAAGTTATGTTCCTTAAAACATCCTGATTAGAGGTCTTACTGCTGGATGTACTTCATTGTCATACCCAGGACACGTCATGACTCTCCACAATTTCCTGTTTTATGTAGCTTAGTAAATTTTGTCATTTTTCCATTTCTTCTAAATCCTATTCTGCCATTAATTTACACGATTTTATTAGCTGTTTTCCTATTGCCTTCTTGTGAATGACAAATTTTTCAAGTCTTCTTTCTTCATTATATTTTACCTTTTTCTTTGCATTTTCTTTAAAACTTCCCCCATGGACTGAATATGTGAGCAATGACATTCTCAGCATCCTTCTGTGGAACCATACTGCTGTTGCTTCAAGTCTTTTCTTCATTTGTGTAAAGATTGTCCAGCATTCACTGTCATATAGAAGGATTGATATTACATAACAGTTCAATACTCATTCCTAGTAAAATTTTCCTATTTCTTAATACTTTGCTTGGAAGGTATCTTTCACTGCACTTTTTCTCCTCTGTTAAAACACTTTCCAGATATTGAAATTTTTGTATTTGCTTGATTTTAGTGTTTCTTATTTGTATGTTGAGCTATTCCTTCTTCCAACAAACATGCATTCTTGCAATTGTCGTTTAGACCTTTCTGCATTGTGGTGCAGTGGATATTAATTCAGAACAAGAAATCAGGAAGCTGAGTTCAAATTCCAGTTGAATTTTTTGCATTCACTTTCACGCAAATACCCTTGGGAAAGGTATTAATCTGTCTCTTCCCTCCAGTTATGGGTTAAATAACAGGACAGTTTGGGTTCTATAGCCTTGGCTGACAACCAGTCTACTACAGAAAGTAATGGCAAACTACTGCAGGATAATCTTCTGCTCAGTCAGTCATGTCTATTTTGAGACATGATCGCCCAAGTGTGTACCACATACGGTCCTTAACTGTCTGACTGACTTGTTTCACTAGCATCTGTAGCAGGTTTTGCAGTTTTCCTTCCATGTCTGCTGTCAGTACTGTGTCATCTGCATATTATATGTTGTTAAGATGGTGGATGTTAATAATGAATTGTCACCCTCTATAGATTAAATAAATCTGGTTAGAAAATACATCCTTCTGTTTTTCTATGATTAGTGAATCAATAAATCTTGTGAGAAGATACCACAATCTATTTTTTCTATATTTAGGGAATCTCACTAAAGTAGACCTGTTAAGATTATAATGAACCCAAATGGAATTAAAACTTGGCTCTCCAGTTAACAATTTCCAGCCCTTATCTATTCTAGTGCATCTACTGAATATGGTCATTAGCAGTGGTGGCATACCGAATTTCTAGGAACTAGTTCAATAAAGGCAGGTAATTGTTAGTGCGATGTGCATTGTGGTGCATTGGATATCAGCTCAGAACGAGAAATCAGGAAGCCGAGTTCGAATGCCAGCTGAATTCATTGCATTCACTTATGCGCAAATACGCTTGGGAAAGGTATTAATCCGTCTCTTCCTTCCAGATTGGGTTCTATAGCCTTGGTCGGCAACCAGTCTACTGCAGAAAGCAATGGCAACCTACTGCGGGATAATATTCTGCCCAGTCAGTCATGTCTCTTTTGAGACATGATCGCCCAAGCGTGTATCAGGTATGGCACTTAACTGACTGAATCGTTAGGAATCTGTTCAGCTTAATTTCTTTTCAGTCTGAGAATAGAAACAAATCACTTTATAGTATTAAAAAGAACTAAACCATTTTGATAATAAAGAAATGTATTTTATTAAATTAGGATATTTCTAGATTGAAATTCTGTTCTCATCCTAATTCTGTTCAGAATATAATGCGATCATCCACTGTGTTATGGTTTCTTAGATACTGAATCACTGCAGTCCAATGAAAGTCCGATCAAATTTCTAACTAAAACAATTTGTTCCATTTTTACCATATTTGGTGTGTATTTATTAGACT
Organism: Ascarosepion bandense; assembly: GCA_037127315.1. Taxonomy (NCBI): domain Eukaryota; kingdom Metazoa; phylum Mollusca; class Cephalopoda; order Sepiida; family Sepiidae; genus Ascarosepion; species Ascarosepion bandense. The sequence goes on from JBBBDQ010000668.1 coordinate 1,674,121, forward strand.
TTGATGATGTGTGACTAACAATTTACCTAGATCATCAGATATCAATATATAAGTTTATTTTCAGATAATCCAAAAACTGATTTGCAAAGCTTCTATAATTTTAAGAATCTATCATTTTAGCTGAGAGGATGACATTACTAGCCATAAGTCTTTTATTTTGGAAAGCTGAAATTTACTGTTGTGGAGAAATATCCCTGTCCTACCCAGGAATGGGTATGACCCGGGTGATAAAATACCTAGACGGAAACGAACTACAGTGTGATCGAGAGAGAAAGAGAGCGTTCATGAATATATGAGATTATTCGTCATTATACAAGAGAAGTCAAGAACCATCGGCCTTAGACGAGAGTTAGATGTCACTAGATGGAAGCCTTCTTCTCAAGACGGACACATACGTCCTATACAGAGACATTGCCTTTTTAATTGTTATTCGTGTTAACTGTTTGTTGGTGTACTTGTATTTGGTTTATTGTACTGAGGTATAATAAATCTCTATTCATATATCCTCAGTGTTAAGAGTTATTTCTTGCACTATTCTTTCTCTGTTTATCCCCGCCTCCCGGGATATAACATTTACATGACATATTTAAAACATGGGAGTATATTTTGCAAATTTTAGTAATACTAGCAGTATAGCCCGGCGTTGCTCAGGTGTAATAAAAACTTTAAAACTAATCCATGGTCCTGGAGCTCAGACGCTTTGGACACAAAAGACTAAAAAGCAATAGTTGTTTCCAGTTAAAGCGAAACCGTAGACTGAAAGAAAAATGAATGGATGTAAGTCAAATTTTGATTTCCTGGTATCGGTATCAAATAAGTTTTTTGTTGTAAACTGAATTTTGAAGGCTAAATAAGTCCTCTGAGTAAATAGTATCATGGCTGAGACTAAGAACTACAATTATACCTACTTAGAGCCAAACCCGAAGCAAAAACTAAAATAAAAGGGCTGAAAAACTAATTTTGATCAGACCCGGTATATATTATCAATTTTCTGCACTATTGTAAGAACTGCAACCTTGAAATGTCTGAATATCACTTCTTATGTCTTTGTCTATGAGTGTATCAAATTTGATTAAAATCGGACCACTTCTTCTATAACCCAATTTTTTCGATTATCGATATTTATCGGGGGTACCTCAACACAAAACCTAGCTAAGAACACTTACAGATGCTTATAGTACAACTGTGTACATTTTCAAGAAAATCGTTTCAGCCGTTTCCGAGTCTATAGATAATGGACACACGCACACACAGAGACAAATTTCCATTTATTATATAAGTTTAGATTTACATTGGTAGCTAACTTCCAGTTTTATTAGGAAAACATTGACTTGCAAATCCAACACAATTGACTTTTAAATGTCAATATTCTAGTTCATGTCATGTATCTACAATAAAAAGAATGCCGTAAAATTTTCATTCTTGTGATATCATGATACTTCAAAGCATGCTTATCACATAAATTATAGCCCAACATACAAATAAGAAATACTAAAATCAAGCGAATACAAAAATTTCAATATCTGGGAAGTGTTTTAACAGAGGAGGGAAAGTGCATTGAAATAGTGAAAGATACCTTCCAAAAGATAAGCAAAGTATTGAGAAATAGGAAAATTTTTACTAGGAATGAGTATTGAACTGTTATGTAATATCAATCCTTCTATATGACAGTGAATGCTGGACAATCTTTTCACAAATGAAGAAAAGACTTGAAGCAACAGCAAACTGGAATTCAAACTTGGCACCTTGATTTATCGTTCCAAGTTGATATCCACTGCACCAGAATGCACATCCCTCTGTAAATTTCCTGGATCAATATATGTCTGATGAAGGCTAGACGACATACATGGGGAATGCACATGAATACAGATGCAGAAGAGGTTGCACCTGGACATGCTCGTCAACACCAGTTACTTTCTGGGGGTTTTCACTGCTCGTAGCAAGATAGCTTGGCATATCAGGTATGGCCCTGTCTGCAACTGGCAACTGGTCAGCATCTGACTCTTTGTAAGAGGCCACATGCTAATAGAAGCAACAGAAAAGCCAGCAGTCAATAAGACACAGTGTCATGAGAAGTCAGACCTGCAGGCACTTTGTTGGCAAAGTTTCCAAAGGCAGTGTCATTCTGGTTATCTCCCATTTCTGCCTTATTATCTCCATAGTTGGTTGTGAGAGCAATAAGTTAGGTTTTTCTACCCTACCACACTTAACATACGCTTTGCTTACATTACGACAGCACAATGGCCAAAAGTTGTGATAACAACAAAGATAAGGACAACTGTTTGTATGTAAATATTTATATGTCATATATTAATCCATTTTTCAAGTTGTAACAGTTTTCTTTTACAATGTATACAAATACTGATATGCTTTACAAATAAGACAATTCTTAAAAAAACTTATAGCAGTGTCATGAGAAAAAGAAATTTCAATCTCCTATCCTATTGCTGAAAAACACAAAAAATTCTTAATGCATAGCTGTGCATTTTTTTTCAGTAATCTTTTCATAAAAAAATAATCCTTAGCTCTAACATCTGCCATGTTATTGTGATTCTAAAGATAAAAATTAAAAAAAAAGAAAAGAAATTGCTAGTGATACTGCAAATATCCATATTCTGCAAAATCAGAATGTTAACCATTGTCTAAAATTCCCGAATGAATCATCGTCTTTCTTCTCCAATTTCTGCTGTTTAGTATTCTAATCAATGTTGCTTTTAAAATCATCATCATCATCAGTGTGATGACTGGGTGTGGTCGTAAATTAACTGACCGCCTGCCACATAACATGCTTCAAAGCAAGTAATTCTTGGGCAAGTAGATCTAGTGAAGCCCATCCCTCTCTAGATCAAACTTGAATGTCTTCAAACTTGAAGGCTCACCTCTGTCATAAAAATGTGGCTTTTTTTTTTTTTTTGTTTTTTTTAATCATTTCACCCCGAGCAAGGCAGAAACGCCACTGGTGTGCAGGGGGTTACATAAATGTAGAAAGATTAATTAGAAAAGAGTGAGGAGTACAAGCTAGTTAGAAAGGAACAATAGAAAGCTGAGAAAGCAGGTGCAATGACAGATAGATGGGCGGAGAGAACGTGAAGATTATACAGGGGAGGGGAGAGAGCTAGAGTCCAGTGGTTAGTAGGTGAGTATTAACTTTGCTTTTAAATTTCTGGAGGTCGTAGCCGTCAGGAAAGCAAGAATACGGGAGTGAGTTCCACAGGCGGGAAGTGCGAGAGAGGAAGCTGCAGGAGTAGAATTGTCGTCTGTGTTTGGCTAACCTGACTGTGAATGGGTGGGACCCAGTTGCCAGTCTGGTTGCACGGGTAAACACCTGTTGAGGAGGCATCAGTGGGTTCTATTAAGGGGAAAAGAAAACTCCATTCTGGCTTAGAAGCCCTCTGCCCAACAATGAATGAGTCATCACCCCACTAGTTGCATATTTAGCTATGCCTCCCAATATAACTTACTTTGCTAGATGTCCAAGACAGGTGTTGACAATTTGGTCATGCTGGGTATCTAACCACCTTGTGAGGGAAACGGCTTAGTTGCTGATAACTTGACCATGTTGCAGACACTATTAAATTAAATGGTACCAGTAACACTCAAAGAGGAATTTGACATAATATACATATACACAAAGTTTTTATGTGATATTATATTTTCCCTTTTTAGTATACAATTGGAGTAGATAGACTAAACTATCGCCCGGGTTAACACTCCACCCACGTCTATTGAACAGGTGAAGAGGCTCATCCCTTGTTCCCTGTTTAGGATGTGGTTTCCAGCTTTCTCTTTTCCAATCTTTTCACTCTTTTCTTTTTTTTTTTTAAATTGGAGTAGATAGACTAAACTATTGCCCGGTTCACACTCCACCCACATCTATTGAACAGGTGAAGAGGCTCATCCCTTGTTCCCTGTTTAGGATGTGGTTTCCAGCTTTCTCTTTTCCAATCTTTTCACTCTTTTCTTTTTTTTTTTTAAATTGGAGTAGATAGACTAAACTATTGCCCGGTTCACACTCCACCCACGTCTATTGAACAGGTGAAGAGGTTCATCCCTTGTTCCCTGTTTAGGATGTGGTTTCCGGCTTTCTCTTTTCCAATCTTTTCACTCTTATGTAGCCCCCTGCACATCAGTGGTGCTACTGCCTTGCTCAGGGTGATATGATTAAAAAAAAAAATAATTTATATATATATATATATATATATATATATAAATTATCTAAAAACTGTCTAAATGTTTTATTTCTCCAAGCACTTTTGGTTATATTTTTAGCAATTTTCAAAGATGAATTTTATTTTACTTTTAACTGGATATATACATTGTTTTATGTATGTATGTATGTATGTATGTATCTAGAGTTATAGGAATTTATTTTCCAAAGATGGTCAAAACATTTATTAATAACTAGCATCATAGCCCGGCATTGCCCGTACAACTCAGAACATTTTAGTAATAGAACTTGGTTATATAAAAAAATAATTATATAAAAAATTCTTGTTTAAAAATGGTTAAAAAATTCCATTAAAAAAATCTATTTTCTTTTGTTTTGCATAAACATGATTTAATGTCTTGTGTGACATTGTAAACAACATTGCGTTTGTTTTTGTTTCAAAATTACGGGGGAAAATATTTATATTTTTTCTTGACTAAATGAATTTAACATAAAAAAAATTATTCATTCTGTTTTACTGAAATTAGAAATATAAAAACTATTACGCTCTCAGTTCTGAGATTTTTTAAGAATATTTAAAAATGTAGAAATATAAAAACTATTAGACACTCAGTTCAGAAATTTTTGAAGAATATTTAAAAATGCAGATATTTAATTTTAGAAGAAAAGAAATGAAATATAAAGGCTCATATTTTTTTTAATAAAAATATATTTTAGTTTGACACATGTGATTTAATTTCTGTGATGTAATTCAGTACCCATCTTAGATTTTAGATATTTTATAAAGCAAATGTAAACAATCTGCTCCATTGGTCAAAAAGCATGAAAGAGAAAATTGCTGAACTTAAACTCAAAAAGTATGTGTTGACCTGGCTTCCCTGTAGATATGTGTCCCTAAAAAGTTTGAATGGCATAGCTTAAAAAATGTAGGCGTGCATAGCTTACAGTCACACACAGACTCATGGATTGCCTTTTCTAGATGATTCCATTATTTTTTAACTTTTTTGCATCTAAATATGCTATTATATGTGTATTATTGATAAGTGTTATGGATAGAGTTTGGTAGGTTTCCATGTGTACTTAAATTAGACCTAATAGAGCTATGGTCAGAGAGATATAACGTGAGTCTTTGGAAAATTAAACATTCCTATAACTCTAGATCAGTCAGTTAAGTGCCATACATGATACACGCTTTGGTGATCATGTCTCGAAAGAGACACGACTGACTGGGCAGAACATTATCCCACAGTAGTTTGCCATTGCTTTCTGCAGTAGACCGATTGCCAGCCAAGGCTATAGAACTCAATCTGTCCTGTTATTTAACCCATAACTGGAGGAAAGTGACTAATTAATATTTTTCCCAGGAGTATTTGCGTGTAAGTGAATGCAAGGAATTCAACTGGATTTCAAACTCAGCTATGCTACTTGCCGTTCCAAGTTGATATCCACTGCACCATAATGCCCAACTCTAGATACATACATAAAAAATTGATAGTGTTAATAATAAGATCACCTTTGAAAGCTGAAAGTGATAAGATCATCCTTGATAATGACTAAAAGCATAGCTGAAAGTGATAAGATCATCCTTGATAATGACTAAAAGCATAGCTGAAAGTGCTCAGACATAGAAAACATTTGGAATGTTTCTATATAATTTATGTCCAGCAAAGAAAAAACTATAAGAAAACAAGAAAAATTAAATGGAAAGAAACTGAACAGGACTATCTTGTCAGTTGTCTTTAATAAAATTTGCATAAAAGTGGGATTGCTGTCTAAATACACAGTTATATATGTACAGAAAAAGAAACACCCTATGCTTAAACACAAATGTGTGAAAATATTCATTAAATTGATTCAGACAACATGAAGCACTCTCCACAAAATATTCAACACAAACAAATGAAAAATCAACTCCGGTTACACTAAGGGTGTTACAAAATAAAAAGAAAGTACAACAGAAAAATAACCAACAAACCACCCACATGATCTAAACCCACCTGTAATTACAGAACAATGTGTGAATGTCCTTTCAATGACAATTGCCTCTAATGAAATATAATAAATCAAGCCACTGTTAAATCAGTGGATAACAAAGAAATGTATACATAGAAGAAAGAAATAAGTGAAGGACCCTAGAATCAGAGATATCATGCACACAAAATGTTTTAACAACAGTAAATACAAGAACAGCACTAATTTCTCTAAATATATATGGGAATTTGAAACCAAATCACATCAAAATATCATGAAAAATGTGGAAAGCCATGATTGCCTACATCCTGAAAGAACATGGCCCATAGAAGTAGAACTCAGCTCTTCAAGTTTTTATTCACCTCTGTTGTAGTCAGGTATTGAACTCAGAACCCTTCGGGTCAAGTTACTGGATTAATTCAACCAACATTTTTATCCACTGGAGACATCACTGAATTAATTTTGGGGACTTATAAAACAAATACTTTTTTTTACCTGAGCTCATATTACAAATTTTTGCTATTGCTGTTTTTCTTTAGTACTCTGTAATACTGGTTCCTATATTGTTTTCATTTTTATGCTTAGCTGGCTGAGGAGAATTATGTAACCTAGCATATGCACTGATTTCTTAAGTTTTTGTATTATCCAGTTACGGTCTATTATTTCAACCTCATCCCACAGCAGAAACGCAAATATGACAATAAAGATTAGAACAACAATCTAATGTAAATTGTGTAAAAAATGCTCCCATGTGTTTAACAACTGTTTTAGTGAAATAAAAAATCTTGGTAATTTTAAATCTTTTCATTTGTACCCTCTTACTTCTTTAAATAATGCTCTGCATTCATACTTCTAGTTCTTATTACAGTTTTCAGAAATATTTAATGCTATAGGGCAATTTTCACAAGTACTTCCTAATCGTGTAACTCACAATGAGTTTATTTTTTTCATTAAATATTATGATACATACAAAAATGTAAATAAGAAAACCATCAAATTTTGGTGGGTAATACTAGTAAATATTGGTATGCTAAAAGAAACTAAAGACTTCCTACAAGAAGTAGTTAAAGAAAGTAGAAAGAAAGAAAGAAAGAACTACAAATAAACTACAAGAAAACTGAATGCATGGTAATCAGTAAAAACAGGAGCCCAAATTGCCAACTAGAAATTGATAATACGAAAATCAAGCAGGTGGAGAAATTTAAATACCTGGAAAGTGCGATACGGAGATCCGCAGGTGTATTGTCATGGCCAAGGATATAAAGTTTCAGTGCTCAATGCACCAATATCAATCAGCGAATTATGGTTCAATTACGGGTTCTTATATATTTTGACAACGAAATTTAATATAAAAAATAAAATAAAATTAAAAATCAAAAAACAAAAAATGACACCATATTAGTTTAATGTTTGGAGTGGGACAATCTTATAGATCTGTCTGTTTGTCTATTTATCTAATCGTAAAGGTAAAAAAAAAAACTTGTAGACAATTCTGTTCTTTTATGGGTCAAAGTCAGCTCTACATTTCAGCAGATATGAAACAGCTGAGATAGATAAAAAAGAATGGATTTAGATAGATAAAAAAGAATGGATTTAGATAGATAAAAAAGAATGGATTTAGATAGATAAAAAAGAATGGATTTAGATAGATAAAAAAGAATGGATTTAGATAGATAAAAAAGAATGGATTTAGATAGATAAAAAAGAATGGATTTAGATAGATAGATCTACCAAGGCGGGTAGCTAATCACCATTGCTGCCGGAGACGTTACCAGTATATATATATATATATATAGATAGATAGATAGATAGATAGATAGATATTTTAAAATAACAGCATACTGCAACTAAAAATATAAAGTTTCAGTGCTCAATGCACCAACATCAAGCAGTGAATTAAGGTTCAATTATGGGTTCTTATATATCTTGACAACGAAATTTAATATAAAAAATAAAAAATAAAATTAAAAATCAAAAAACAAAAAATGATAACATATTAGTTTAATGTTTGGAGTGGGACGATCTTATAGCTTAAATAAACTGTGGTTCAATCTATATAACCTATAAAATCTTCCAGTATTCGTCATTGGTGGCCACAGTCTGAATAACATAAGACACGCAGATGATACAGTGCTGATAGCAGAGACAGGAAAGAAACTGCAAGACCTCTTACAGGAAGTAGATAAAGAAAGCAGAAAGATAGGACTACAAATAAACTACAAGAAAACTGAATGCATGCTAATCAGTAAAAAGATGAGCCCAAATTGCCAACTAGAAATTGATAATACGAAAATCAAGCAGGTGAGAAATTTAAATAACTGGGAAAAGTTCTAACAGAATATTTGAATGTGCATTCCAGAAACTAAGCAGAGTATAAAGAGATAAGAAATTTCATCTGAAACAAAGAAGATTGTACATGATTTCACTCATTCAATATGATGACAAGTGCTGGGCAATCTCATCAAAGATGAAGGAAAGACTGAAATATAATTCCACAGAAGGATGCTGAGGTTACCATGGACAAAATATGTGAGGGCTTGGAGGGGAGGATCACAAGAAAGAAATTAATACTTAACATCAGGAAAAGACAGCTGGAGTTTTTTGAGACATGTAATAAGGAAGGAGGACTAAGAGAACCTGATGCTCAAAGGACAGATAGAGGGGAAGAGGGACAAGGGAAAGCAATGCATAGCATACTTGATGGATATGAGCAGATGAATGGTGGAGCAGAGGTATTAAGAGCAACAAAAAATAGGAAGAGGGGGAAGGCCATGATTGTTTACATCCTGAAAAGACATGACACACATAAGACGCTGCTTTATTGACTTATTATATTTACTTGCAGTATAACCCGGCGTTGCTCGGGTGTAATGGAAAACTTTAAAACTAATCCATGGTCCTGGAGCTCAGACTCTTTGGACGTTGGCACGAAAGTCTAAAAAGCAATAGTTGTTTCCAGTTAAAGCGAAACCACAGACTGAAAGAAAAATGAGTGGATGTAAATCAAATTTTGATTTCCTGGTATCGATATCAAATTTTCTGCACTATTGTAAGAACTGCAACCTTGAAACTTCTGAATATCGTTTTTTATGTCTTTTTCTCTGAGTGTATCAAATTTGATTAAAATTGGACCACTCCTTCTATAATCCGATTTTTTCAATTATCGATTTTCAATATTTATTGAGGGTACCTCGACACAAAACCTGGCTAAAAACACTCGCAGATGCTTATAATACAACTGTGAAAATTTTCAAGAAAATCGGTTCAGCCGTTTTGGAGTCTATAGGTAACGGATACACACACACACAGACAAAGTTCCATTTATAAATAAGTTTAGATTATATAAAATTATGGTGCCCACCAGTGAGGAATGGACTCTTCCTCTTGTTATATGTAATTACAGGTGTGACTTCCAAAGAGCAGTTTACGAGAGCAGTTAGCAACTGCTTAGGGCAGTGGATATTGACTCAGAACGACAAATCGGGGAGCTGAGTTCTAATTCCAGTTAAATTCCTCACATTCACTTACGCACAAATACCCTTGGGAAAGGTATTAATCCATTTTTTCCTCCAGTTATTGGTTAAATAATAGGACAGATTGGGTTCTATACCTTAGGCTGGCAACGAGTCTACCACAGAAAGCAATAGGAACCTACTGTGGGATAATTTTCTGTCCATTCAGTCATGTCTCTTTCGAGACATGATTGCCCAAAGCGTGTATCACGTACGGTCCTTAACTGACTGACTAGTCAGGCAATAAGCAGTGTAATAATACCATCGAACTTGTTTATTTCTAGTTATTTATTATTAACACTTCCTTTGAATATCTTGTTATACTAATTATACTGTTTTGAACCTACGTCTTGTGTTTCGTGTCTTACATCGACCAAACTGGTCACCCTGGCCATATCTGACTACCGAGCACAGGTCTGGGCGAATCTGTGCAATCATGGTGAAAATCCGGGCAAGGAAAAATGTCTTCATCAGAAATCAAACTAAATAATTCACAAAGAAAGAAAGAAAGATGAAAAATCATCCGAATGAACGCAGTAAAAATCTGTTTGTTTATTAATTTTGGAAGAAAAGACTGGTTATACTCAGAAAGTCCGAACTTAATTTCATGCTTTCGTTCACGTTCTGTGCCTAATTTCTATTGGAATAGTCGAAAAAATCTGCAAAAATCATAGTTTCTGGAAACAGATGACACTGATGACGTCATCACATTGTCAACTAATAAATCCAGGTAATTTTCTCTGTGCTCGGTGCTTTTTAAGCATCAGCTACGGCCCTGCTGGTCACTACAACTTTGTGACAAAGTTTCGCCACAACTCTACAACAAATTGGCAACAAAGGCCCACAGCAAAAATAAAATATACTGTTTTGACACAACGTTTTTACCTGTTTTTTGCTACTCACAAGTGGATGAATAATTTTCTATTTTGTTTTTCTCTTATTGATGGTTCTTGATCTTGATGTCTTGTCAATTACTCTCTTATATACAAGGTAATCCACAACTGGAACAAAAAATTTAGTTAAGGAAGATGAACTTCCTTGTAACTATTCCAAGAATTCAGCGAGAGATCTAAACAATAATAAGCTAAAATGCCAAAATGTTAAAGATGGCTGCCTAATGACATCTAGTTTCTCATGAATAATGGCAGATAAGCATGTACTCTGCCGGATTAGTTCTATCTGTATATCTAAGAATATGACAGAACCTCAAGGCCTGACATAACATGCTGGCAAATAAATTCTTTTTATATGTGCTATATATACCTTCCAAATGTTAAGATCATGACTCTCTACCATTTCCACTTTGTAGCACTTATATTCCCATACTGCCAATCATTTACACAAGTTCGTTATGCAATTCTTTCTGCTTTACCTACCGCTTTCAATATTTCATCTGTGTGTCAAATTATCCACTTCCATTTAGAAATTTTAACTTGCATTTCATGAGAACCAAAGAAAGGAGTACTGAACTTTTATGTAAAATCATTTCTCCTATAAGACAGTGAATGTTGAACAACTCATAGATGAAGAAGTGAGTTGAAGTAACAAAAATTTGGTTCTACAGAAGGATGCTGAGAATACCATGGGACTGGCATGTGAGCAACAGCAAAGTTGTAGAGAAAATTGAAACAAAAATCAGGAAAATTTAATTGGAATTTATGTGGTGCATAATGAAGAAAGAGGGCTTGGAAAATTTGACACTCACAAGACTAAGGAAAGAGGAAAACAACACATAACCTATCTAGCAAGCTTAAGGTAATGGGTGAGAAAACAAAAATACAATTTATCAAGCGCTACAAAGGAGAGGAAATACTGGAGGGCTATTATCATCTATGTCCTGAAAAGACACAAAAGATAGAAGAAGAGTTAATAAAGTAAACATAATTTTTTTTTTCTGACTTTTGTGTAAATGAGACTAATGTCTGTTTATACCCACCCAGAGAGTGGATTCTTTTGGAGAGAGGTTTTACTTTTCTTCAGAGGGATACAGTCAACATATTTGTGTCCCACCAACAGAACAATCTATATTTAAAGGAGAATAATGAAAAAACATTATTTCAGAATATTAGCCTATTCCATATGTTTTACAGATATGATATGGCAGGTCATATTTGGCCTGTGGGATATAATTTGATAATCCTTAATCTAGATTACTGAAGGAAAGTCGCTAAATACTTAACCTAAGTTAAATTGACAAGTTTCTTCTGATAAAGCAGCAGGAGTAGGATTTTATCTAATTGCCACTTATTTTGATAGCTAATGTTTTTTACAGACAAGTGAATATTTACCATAATTGAAGCTAAGTGTTGCTCCATGCCCTTCCTCCTGTTTAAATTTCAGGCTTATTAATTTTTTCTATTTCTTTTTACAACCCAGTATTCAAATTTCTTTTTCATACATTGTTAAAAAGAAAAAGAAAAATCTACACACTTACATTATGATGTTGACATTTTCACTAGCAAAACACAAGTTGGCTGTGTGTATATATATATATATATATATATATATATATATATATATATATATATATATGATTAATGTGGAGAAGTTTGTCACTTAACTGAGCAGAATTCTGGCAACTTTGAAGTTTCGAGAATGCACCATGCTGATCTGATGTCCTCACTCCTCCGGGCTTTTTTACTATCTCGATATCAGTCAATTTACATAAAAAACACCGCTTGAAAATTATCCTTTTAACAATAAACCACTGAAAAAAACGACCATCTTGGCACTAAGCATAATAACAACTTGATAGGCGAGATATCTATCTATCTGTCTCTCTCTCTCTCTCTCTATATATATATATATGAATTAAGCGTGTGAGCAATTAAGAGGTAAAGTATTAAGAAACAGGACAATTTCGCTGAATCAACGAAGAGAGTACTGGATTGCTACGTGCTGTCCGTCCTTCAGTATGGCAGTGAATGCTGGACAATACCATCAAACATGAAAGAAAAACTGAAGCAACTAAAATGTGGTTCCACAGAAGGATGCTTCGAATATCATGGATCGAGCATGTGAGCAATAATGAGGTTTTAGAAATCATGGAAACGAAAAGAAAATTAATAATGAGCATCAGGAAAAGACAGCTAAAGTTCCTGGGATATACAATGAGGAAAGAGGGCTTGGAGAAACTGATACTAACAGACCACACAGAGGGAAAAACAAACAGAGGAAAGCAGCAGATAACATATTTGAAGGGCATGAGCAGGTGGATGACAGAACAGGGGTTGCGTGGTGTATAACAAGAGAAAGTGTGCTAAGAGCCACAAGAGATAGGGAGACATAGAAAACCATGATTGCCTACATCCTGAAAGAACAACGTACATAGAAGAAGACATATATATAAAACAAAAAAGTGAAAGAACACATAGATTAAAACCCACTGTTCAAGCGGTTATTTTAATATAGAGTGCTCGATACAGAGTAGTTTAATATTGTAATTTTGTTATTACAATGGTTTATAAAAGCATAATATCACTACAGAAAAATTTTCTTCCTCAGTTGATATGTTAAAATAAATGGTGAAAATGATATATTTTAAGATATAAGATGAATTCATGGTTATTTAGAAAATTAGGGAGTGGTCAGTCAGTTAAGTGCCATACGTGAAACACACTTGGGCAATCATGTCTCTTTTGAGACAGACTGGGCAGAACCTTATCCTGCAGTAAATTTCCATTGCTTTCTGCAGTAGACTGGTTGCCAGCCAAGGCTATAGAACCCAATTTGTCTTGTCATTTATCAATAACTGGAGGGAAGAGACAGATTAATACCTTTTATAAGGGTATTTGCGCGTAAGTCAATGTAAAAAATTCAACTGGAATTCGAACTCAGCTTCCTAGATTTCTCGTTCTGAGCCAAAATCCGCTGCACCACAACACACGTCCTACAGGAAGTGGTAGTTGGAGAAAATGCTTTAGGTGTGTCAATATTGTTCAATTGAAAATGAGAATTATGTAACCATGGAGTTTTAATATTCAGGTTATGAAAGGGAGCAGGATGGCTTGGATCTAGACATAAAATAAGTTTATTTACATTAGATTTTTGTGGCTCATCAAGTTATTAAAAGAGTTATTAAAAGCTGAAATAAATTTGGTAGGGGAGCTTGTAAAATAACTTTATTTTGTGAGTAATTCACAATTTTTGTGAGATAAAGATTTTTCCAGATACTCGTCAGGGAGAGAAACCAGGTTCATAGGTTTTCACAATAATATTTGGTTCCTGGGCATGACAGTAAACTCCGTCTGGCAGCCTCTGATTGGAAGGTTGTGAGAAGAATGGAATCACCTCTTAATTGCTGTTGTTCTAAGGTCCACCCTGACCTGGAATGGTAGCACCTGTTAGGGCCCCAGCTATAAGTAAATATTTAGCCCCAAAACTGGTGTCAAAACACTATGAAAGTATAAAAATACACTTTTATACTAATATATACATAAAAATAGACCTTTTTAAAAAAAAATACCCATTTTTGAAGGTAAAATATTGCCATAACATATTTTTGAAAGAAAAAAAAATTTCTCAGTAAAACATTTTTGAATACAAAACTAGAAGACACCTTCAGTTTTCTAATATAAAAAACAATAAAAATAATAAAAACAAATTTTTTTCATTAAAATCAAAATAAATCAACCTTCTGTCTATAATTGAACAAGAGTGTAAATGCAACATCAACAGTCATCTCTTATCTCCTTGATTCCCATCCGTTTTCTCCCTTTACAATTTTCTGTCACACTGCTCTCTTCACACCAAGGTCCTAATCCTTCTATTACACATTCTCCTTACCTACTGTGACATTTTCTTCTCTCTTATGTAACCCCACTGCACACCAGTGGCAGTACTGTTTTTTCTTGGGCTGAGACAAGTATAAAACTACTGAAATTAAAAAAGAACAGACATTGCTTTTTTTTCCTGAAACTGATGCCATGTTTGGGAAGGAAGGAAACTATTTTGAAAGCCAGATTTGTAATAGGGGGAATTTTGCATTTATTGTAGTTGGTTTTGGGTGTTTTTTTTTATTAAAATCTATTGTAATTAAGGAAGAACAGAGATTATGTTTTGACTGATATTTATACCATGATTTAAGAGAAATTAGACCATTTTGAAATCTAGATTTGAAATCCTGGGATTTGTGTGTCAATTTCTTATTAAATCTGTCCTAATTACAGAAGAATACTTCACATGAATTTTACACCAAGTAAAAATGGAAGAATGGATCAATACATTGGTTTGTCAGGCAAAGACGAAAGTGGGGTCACTTTTTGCCAAATACCCTAGAATTTAAGCCATGTACCAAAAGTTACCAATCTGAACAAAAAAAATTCAAAATAATTAAGACATGCCAGCTGACAGTTGATTTCCTGAGCCATTGAGGTGTAACTTTTTTTGTTAAGATCTTTGAAGACTAGGCTCCAAGCAATAGAAATGTGGTTCTACGTAAGGATGTTTAGAATAATATAGACTAAATGTGTGAGCAACAGCAAAGACAAAATGGAGACTTAAAGGACATTTATACTTATCTGGAGAAGAGAGATGATTGGTTGGTTGGTTGTTTTGTTTTTATGGCATATCAACCTCGACAGGTCATTTATTGCCAACTAAATATTTATTTATTTATGGCTGGTATACCTTTTTCTTTCAACAATTTATTGTTGTTTTATATAAGTTTTTGTGTCTAGCAATACTTTTTTCTTTTTCGAGTATCAAGATTCATTGGGATTTGTTTTTAAGGGCAGGGTACCCAAGTCCTACCCTTGTTATTTAACACATAACTGGAAAGAAGGGACAGATTAATACCTTTCCCAAGGGTACCAGTGCTTAAGTGAATGCAGGGTATTCAACTGGAATTCAAGATCGGCTCACCGATTTCTTTTTCCAAGCCGATATCCACTGCACCACAACGCACATCCGTCACTATACGCTTACAGCACCTGGTATTACCAAGCGGTGACCCATCTAAGTACTGACCAGGCTCAACGTTACTTAACTTCGGTGATCGAGTGAGAACCGGTGTATTCAACATGATATGGCCGTAAGCTGAAGAGAGATGAAATTTCTAGAACACATGAGAAAAAAGGGCTTGGAAAATTTGATGACAGAGGCACAAAAGCAAAAAGGAGTAGAAAAAAACAATGCATAACCTGCCCATAAACTTGAGTAAATAGATGGTCACGGATATGCGTTGTGGTGCAATGGATAACAACTCGAAACGACAAATTGAGGAGTTGAGTTCGAATACTAGTTAAACTCCTTGCATTTACTTATGCACAAATACCCTTGGGAAAGTTATTAATCTGTCTCTTCCCACTAGTTATGGGTTAAATAACAGGACAGATTGGGTTCTATAGCCTTGGCTGGCAACCAGTCTACTGCAGGATAATCTTCTGCCCAGTCAGTCATGTCTCTTTCGAGACATGATCACCTCAAGTGTGTATCACGTATAGCACTTAACTGAAATAGATGGTGAGCAAAATTTATAAAGAATGACGCAGGAAATTGTGGAGAGCCATGATCATCTATGTCCTGAAGAGACAAGGAACATAGAAGAAGAATGAAAGAACATGGTTATTATTATAAAAGACATTTTTGTTCAGAATTCTGGACAAAAAGAAAAAATATAGAAATAATCTACTGCATAATATCCACAGAAGCTGTGAATGCTATATGGATAGTCAGGTGGTGTAGTGGCTAGTGGCTTGACATGAGAAACTAGTGAGCCAAGTTCAAATTTCAGTAGAGTTCATTACATTCACTTTCACAGGAAATAGTAGGATAGACTCATCTTGGTTGATAACCAGTCTAGGAGAAGGACAACTCTGAATTCAAAACTAGTCAGTTGCAACACCTTGTGTATTGAGATTGCAGCTCCATGATCGGCAACTGGAATGCATATAACTCGAGTTTTATATATATATGCACACATACACATATATATAAATGCATGCACATATACATATGTATATGATCCTGGATATGACCATAAACTGCATCCGGCAGCAAGGTCTCTGATTAGAAGTTTGAGGAACATGGAACCACCTCCTAATTGCGGTTGTTCCCAGGTCCACCCTGACCTGGAGTGGTAGCACTTGTTAGGGTCCTAGCTATGGGCAAATAGTCAACCTCCAAAACTGGGGTCAAAGTACCGTGAAGGTATAAAGATAGACTTTTATAGAAAACTATACATTTTTTTAAGGAAAAATATTACCAACAATACATTTTTGAAGGAAAAAATATTACCAACAATATGTTTTTAAAAACAAAAATTTATTACCATCCATTTTTGAAGGGAAAAAAATATTTCCAGCAATATATTTTTGAATACAAAACTAGAAGACATCTTCAGTTTCTAAATTAAAAATAAAAACTTTCATCAAAATCTGATTAAATGAACCTTCTCACTATAACTGAACACAAAAAATACTTTAAAACCCCACCTTTTTGGAATTAAATAACCCACAGAGGTTGATATGCCATTAAACAAAACTCAAAGTCATATATATATATATATATATATATATGACTACTGCTGATATGCTCACGACCATCACTGAGTATATACACCAGACTCTTGACAAGAACAGTGAGGCCCAAACTGTTGCCCTAGATATCTCCAAAGCGTTTGACAGTCTGGCATACTGGCCTTCTATACAAGCTGTGAGGTTATGGCCTAACTGGACAATTGTTTGACCTTATCCAGTCATATATATATATATGACTACTGCTGATATGCTCACGACCATCACTGAGTATATACACCAGACTCTTGACAAGAACAGTGAGGCCCGAACTGTTGCCCTAGATATCTCCAAAGCGTTTGACAGTCTGGCATACTGGCCTTCTATACAAGCTGTGAGGTTATGGCCTAACTGGACAATTGTTTGACCTTATCCAGTCATTTCTTTCAAATCGCACAATGAAGATAGTATTGAATGGATATGCCTCCCAATACTATCATACAAATGTGGGTGTCCCTCAAGGCTCTATTCTAGGTCCTATGCTTTTCCTTATCTACATTAACAATCTCCCAAATGAAATAAGATTCCAAGTAGGCATATATGCTGATGACACTACAGTTTACTCTTGCATCGATCAAAAATCTGCTGAGGCTGACAAAACAAACCTTGCTGCCAAGCTTGAAAAGAACTCTGATCCGTGGTGGACCGGGGTAAGAAATGGCTTGTGAATATTAATGCTTCCAAAACGATGCTGCTATACATTAACCATCACAGAGAATCACTCCTACCCCCACCCCCATTAGCATGGATCAGGCTAGTCTCCCTGAAAGCAAAACACTGCACCTCCTCGGCTTAACTCTCACAACAAACATCAGGTGGAATGACTATATAGAATCCATAGAAAAATCCGCTGCTAAGAAAGTCAGTTCTCTGTGTAGAGCCAGGAAGTTTTTTCTGCCTGAAACAATCCTGCACATATATAAATCTACCATCCGCCTGTGCATTGAGTACTGCTGCCATATCTGGTCGGGTGCTCCTGCTATCCACCTAGGTGTCCTTGAGAAAATCCAACAGAGAATTTGTAATGTGATAGATCCCAACTTAGCAGCTTGGATACAGTCACTATCTCACCAGCACAATGTGGCTTCCCTGTGTCTCTTCTACAAATACTTTCATGGTTTCTGCTCCGATGAACTTAGCTCACTGGTGACCCCTATATAAAAATTTACTCAAGCCACAAGATTAGCAACTAGGTCCCACCCTTTTACTGTGAAACCAATAAATTGTAAATGTAAATTCTAGTCCAGCAGCTTCTTTTCTTGCACTTCCCACTCGTGGAATTCCCTTCCATTTACTTGCTTTCCCAACTGCTACAATCTCCAAGAATTTAAATGTAAAGTCAATAGTCACCTCCTATCTCACTAACTCACATCCTCTCTCTGTCCACTCCATTCTCATCAGTATTCTCATCCTTCTCTTACCCACTTCCTGACACCCACTATAACCTGTCACTCTCTCTAATAACTTTTTTCCTATGTAACCCCATGCAAAACAGCAGAAATAAAATGCCTTGCTTGTGGTAATATGATTATAAAAAAAAAATTTATATGATAAAATTATAGATTTTAGGAGTAAAAGTGCTCAATATCAGAGATAAAGCATATGCAAATATAAAAGTGGACATTAATGTCAACAACCAACAGACTGTTCATACTTCAACACAATCTTCACACTATTATCGAATGTCAATGCATTTGTAATATCTGAAGTACTCATTAGAACCTTTGACAATGATTGCATTGAGTATAGGAATTTTTTTTATATTTTAATTATAACCTAACTCCTTGAGAGGCTCTTGAGTCTTTTGTTGGGCGAACTTTTTTATACTAAAGAAATCAATTTCTTTTTATTCATAATCTCAGCAAGAAATCAAAGAATTAGTTTTACCAGTGGCTTTTTTTATTAATAACAATACTGATTATTGCAGTATGAACTTGGCTATAATGTGAGGTTTTATGATCAGTTTCTATGGAAAAAAAACAAAACAGCATGTCAGGTAATTTATATGCATTTTCAGTGACCACTTGCACTATACACAGGTAATTTTTGGCAAGTTTTCTATATGTAAAATTAAAAACCCGTACACTGAGTAAAGTTGCTGAGAATACCATAGATTGAACATGTAATCAATGATGAAGTTTTAGGGAAGATGGAAATAAAAAAAAGGATATTTATATTTAGCATCAGAAAGAAACATTTGAAGTTCCTAGGGTATGTAATGAAGAAAGAGGGCTTGGAAAATTTGACAGGTAATTTATATGCATTTTCAGTGACCACTTGCATTATACACAGGTAATTTTTGGCAAGTTTTCAGTATGTAAAATTAAGAAAATAAATATCAATAACTATATTACTAGATATTTATGTATCTAGTATATATATAGAGAGAGAGATATATATACTAGATATAGTGATTTACCATATTATGAACATTGCAAGTGTTGTGTAGTAAAAATGCATACAACCAAAGTCATCACCCAGAGGCAACAGTCTGTTTCCTGTTAAATAAAATCCTGTATCCCTCACATTAAACACTTTAACCCATAAATATAGCTGACCTTAAAACAATATCTCAGACATTTTATATATATATATATATATATATATTTACGCTCTCACACCCTGATTGAGCACTCTGGCAGAGTGGGAGACTTTGTAAACAGTAGCTACTCGGGCATATACGCATCGCTCATTCGATAATGAATTAGAGCACTCTAGCTATTGGGCATGTTTATACGCGCTAAAAAGCCTGCCTTCTTCTACCGGACACTCGTGGCCTAGGGGTAGAATCGCCGACTGACGCCGATTTGGTTGGGTTTCAATCCTGGGTTAGGAAGCGATCGGAGTCTAAGCCATACTGATGAGCTGTGATACAGCAAAACAGATCTGTCTGTGGATGACTACAGTATATATATATATATATATATATATATATATATATACACACACATGCTAGTAAAATAATGGCTGGTTGGGCCAGTAAATAATAGATTGAAAAAAGTGCTCGATGAACACAAATGAATTGAATATACATAACTATACCTTTGCCTGAAGAGTTCAGCATTGTCAAAACCTAGGTAGCAAGTAAGTGGTATGTGTTCTGTTCTTTGATATATAAGAATATATATAAATGAATAAGGAACGAAGAAAATATTTGCAATGCTCAAAACATTAATTTAAAACAGTGCTCAATATAAAAATAGAGCAATGAATATTTATTATAAATTATACTTTAAAACATGTACAAACTAAAATCTGCTACAAAAAAAACGTTAATTATCATCATTAACTACTTGCTGAAACACTGTTCTTTCAATATCGAAACAAAATGTACAGTTTTGTAGTAGATTGTAGTTTGTACATGTTATAATGTATAATTCATAATAAATATATATATATATTAAAAAATAATAAGAAGAATAGTTCAAGTAATTTATCTGGTGAGTCAAATAAAGAAATTTCTGATTATTAGAAAAGCACATCAAATTCTGGTAATTTTCACTTTATATATATATATATATATATATATATATATATATATTAAAATACTTTAATCCAAAACGAAAAAGTAGGAAGGTAAATCCCAAGAACCTGATCCTAATTAATATTAAAAATTTTAATATTAAAAAATAATACAGCAGAAGAGCTCAATGTAATTAAAATTACAGAGCCAATATAAAATTAAAATAAATTATCAAAATTCAAAAATGTCGAATGAACATATTTTGGAATATGGACGGTTGCTGAGGAAATGTGAAATCTCTCTTAGGTATTTCATGTTGAAATGTTCAGTCAACATTTTTGAATTTTGAAAATTTATTTTAATTTTATATATATATATATATATATATATATATAATCATTTCATCCCAAGCAAGGCAGCCTCACCGCCACTGGTACACAGGGGGTTACATAAGAGGAAAGAGATGAGAAAGAGGGACAGGTTATAGGGGATGTCAGGAAGTGGGTACTTACAATCTTACCACCCCATCTCTTTTAGGATTTGACCTGTGGGCAGATCAATTCCTCTTCTGTGATAGGTAAAACCACAGACCTTTCTTCTCCACCTCTATTTTTTAGGTCGCCTGTATTGTTCATTTAAAAAGGTAATTTTAATATTTTATTTTTCTTGAATAATGTGTTTATTCAAGGTATTTTTAACATGAATTAAAATTATATTTACTAAATCCTAAATTTGAAGTGTATTTGCCACATCTGTCAGCCTGTCTGTATCCATGGCGTGTGAAAATTTATATAAATCTATATCTTCAGAATATTTTCTTTTTTCCTTTATTTTTTATTTATTTGTTTGTTCTTTGAAAAAAAAAATTCCACTTACAATCTTACTACGCCATCACTCTTTGAATTGACCAGTGGGCAGACCAATTCTCATCATTCGATAGGTTATATACACACATATGTAAGTGTGTGTGTGTGTGTGTGTTGAGTTGCGATAATGCTTAGGACCAAGATTGTTTTTTTTTCAGTAATTCTACTGATAAAAAATATTTTGAAAGCCGTTTTTTTTATCATAAAGTGCTCAATATCAGGGTAGAGATAGCGCTAATATGATTAATACAAATAAGTATGTTACATAACTGAGCAGCTTCATGCCAACTTTGAAGTTTCATCAAAGCTAAATTTTTGATTGAAAACATAGCCCTGATGAGTGAAAACACCAAAATTGTGTCCTCACAAAACTTTGAAATTGGTATGAACCTGCTCAGTTAAATAAACTTCTTTGCATTAATTCTATATATATATATATATATATATATATATATTTATTGTGTGTGTGTATAATGGCTGGTCACTCATAATTGAGGATACCTGTCTACCAGGGCAGCTAGCTAATCCTCATTGCAGACGCCTACTCAGGCACACTTGTATTTGTTCAACACCCAGAGAGTCCACCTGTGGTTTATACTGCAAGTATATGAGCCAACCTGAGTTACAGTTTCTAGGAGAGAGTGAACAACAGTCTGAACAAGGCCAGGAGAATCAAAACCTTGGTCACGATGACTTGTGACTTTGAGCTTGCACAAAGGGAGCCGTCTACCCAATTTCACTTAAAATGCTTGAGTCAACTTGTGGTATGGCTTTCAGGCACTTTCTAAAGTTGCTGCACACTGGGATTGTCTTCTCCAGATTGATAACATCAAGAGGTCACCTTCTTGAAATATTGACTAAAAAAAAAAGATTCACACCTGGGCTTCATAGTCAGAACATTCTAGCCACATGCATATATATATATATATATATATATATATATATATAAACTTATTTATAAATGGAAATTTGTCTGTGTGTGTGTGTCCATTACCGATAGACTCCAAAATGGCCAAACTGATTTTCTTGAAAATTTACACAGTTGTACTATAAGCGTCTGTGAGTGTTCTTAGCTAGGTTTTGTGTCGAGGTACCCCTGATAAATATCAAAAATCGATAATCAAAAATGTCGGGTTATAGAAGAAGTGGTCCAATTTTAATCAAATTTGATACACTCATAGACAAAGACATAAGAAATGATATTCAGAAGTTTCAAGGTTGCAGTTCTTACAATAGTGCAGAAAATCGATAATATATATACATATAAAAGGCAAGATGTTTGTGCATGTGTCTGTTTATCTGCCAGTATGTCTGTATATTTTTCAGCCCTTTTATTTTAGTTTTTGCTTCCTGTTTGGCTCTAAGTCGGTATAATTGTAGTTCTTAGTCTCAGCCATGATACCATTTACTCAGAGGACTTATTTAGCCTTCAAAATTAAGTTTTGGACTTATACTGCTAGTATATATATATATATATATATATATATATATATATATATATATATATATATATATATATATATATATATATATATATCAAACACTTAAGGAAGAAAAGTGTTTCTTTTTTTTTTTTAAATTGGAGTAGATAGACTAAACTATCACCCGGTTCACACTCCACCCACGTCTATTGAACAGGTGAAGAGGCTCACCCCTTGTTCCTTGTTTAGGATGTGGTTTCCGGCTTTCTCTTTTCCAATCTTTTCTTTCCTACGTAGCCCCCTGTGCTTTAATGGCATTACCGCCTTGCTCAGAGTGGTATGATAAAAAAAAATATTAACCTGAGCACACTAACCCTGTGTATGTAGTACCCAGCACAAATGATGCCATTTTAATTACAATTTAATTAAATTTTTAGTATCTGATGTTTTTCAGTTCCTATTAATGTTAACTCAAAGTAGAAATTTTGAAGTGCCTGCATGTAAAATATTTCAAATAAATAATAATATTTAATATTTTTTTGATATTTTCAAATCGGGTGTAATATACCCATGGTTAGTAGTGGTGTAGCTTTAATTGATGGTTAGTGTTCTAGGGTTAATCTAAAACAAGATACAAAAGTATTGACATATAAAATATGTTAAGCGCCTTTTGACTAACACTTTTTCAAACAACAATTTTCCTCCACTAAGTAATGGCTTCCCCAAAGCGGGCCAATTTAAATTTCAATTCTCGTTGTATGCACAGGGTAGGCTTCCACATATTAATGCTCACAGACTAAAGAATATCAAGATGGAATCTCTCCTGTGTCCTATGCAATACCGAGAAAAAACTCAGGAGAATGATGATATATAATTCTTTTAAACTTGGTAGCTAATAAAAATTTTTCTTGTTGGGCACTTAGTTTTAATAATTAATGATGATTGTTGCTTGAAAAAGTGTTGGTTGAAAGGTGCCTAACATATTTGATATGTTGATACTTTTGTATCTTTTTTTTTTTTACGTTAATATGTTTTTTTTTAATCATATCACCCCGAGCAAGGCGGTAACGCCAATGAAGCGCAGGGGGCTACGTTGGAATATGATCCCTCTTTTCTTCCTTAAGTGTTTGATTTCATGGTGTGTCATTAGTAATTTGTTTAAATATCTATATATATATATTTGTGAATATTTTTCCATATGTGAATGTTTGTTGGTTTATTCATGTATGTGTTCTTTTTCTCTCCCCCGTCTAATATATTAATAACTTTCTAAATCTACGAAATTGTTAAAATATACATATATATATATATATATATATATATATATATGTTTTTTTTTGTTTTTTTTTTTAGCAACAAAAATTTAGTAGATATAATAGTTAATTAATAATGCTGATGTTAATTTTATAAAATTTTAATACCAATGCCCACCAAGATTAATTTTAAGTCTTCCCACATATTCTCCAAAGTAAAAGTTGCTTTACTCTGATTGGTCCACATTGTACATACAATAATGCCTCCCTGATGAAAGAGGTCTTGCTTGTTCTTAACCTTTTAAAGCCATTCATTTTGAAATAACCACATCACTTGATAAGACACAAAAAGTGTCGAAACAAAATAGCTACTTTTGTAGTGATATTATAACATATCAATGTTATAATTTATTAATAAATATTATTATATATATATATATCTGTATTGTACATATTATATATGTAATATATATGTGTATATAATATATATATATATTTGTTTGTTGTTATATTATTTCTTGCTGGACTCTTAACCAAGTCCAGGACATATATTTTTCTCCTATCCTTGTTTAATATATTTATAATTCTTTTAAACTTGGTAGCTAATAAAAGTTTTTATTGTTGGCCACTTAGTTTTAATAATTAATGATGATTGTTTTTTGAAAAATAGTTGGTCAAAAAGTGCCTAACATATTTTATATGTCAATACTTTTTGTATCGTTTTAGTTTAATATGATCCTCCTTTTTTTCCTTAAGTGTTTGATTTCATGGTGTGGCACAAGTAATTTGTGTGTGTGTGTGTGTATTCCCATATACTGTCCAGAGTAAATTTTTATGTGATAAAAAAATAGGCGACAGCCTGTACATGAGTGAATCTCAATTATTATGGACAACAAGGTAAAAATTGGTGCATAGATAATGAAATGAATAATAATACTAAAAATGAATGATACTAAATGATACTATATGATACTAAATGATACTATATATACTAAATGATACTAAATGAATAATACTAAAAATGAATGATAATACTAAAAATGAGTAAAAAGAAAAATATATTGAATCTCTTGACATAAGTGTGTATTTATTTCTTTCCCTAAGCGTTTATCTTCTTGAAAAGACTTCTGGCAAACATGAGATCTGTCCAAAAAGCATTCAGCCATTTTGAATATTCAAGAAGTTTTATTCATCTGCACAAAACACCCTCTCAACTTCAAAGACACTACACACTTTGAACATTTTTGCTGCTCTCAACATTTTCTTCCTATTTAAATTTGAAAAGTGACTGTTGACAACGGAAATCAGAAATTGAAGTATTGAACTGTTATTGAATTTTTCACTTTGAAACATTTTGCACTGGAGGGGATATATGATTGCTTGCAAAATGTCAACCATGAGGACTGCCTTTCAGACAGAACAGTCAAATGCCAGGCAATTGACTTTTTTCAGGAGTAGGGAGGTGGTCCATTGTAGATGAACTATAAACACTTATTTTCTTAATGTTATGGCTTAAAAACTTTAGAAAGAACAGTCAATTAAATGCCATATGTGATACACACTTGGGCAATAATGTCTCAAAAGAGACATGACTGACTGAGCAGAAGATATTCTGTGGTAAACTGGGTTTTATAACCTTGGTTGGCAATCAATCTGCCCTGCTATTTAACCCATGGCTGGAGAGAGAAGCAGCATATCTTAATATCTTTTCCAAAGGTATTTGAGTGTAAGTGAAGGCAATGAGTTCCACTGGAATTTGAACTCAGGTCTTCAGTTTCCTTATACCCACTGCA
Organism: Ascarosepion bandense; assembly: GCA_037127315.1. Classification (NCBI taxonomy): domain Eukaryota; kingdom Metazoa; phylum Mollusca; class Cephalopoda; order Sepiida; family Sepiidae; genus Ascarosepion; species Ascarosepion bandense. The sequence continues at coordinate 1,700,082 of JBBBDQ010000668.1, forward strand.
CCACAATTCCACTTTAACTGTATATATTCTTGTACATGCCAACTTCAGGTGTAATATAACATCTGATTTTTTTTATATGAATTACCTGTTTGGTATGAATTACCTTACCTGTTCATAGTCATCAAACATGCATCATTCTTAAACTCATCAAAATAATTACTCCCCTGTTGGAGTAATGTGTGTGTATGTGAGTGTAAAATGAACATTTATTGCTTTATTACATGTGAGACACATCTAACCAATAGAATTAAGAATACTGTCTCCTTTTTTTTTAAATTAAATTTGTCTTGCAAAAGAATTTCTGATGAAACAAAGTGAAACATGTTATATGAAAGACAGATTTATATGAAGATGTTATATGAAGACGGATTTCTCATTCAAAAACAAGGATAAAAATCCATATAAAAATCAATCCCCAAATCATTCATTTTTGAGTTATGAATTTAAAAAAAAACTTTACATTAGATGGTACTGTGTTGCCATATAGACTAGGATACATTTGTTATTTGTGTACATTTGTGGCTAGTCTGTGTTCAATGTTTAGTTAAATTAGAACTATTCAGTTTAGAAATGGCAGGATATTCACGAGTTAGGCAGATATGCTTTCTACACACATCCACACAAATAGTAATGTGTGAGGCTGTACAGCTATATCAGATTGTGTTTCCAGATTAAAAGCAGCCAGGTCACTCAAGCTTTGCAGCTCATTATTGTGGCATTGGTGAAACAGGATCTGTGACACCACAAAACTATGGATCGAGGAAGATCAATATTCGTTTGTATGCCTAACCACAAAGAAAATATTCTACAGGCTGTTAGAGGCGGTACAGATATCAGCACACGTCAAGTGGCCCTAGCATGTCATACATCTCATCATATTATATGCAAAGTACTTCAAGAGCATGGTGGTGCAGTGGATATTGGCTCAGAATGAGAAATCGGGAAGCCGAGTTCGAATTCCAGTTGAATTCCTTGCATTCACTTACACACAAATATCCATGGGAAAAGTATTAATCCATCTCTTCCATCCAGTTATGGGTTAAATAACAGGACATATTGGGTTCTATAGTCTTGGCTGGCAACCAGTCTACCACAGAAAGCAATGGATTATATACTGTGGGATAATCTTCTGCCCAGTCAGTCATGTCTCTTTTGAGACATGATTGCCTCAAGCGTGTTTCACGTATGGCACTTAATTGACTGACTTCAAGAGCAGATTCTATATCTGTATCCTTACAACATGTGAAGAGTCTTTCATTCTCTGATCACTTATCATGAAAGAACTTTTGCAGATGGCGTTTTTTTTTTTGCACAACCTTCCCTCGGTCATGTTATATAGATGAGGCAACATTTGGAAGAGAGAAAATAGCAAATTTATACAACAAACATTTGTAGGAAGATCCAAATCCCCATGATACAACACAGGCTTGACACCAGCAACATTTAATGTGTGGGCTGGAATTGTAGGTGACTCTCTTGTAAGTTCACATGTCCCACCAGCACATCTTACAGGAACTACCTACAGGCACTTTATTTTGAACACATTTCCAGACCTGCTAGAAGATGTATCTCTGATAATACAATTACACATGTCATAAATATCTGTCAGTCTCCCCCCCACCTCATAATGGTTTTAGGTGCTGATAAGTGACCTTCACCTGTTGGGTTCATTAATTGCCCATAGCTGAAAGCCTAACAGGTGCTACCAACCTAGAACAACAACAATTAAGATGGTTCCACACACATCAAAATTTCCAAACTTCTACCACAGAAAGCAATGGCAACCTACTGCAGGATAATCTTCTACCCAGTCAATCATGTCTCTTTCCAGTCATGATCGTCCAAAGCATGTATCACATATGGCACTTAACTGACTCTTTTTCTCACATAAGATTCCCTTAATGACTGTAGTATTAAGAGCAGTTGACCAAATCAAATGTAAACAAAACATGTGTGAAACTGCAAATATAAAATGGTGACAATTTACCCATCGTACAATGTATTAAATGCAGTAAATAAAACTAGAAATTTATATAACCTACACACCTCAAAAGATGACAACCTACTCAAGGACAACAAAACTAAAACATACAAAAAAATTCACTAAAAACTATAGAATGCAATATTAACAAGAAAAGTTAAAAATTTGCCCAAACATCCAGACCTGGATGACCAAATAAATTCCATTGCTGAGTCACAAGCATTTACACTTAAAGCAAGCTCATACAAACAATTAGAAAAATGGAATTGCAAACATTTGCACTTAAAGCAGGCTCATAAGCCCAATTAGAAAAAGGGAACTACAAACATTTACACTTAATGCAGGCTCATAAGCCCAATTAGAAAAAGGGAACTACAAACAATTACACTTAATGCAGGCTCATAAGCCCAATTATAAAAAGGGAACTACAAACAATTACACTTAATGCAGGCTCATACGAACAATTAGAAAAATGGAATTGCAAACATTTACACTTAATGCAAGCTCATAAGCCCAATTAGAAAAAGGGAACTACAAACATTTACACTTAATGCAGGCTCATAAGCCCAATTAGAAAAAGGGAACTACAAACATTTACACTTAATGCAGGCTCATAAGCCCAATTAGAAAAAGGGAACTACAAACATTTACACTTAATGCAGGCTCATAAGCCCAATTAGAAAAGCAAACTAGGTATAATAAGTAAGCATATAATAGAAAGAATTAACTTAGGAAAAAGAACAGAGTTACAAGCAAATCAGTGGAATAACATAAAAATTTATAGAGTGGCACCACAATGAATGCCGAATGTTTCCTTATAAGGGAACTGTTAATATTATCAAGTTAACTCCTCCCAGAAAAAAAATCCCATAATATTTGACAGTGTCTTCTACTTTATATAATACAGTGTAGCTCTCACCCCATCTTTCAACTGAGAGACTAATTATTACCACACATTGCATTTTAATCTTTGATCTTGTTGATGTGTACCAAAAACTTGGAAAGGACCTGTTGCATGCTCACAGGGAAACAAGTTAAAAGAAATGTCATATCAAGAACTGAGAACATGAACCTTGTTTTTCACATATTTTGTGGTTTTATTCATGGATTTACCTGCTTGCCTAAATTTGTCCTAAATGTCAAAATAAATCTCCTACTTTAGCTTTTCAAGCTACCAACTGCTCACCCATTTACACATCCCAACATGTGGCTGGCATAAGAACTTTGTGTTGGACAAGTCAGTCTCCCACCAAGTGCAGTTTAGATCTGACTCACCTCCCAATCAGCTAACAACCAGATACACTTTTTGCCTTGTGTTGTCGTCAACATCTACTCTCTCCATTCTCCTTTGGTAAAAGTGGATACCGCTTGGAAAATTTCAAATAACCATTAGTTGGTCATAAAAAACCTACTTGAGATCAAGATAAAAATTACATCTTCCTTTTCTACGTGGGCGTCCATAGCATCAGATGATCACCCACTTCCTTACTGCAATCGATAACAAATTGAAATTGTTCTACTTCAGGTTATGGCTGCTCTAATGCACATTGACAGTACAAGCATTTTTTCCAGTTATCAGTTAATTTGAAAAAGTCTTATGCATTTAGATGAAGACATCACAACTTGTTTATAATTAGGTGTGCGTTTTCAATAAAACTTACCATGACTTATAGACAAATAACGACAATTTACCCATCGCACTTTGTATATAAGTACACTTATTGTCCAGTTCACCCTCCTCCTTAGTCTTTTGAACAGGAGCAGAGGTTAATCCCTATCCCCCATTTAAGATTGTGTTTCCAGTTCCTTCTAAAATCTTTCTCTTCCAGAAGCCCCTTTCATATTAGTAGTAGTATCATATTCATTGAGATGAAATGATTAATATATATATATATATATATATATATATATATATAAAATGGCTGGCTACTCATATTCTAGAATACTCATCTACCAGGGTGACTAGCTAATTCCTACTGCAGACGCCTGCACAGACACACTTGTGTTTTTTTAACACCCACAGAGCTCACCTGTAATTTTTATTGCAACTATGCTGAGCAAACCTTAGTTACAGTTTCTGGGAGAGACCACATTATCTAGCATGAACAATAGTCTGAACAAACCCTCAGTACTGATGACTTACAACTTTGAGCTAGCACAACCATCAACGACTCAACAAAGGGAACCATCAACCCAATTTCACTTACAACCCGTGATATGGTTTTCAGGCCCTTTTCAAAGGTGCCACATGCTGGGATTGACTCTTCCAGACTAATAGCATTAAGAAGTTACCTTCCTGACAAATTGACCATGTCAAGATTTGAACCTGGGTTTTATAATTAGAAAGCAAACATTCTAACCTCTTGGCCAAATTCCCACTATGTATAAGGAATCATCCTAACATGTTTTATAACAAATAAATGGCATTATTCTTTGTTGTACAAAGCTACCCATATAATAGTGGGAAAAACCAATTGCCATTAAATATTTGGTATCATATTTTTGTTTTTGTTCATGCCCAACTATGGTAGCTTCTTTAGCCTGAACCTGCCTCCTACATAGCCTAACTTTCTTCCCTTTTGTTGCTACAGAAAGAGCAAAGCCTCATCCACTATGTATGCAACTTAAAATTAAAAAATATTTTTATAAATAAAGAATTAATATTTTTGTATAAAACATCTATTCATCCAAAATACATGATTTTTTAAACATTTTTAAAAATCATTTCATCCCAAGAAATGTGGTACCACCACTGATGCACAGGGGGTTACATAAAAGAGTTAAAGTTTAGGCAGGAGGAGAGCGAAGAGAAAGACAAACCAGTTACAGGGAGTGTCAGAGAAAGGGCAAGAGAAAGATGGGAACACAGGTGTGAAGACAGTTGTGAAAGTAGAGAGAAAGGAAAAGAACAAGATTCATGGGGTAATGTAGAAAGGGCTGGAGTCAAGTGGATAAGAGATGGGAATTGACATTGCATTTAAATTCCTGGAAGTTGTAGCCGTCAGGGAAGCAGGTATATGGAAGGGAGTTCCACATGTGGGAAGTATGAGAAAAGAAGATGCTGGAGTAGAATTGACGGCTGCATTTGGTCGATCTAACTTTAAATGGGTAGGACGTTGTTGCCAGTTTGGTTACATGAGTAAATTCTTGAGGAGAGGGCACCAGTGACTTAAGTTTGTCAGAGCAGAAGCTATGAAAAGATTTGTAGAAGAGACAGAGGGAAGCCATGTCCTGTCGGTGAGAAAGTGGCATCTTCACAAAATATGTGGATAAGCAACCCTGCTATTTCTAGTGTAAAAAAAAACCCCAAAAACAAGAAAAAAACTTATATTCAACTATAGTGCATAAGTTTTTATATGCTGTATTTGTAATTGTTGGTCATTGTGAATCTAATGATTTATAAATAAAAGAATAATCAAGAAAAATTGAAAAAATAAAATCAATTTTCCTATGGTGCAAGTTATAAAGAACTCAAGAAAGGGTTTTATTCACATACATGATTTTAGGAACCAATTTTCAGAAAGGACAGAATTTTGTTTTCTTTTTCCACTTTACAATAACAGTCACTGAACGTGTTTTGGCAGTCCTACTCATGAATTAAGTAAATTAATAGTTCCAGCTCAGTGAAAAGCTGACTCGATCTTGACCATTTTAACCATTGCTATCCAACTTATTTTTGATAAAAAAAAAAAAAAGCAGAGACATTCCCAAGAGACATTGAGAACTTTGTTTCACTACAGTTACCATAAAAAGAACAAATATCCATAATAGAAACCTGATTTTCTGCTTCTGTCTTCCTGTTTACGTATTCACCTAAAATATGCACAGTCGTTTAACCTATTCTATTGAAAATGCACATCTAATTATAACCATGTCTTCATCTGAATGCATAAGACTTTAACTCAAAGATTTTTTTTCAAATTGCTAATAAGAAATAATGCTTGTACTACCAAGATACATTAGTGACACTATAACCTGAAGTAGAACAATTTCAGTTTGTTATTGATAGCAGTAAGAAAGTAGATGATCCTCTAATAGTACGGACATGGACACCCACATAAAAAAAGGTGTAATTTTTATCTTGATATCAAGTAGTTTTGTTTTATGACCAAATAATGGTTATTTGAAATTTTCTAAGCAGCATCCACTTTTATCAAAGAGGAATGAAGGGAGTAGATGTTAGAGTTTTTTTGTTTTTGGGGACCCTTGTATACTGGTGAGCCAGCAATAGGCTGATTCATTTTATAGTTCAAAAATAGAAGGGTTGACCAATCAGAAAGCTCAAAATATTCAATGCGACATGTATAAAAAGCGGCCATATTTTCCCGAGTATTGGCAATCAATTCAGTAGAGTGTCTGACATGTGAGTGTTAATCTTTAATGGCGTTTCATTGAACAGGTTGTGTACTGTGCTGTATTCTATATTCATAAACTATGGTGGACATGGTCAACAGTAGATGATGTCTTTGGAGATCAAATGATGACAACACAAGACAAAAGATGTATCTGGTTGCTGGCCTGTATTAACAGCCATGCTTGTGATTGGGAGGAGAGTCAGTTCTAAACTTCACTTGTTGGGAGACTGGCTTGTCCAACACAAACTTCTAATACCAGTCACATGTTGGAATGTTGGTGGGTTGTTTTTGTTTTCATGGCATATCAACCTCGGCGGGTCATTTATTGCCAACTAAATTTTATTTATTTATTGCTGGTAATACCTTTTTCTTTCAACAATGGTTGTTTTTTATATAAGTTTTGTGTCTAGTAATACTTTTTTCTTTTTGAGTATCAAGATTCATTGGGATTTGTTTTTTAAGGGCAGGGTCCCCAAGTCTTACCCTGTTATTTAACCCATAACTGGAGGGAAGGGACGGATTAATACCTTTTCCAAGGGTACCAGTGCTTAAGTGAATGCAGGGTATTCAACTGGAATTCGAACTCAGCTCACCAATTTCTCTTTCCAAGCTGATATCCACTGCACCACAATGCACATCTGTCACTAAACATTTACAGCACCTGTCATTCCCAAGCGGTCACCCATCTAAGTACTGACCAGGCTCAACATTGCTTAACTTCGATGATTGAGCAAGAACCAGTGTATTCAACATGATATGGCCTTTAGCCTTTGTTGGAATGTATAAATGGGTGAGCAGTTTATAGTTAAAAGAACTGAGGTATTCTGATAGGAAAGGGACCACTAAACAAACAAGTACTTTGAGAAGATAGTGTTGCCCTAGGTCAAGAAAGTAACTGCTGGAAGATGCTATATCTGGCAACAGGACTCTGCACTATGCCACGCAAGCAGAAGAACCAAGGTATGGCTGCCAGACAACTTCTGCAACCACATAACACTTTAGATATGTCCATGTAACTCCTCAAACTGCAAACTCCTTGATTGTTATGTCTGGGATGCAGTTGAGGGAGAGACCACTAAAATTCCTTGTAACACTAAACATGAAATGAAAGCAAACATTATGGCAGCATTCATCAATTGAAAAAAAAAGGAGATCATCCAAAAGAGATGCAAGAGATTCCAAAGCCACCTGGAGGCCATGGTTGAAACCAAAAGAGTTTTTATTGAATAAAATTTTCAATATTTTAAGATATTTTTGTTTAATTTTGGTAGATATATGTTAAAATGATTCATGCAATTTAGATAACAGTATTCAGCTATCACACCATATATACATTTTTTTAAATTTGTGTATTTAGGCAGCAAATTTTCTTTTAAATATGTCAGATTAAATTAATTGCAAACATTGTGTCTGCTTATTTGTAATAAAATCCGTTCATACTCACACATAATCTTTTGCTTATTATAATTGAAAGATGTCAGAAATGAGCTGTAACTTTCACAGATATTATTATCATTTATTTCTCAATGTAATCTTGAAAATAAATTGAAAGTACTTGGGTACCTTAAGAAATGAATGATAACATCTGTCAACGTTACAGCTCATTTCTTTCAATTATAATATGTGAAAGATTACCTGTGAGTATGAATGAATTTTATTAAAAATAAGCAGACACAATATTTGCAATTTATCTAATCTCACACACACACACACACACACACACACACAGACTGAGTGTTGCTAAAGTCAACACACTGAAGAAATCTCATTAATGATGTTTTTTTACCTCCACAAATTAAACATGATTTTGTTGAAAAAAAAAAAAAAAAAAAGGAATTGACCACTTTTTTGGAGGTATTCTAAAGGGGAAAGAATACTTGATGAACATCACAGATCCAACACACTTGATGGAATGCATAAAGAGTCAGTCAGTTAAGTGCCATACGTGATACACGCTTGGGCGATCATGTCTCAAAAGAGACATGACTGACTGGGCAGAAGATTATCCCACAGTAGGTTGCCATTGCTTTCTGTGGTAGGCTGGTTGCCGACCAAGGCTATAGAACCCAATCTGTCCTGTTATTTAACCCATAACTGGAAGGAAGAGACGGATTAATACCTTTCCCAAGGGTATTTGCGCGTAAGTGAAATAAATGGATTCAACTGGAATTCGAACACGGCTCCACGGTTTCTCATTCCGAGCCGATATCCACTGTACCACAATGCACATCCGCATAAAGAGTGAATGTGCTAAAAATTGATGCCAATTTAGGGTTATTGCATCGAGGTCATGTGAATCTTGCAAAGTGTATCTACCTTTACATTACAAATGATGGAAATCATATTGAAGATGTCATTTGTTAATATTCCAATTCCAAAAAAATGTTGTAAATTTAATTTCTTAAAAATATACATTTTTGCTTATCTGGTTAGACTTTAGAGACACACTGTATATACAGGTACACTTTACACACACACACACACACACACACACACACAAGAACAGTAGTTTCAAAGAAATGTTTTAGTATTGAAGAATGTTGTCAGCATTAAAAAAAAAATTTAAACTTGTTTATCCAATATTTTTCTTTTAAAGCTGCTGTTAAAGAATCTTGTTGCAAAATTTGGGGGCTTTAGAATATCAACTGTTTGAATGTCCATTGTCACCATTTATGTTTTGATTCTCTGATGGTAAAAGGACCTTTTGATACAAGTCCAATCCAGAGGCAAATCAGCCTGGGAGCAAACCTGGTAACTAAGTGTGCCCAGGGGAAAGTTGTTCATCTAGTGGAACTTCTTGTTCTACATGAGGACAAACAATGATGCTGCTCAAATTCAGAAACAAGAGCAGTACAAAAAAATGGTGGAGGGATATAAAGACAGGTGTGGCAGGTTAACACATTTTCCTGTCGAATTTGACTTTAGAGGTTACAGAGGTCTCATATCAGTGAGGGTGGCCATTGGTTGGTGTGGTATCATATCAGTGAGGGTGGCCATTGGTTGGTGTGGTATCATATCAGTGAGGGTGGCCATTGGTTGGTGTGGTATCATATCAGTGAGGGTGGCCATTGGTTGGTGTGGTATCATATCAGTGAGGGTGGCCATTGGTTGGTGTGGTATCATATCAGTGAGGGTGGCCATTGGTTGGTGTGGTATCATATCAGTGAGGGTGGCCATTGGTTGGTGTGGTATCATATCATTGAGAGTGGCCATTGTACAGCAAAGTCTAATCAGTGAGGGTGGCCATTGGTTGGTGTGGTATCATATCAGTGAGGGTGGCCATTGGTTGGTGTGGTATCATATCAGTTAGGGTGGCCATTGGTTGGTGTGGTATCATATCAGTGAGGGTGGCCATTGGTTGGTGTGGTATCATATCATTGAGAGTGGCCATTGTACAGCAAAGTCTGATGAAAGACAGGCCCCCAAAATAAGAGCACATTCTCTTCTTATAACTCCCTGAGAACTTCATAGTATATGGTAAAGTATGTTCAATTGACAGCACTTGAAGTAACAGATTTTCATCATATTCTAAGCCAGATTTTGAGCCAAAAATAATGTTTATTCAACATGTAGATATATTTTAAAGTTCAGAGAAATGAATACATAAGTATTGCCCCAAACCAAATGTTAAGTCCCAATTTTACATAATGTATAAGATACAGGCTTACTAGTGAACTGGTGAAAGTTTTATCTCAGCACTGAAAATTAAGACTATGACTACAACTACTTGTATAATATTCATTGGCTAAGCATATTGCCAAGGTCCTTTTATAAGTGATGCGCTGATGCCTGCAAGACACTACTTCCATTTTAATTATTTTTGTCTGTTTTATTGGAATTGCATTTCATTTACATTTTTTCCCTTCTACATAATAAATAACTCAAGTTGAAATGTTCTATAAAATTAGTTTTTATATGAATTCTAAATGCTGCACTATTTTTGAATACTCTATGAAGAATATTTAATTTCTATTTTTAACAATCTTTACTTCTAAGAACTATCAAATTGTGTCAGAAATTTTTACATAAATTTGTGTTTATATATATATATATATATATATATATATATATATATTACTTACAAATTGCTTCTTGACTTTTTTTCACTTAATGAGTGCTACATATGTAGCAGTGTGAAAATGTGAAATCATTAGCCCAGTTTAAAGTCCGAACTCATTGGTTACTTCTACATTATTCATATCAACTCCCCATTAGTCACCATCCACAATTCTTACAACTGGATATGTAAATTACTGTGTGTATGCGTGTATGTATATATATATATATATATATATATATATATATATATTGGATAAAGAAATAGGGTTGTTCCAACGAGAGAAATTGGTATAGAATAAAAAGTATGAGAAACTGTGAACGTTTTCTTTAAAGTCTATATTTATTGTTTTTGTTATTATACATGTTATGATACATTAAGTGTCCATAATGGTATTTGTGATGCTACACATGTTTCGAGTCTAAAATTGACTCTCTTCAGGCGAATAAATTTGTGGCTTTACTTATTGAGTTCTTTACTTATTCACCTAAAGAGAGTCAATTTTTAGACTCAAAACACATGTAGTGTCACAAATACCATTATGGACACTTAATGTATCATAACATGTATAATAACAAAAACAATAAATATACACTTTAAAGAAAACGTTCACGGCTTCTCACACTTTTTATTCTATATATATATATATATATATATATATATATACCCTTATGTAAATTAATTGAACTGCTTTAGTTACCTTTCTTTCATCATACGGTCTCTTTTAGACCCACTGGATCGATAGGGTGTAATTGATTTTTATTTTTGCATCAGATTAGATCCTTTGGATTTGGTATGTAGTAATATTAATCTGTTTTTGGGGTGTATGATGAAATTTGTTTAACCTTGGAAAATATTGCGTCATCCATGATTGCATGAGATTTTTTTATCACACCCAGACACTATAGTTTTGACTGTTGATCAGTTATTCTACACCCATTGTCTGCAATGGATGTCACTCCAAGGAAGTGAACAAAAATTGTAATGCTGCATGAACACACTGGTAAGCCTTAAAGAGAGGTTGTGGATATTGTTGGTGTCAGCCTTTTAACTTTCAGTTGTGTTATCAAGGTAAAGAAAAAAACTGGGTTCATCAGTCTAAAATGTAAAGGAAAATATGGTTGGAAGAGAAAAAATGCCCAGAGATGATGTATACTTGCTCAGTGGAAAGTGTGAAAGATCCTAGAAAGACATTTTTGTTTTGCTACATTTAATTTGCACAAATAAGTATATATATATATATATATATATATATATATATATATATATATATATATATATTATTTAAGTGCCATACATGATACACACTTGAGTGATCATATCTCCTCAAAAGAGACATGATTGACTAGGCAGAAGATTTTTGCACAGCATGTTGCCATTACATTCTGCAGTAGACTGGTTGCCAACTCATTCTGAGCTGGTATCTACTGCACAACAATGCATTATATATATATATATATATATATATATATTGTCATCCGCAGACAGATCTGTTTCGCTGTATTACAGCTCATCAGTATGGTTAGTCTCCGATTGCTACATAACCCAGGCTTGAAACCCGACTGAATTGGCGTCAGTCGGCGACTCTACTCCTGGGCCACGGGGAATTCGGTGGAAGAAGGCAGTCTTTTTAGTGCAGATCATATTACGCGCCCAAAAGCTAGAGTGCTCCAATTCATTTTACTGAATGAGCAATGCTTGGGCTATAATAATAGTGCAGCAGATCATATTATATACAGATTTGTTTTTTAATGTTAAACAAAAGTAAACAAAGAAAAGAGTGCTGGACTGCTATGTGATATCAGTCATTCTGTATAGCAGTTAATGTTGGATAATCTCATCAAGAATGAAGAAGAGGCTTGAGGCAGCAGAAATGTGGTTCTACAGAAGAATGCTGAGGATACCATGGACCAAACCTGTGAACAACGATGAGGTGTTGGAGAGGAAGTAAACAAAAAGTAAACTCATAATTAAAATCAGGAAGAGTCAGCTGAGGTTCCTGGGACATGTAATGAGGAAAGGAAGCCTAGAAAATCTAATACTCACAGGATGGACAGAAGGAACGAGAGACAGGGGAAAGCAGTGCAAGTCATAAGCCTGAGCAAATGGATGGTGGAACGGAGATTGGGAGAGATACTAAGAGAAAAAATATTGAGAGCAACAACAGGCAGTCTCAAATGGAAGTCCATGATTGCCTGCACCTTGAAGGAACATGATACATGAATAAGTGTAAAAAAATAAAATTAAAAACAAGTATAAATAAATTCATTTATACTTATTTTAATTTTATTTTTCTATACTTATTTTTTTATCTACTTCAAATTTTTAAATTTCATTGCCAACATTTCAGTCTGTATAAGCAGTTTCAAAACAAGGAAAAAAAGAATAAGAAAAAAGTAAAAACTTTAAGTAGGAAGAACAAGAGAAGAATAATCAAGAAAATGGAAGATAACAATAAATATTACATATAAATTTGTGAAGATCAATGTTGACTGTAAAGCAAGAAGCTAGAAGAGAGTTACACAAGTGAGAAGTGTGATAGAAGAAACTGTTAGCATAGAACTTATGGTTACATCTAGCCATTTCAATTGGAAAATGATGAGACTTTGCCAAGGAAGCAAGAAACCAGAAGAGAGTTCTCCAAGTGAGAAGTGTAATAGAAGAAACTGTTAGCATAGAACTTATGGTTACATCTAGCCATTTCAATTGTAAAATGATGAGACTTTGCCAAGGAAGCAAGAAACCAGAAGAGAGTTCCCCAAGTGAGAAGTGTGATAGAAGAAACTGTTAGCATAGAACTTATGGTTACATCTAGCCATTTCAATTGGAAAATGATGAGACTTTGCCAAGGAAGCAAGAAACCAGAAGAGAGTTCTCCAAGTGAGAAGTGTAATAGAAGAAACTGTTAGCATAGAACTTATGGTTACATCTAGCCATTTCAATTGTAAAATGATGAGACATTGCCAGGAAAGCAAGAAACCAGAAGAGAGTTCCCCAAGTGAGAAGTGTGATAGAAGAAACTGTTAGCATAGAACTTATGGTTACATCTAGCCATTTCAATTGGAAAATGATGAGACTTTGCCAAGGAAGCAAGAAACCAGAAGAGAGTTCCCCAAGTGAGAAGTGTAATAGAAGAAACTGTTAGCATAGAACTTATGGTTACATCTAGCCATTTCAATTGGAAAATGATGAGACTTTGCCAAGGAAGCAAGAAACCAGAAGAGAGTTCTCCAAGTGAGAAGTGTAATAGAAGAAACTGTTAGCATAGAACTTATGGTTACATCTAGCCATTTCAATTGGAAAATGATGAGACATTGCTAGTCGAAGCAAGAAATCAGAATAAATTTCCACAAGTAAAAATGTGATAGAAGAAACTGTTATCATAAAACTTATGGTTATACCTAGCCATTTCAACTGTAAAATAATGAAACCGTGTTGCCTATCTAGTGCTTCACTTAAATTCATAATAATTAGGTACCACGGAGAAAATTTTTTTCAGAACAATTATCTTGAAAACAATTATCTTTGCAAAAAAGGCACATGGAATCTATGTTATGGTGATGGAAAAGTCAGTGATCTTAGATCAGGACCTATCCTATTATCGATTCTTTGAATTTTTTCAAGATTCTACGAATATATAGCAGGAACACCATGTAGCAGTAATATTCAAAGCAAGGATGAATGGTAGACTTATAAATGTAAGATAGATTCTGGTGAAAAAAAATGGTCTAGCACTACACAATGAACCAACTTTCTTAGCTTCCTTGATGAAATCACCTGATGAAAGAAGGAAAAAACTTCCAAAACGTTGTGATAACAACAACAAATAGTCTACATGTCAGTCAGTTAAGTGCCATACGTGATACACGCTTGGGCGATCATGTCTCGAAAGAGACATCACTGACTGGGCAGAAGATTATCCCGCAGTAGGTTGCCATTGCTTTCTGCGGTAGACTGGTTGCCGACCAAGGCTATAGAACCCAATCTGTCCTGCTATTTAATCCATAACTGGAAGGAAGAGATGGATTAATACCTTTCCCAAGGGTATTTGCGCGTAAGTGAATACAATGGATTCAACTGGAATTCGAACCCGGCTCCCCGGTTTCTCGTTCCGAGCTGATATCCACTGTACCACAACGCACATCCAGTCTACATGTAAATAGTGCAAATAATGATAAGTCATAACAAACATTCAGATAGAAAATATAGTCAGGAATTTTTAAAATTAAACATATGATTAATCTACCTGATCTCTATATTATTTGTGGCACCCTGCTTGATTGCGGGGGGGGGGGTCACAATTTTACAAACAGGTTTTCTTTCCTTTTTTTTTTTTTTTTTATCTAGTGACATGCAAATACTGGCAAACGTGATACATTATTTGAACTAATATCCTCATCTTTTTTTTATATTATAACAACAATTTGGCTGTTCAGTTTTCTTTAGGTGACTGTCAACTATGTAATCTTCAAGGAATTTGAGCTGAACCTTTTATTCAATCTGTGTTCGATTCTTTTCATCCTGCTATACATGTTTCAGGATATCTCATTTTGTTCCCTTTTTAGAACTGTGCAATTATTTAATTCCTTGTTTCCTCGGAGTCTTAGCTTGTACTACCCAAACAAGAGACTGAACTCAAAATTAATATGCTCCCAAATTAATAAACTAATGTTTGTAGATTATTATTACATGTCTAAGTTATTAAAAATTCAGTTCACTGTATAGTATATTAGACTCACTGGAAACAGGATTAGCAACTAAGCAGTACTTAAAAAAAAAAAACGATGAGGAATAACTAAGTAGTACTTTATAAAAAGGAATAAGATGTAGCTGAGCAGTACTTAATAAAAAGGGACGAGGCATAACTGAGTAGTACTTATAGTGGGTATCTCTTCTCTTATTTCATCTGTAGTGAGGGGTAGTAGAATTCCGTAGCATTTTTTTTTTTTCATCTGCATAGATGCCTACTTGGGACTTGATCTCATCTGGGAGGTCGTTGATGAAAATAAGGAAGAGCGTCGGGCCCAGGATAGAGCCTTGTGGGACACCAGCATTCGTGCTGTAGGATGAAGCGGGACACCCATTCAGAACGACCTTCATTTTGCGGTTATTTAAGAAAGATTGGATTAGGTCAAGCAGGCGACCTGTAATACCATAACCGCTTAGTTTGTATAGGATGTTAATGGAATTTGGCCTTGTGGGAAGATAGCCCACTATAATTCATAAAAGATTATAAATTCAAGAAAGGCAATTTTGAGTGTAAAATAACATTTATACATATATACATTTCAATTAATGTTTTACAATTAAAACAATTTTTGGAATAAAGGTCCAATGAAGTTAGAGAGAGTTCATGGCAGATAGCAATGGGGTTAAATAGATAAAAGAATGTTCAAGGAAGATATAATGCTGAAAGGTAAAAAGCTTGGTAGTGTGATTAATGTTCATTATCAAGTAGCCTTTTCTAAGGTCAGTAGGTCAGCAAGTTGGTTTGTGGAATGCCTTAGAAAGGGTCAGTTAGTACTCTGAGAACAGGGGAGAAAGAAAGAGGCAACATAGTAGCAGCTTGACATAGGTCAAGCAGGAAACTAATTACACTCTTCTTCTTTCAGTCCTTCTGTCTGACAAATTTTTTGTGTCTTGCTTTTTATATTTTGGATCAAAACAGCTAGTTTCGAATTTCACCCTTGTATTTGGTTTTGG
Source organism: Ascarosepion bandense (assembly GCA_037127315.1). Lineage (NCBI taxonomy): Eukaryota > Metazoa > Mollusca > Cephalopoda > Sepiida > Sepiidae > Ascarosepion > Ascarosepion bandense. Next base: position 1,716,178 of record JBBBDQ010000668.1, read on the forward strand.
GCTTCCCATTGGCTGGTAAATAAAATTGGTAATTTGATCTTTGATTAATTTTTATTTTTCAACCTGAACATCTGCACAATGATTTTGTGCACAAAGATTTTTATTCATTTGCTTTTTAGTTATGAGAGAGCACACATCAGGTTCATCGCTTTTGGTATCACCACATACTAAATAAAAAGGGACGAGGCATAACTGAGTAGTACTAAATAAAAAGGGACGAGGCATAACTGAGTAGTACTAAATAAAAAGGGACGAGGCATAACTGAGTAGTACTAAATAAAAAGGGACGAGGCATAACTGAGTAGTACTAAATAAAAAGGGACAAGGCATAACTGAGTAGTACTAAATAAAAAGGGACAAGGCATAACTGAGTAGTACTAAATAAAAAGGGACAAGGCATAACTGAAAAGTACTTAATAAAAAAAGAACAAAAACACCAAAATACTTAAACAGAATGTGAATAATATGCCTCTACTAAATTAAATAAAGCATTTATTTTGAAATTCCCTGAAGGTTTCTCTGATTAACTAAAATGAAGAAAACAATGACCAAAACATTTGTGGTAGTAACAACAAAAATTAGGATATTAGTTCGACTGTTAATAAAGACAATAATGTTGACTGTATATCCAAGCAGTGTAAGCTAGCCTGACCTGGCATCTTAACTTCAGTCACTTTCTCACTGACATGACTTCCTTCTGTCATTTATACAAATATTTTTATGGCTATTGTTCTAATGATTTTTCCTTGATTGCATGAATTTAAGCATGCTACTAGATTGGGATGTGCGTTGTGGTGCATTGGATATCGGCTCGGGACGAGAAATCGGGGAGCCGAGTTCGAATTCCAGCTGAATTCATTGCATTCACTTATGCGCAAATACCCTTGGAAAAGGTATTAATCCGTCTCTTCCTTCCAGTTATGGGTTAAATAGCAGGACAGATTGGGTTCTATAGTCTTGGTCGGCAACCAGTCTACCGCAGAAAGCAATGGCAACCTACTGCGGGATAATCTTCTGCCCAGTCAGTGATGTCTCTTTCGAGACATGATCGCCTAAGCATGTATCACGTATGGCACTCAACTGACTGACTAGATTGGCAACTAAGTCTCACCATTTTAGTATTGAACTAACTAGAGGTTCTATTCTAATGGTTTTTTTCTCACATTTCCTTGTAGAACACACTTTCGATTTCTTGCTTCCTACTTACCTACAATCTTCAAAGATTTAAATGCTAAGCCAACTGCCATCTTTTCACCCCATGAATATGAATCTTATTTTTTTCTCCTCAATTTTGTCTTTCAATCCCAGTAACCCCTTGTATCCTGATGGCATTATCCCCTTGCTAGGGGTTAAACAAAAAAAAATACAGCACGGTTTTGTATATTTTTTTTTTTTTTTTTTTTTTTTTTATAAGCGTTTCACCCCGAGCAAGGCATGTCACTGCCACTACTGTGCAGGGGGCTATGTAGGGTGGAGAAAGGCTGGTTAAATATAGGAAATAACAGAGGGTGGGTGATAGGCGGGTGAGGATACCGAGAATGAGGGTTGGGTAGATGAGAGTGTTGTGAGAATAGTTGGGAGTTAGTGTGATAGGAGGTGTCTATTGACCCTACATTTAAACACCTGGAGATTGTAACTATCGGGAAAGCAGACTTGTGGAAGGGAGTTCCACAGGCGGGAAGCGCGAGAAAAGAAGCTGTTGGAGTAGAATTTACGGTTACATCTACTTTACATGAAAAAACAATTTTTTCCTTTCTACTGTCTAATATACAAAATTATAAAGAAAGACCTTTCTTTTTTTTTTTTTTTTTTAATTGTATCACCCCAAGCAAGGCAGTAATGTGCAGGGGGCTACATAAGAGTAAAAAGATTAGATACAAGCAGAGTGAAGAGAAAGATGAACCAGTTAGAAAGAAGCAAGAGAAGGAAGGGAATACATGTGTGGTGACAGTTCCAAAGGTGGAGAGAAAGGCAAGGATATACAGGGTGGTGTAGAAAGAACTAGAGCCAAATGGTTAAGAAATGAGTATTGACATTGCATTCCTATCTACAATATTATAAGAAAAAAAGGTATAAAGACCTGTGAGTATATGCACCATAATTCTTTTTATCCTTTTAGCCTAAGCAAAGCATTAAAAGCCACACGGACATAAGGGGTTCACTGAAAGTGTAAAGATAAAAAAAAGAGAAGAATAAAAATGAGAAAAGGATTCAAAGAAATAGGATATATCTCGCAAAATCTTATGGAAAGTTATAAAATGATATTAACTGACATATTTATTTAAATGTATTTGTTTGAACATTATTTTTAATGGATACTCATATTTAAGTGCATAATCTGTTTTTTTTTAAATAACTTTATATGTAATATATTTAGTCATCTGCAGAAAGATCTGTTTTGTTGCATCACAGCTCATCAGTACGGTTAGACAGTCAATAGCCTTTTACCCAGGATTGAAACCCAACCGAATTGGCATCAGTTGGTGATTCTACCTGTGCTACGGGTGCTCGGTAAAAGGAGGCAGACTTTTTTGCGTGTATATTATCATTATACACAGCCAATAGCTGAGAGTGTTCTAATTCATTGCTGAATGAACGATGCATAGATGCCAGAGTAGTTATTGTTTTTCAAAGTCTACCATTCTTCCAGAGTGCTCAATCAGGATGTGATATATATAACATTTGTAAACATTATGTCAAACTTTTCCATGGAAAAAAAACCAGACATAAGGTGGAGTATAGTAAAAACAGCCAACTCTTACAACAATGGCAAGATATGTAGACTGTGCCAGGAAGAAAAAATAGCAATTATGTTATTCCCAAACAAAAATGAATTATTGAATGAAAAGACAGAAATTATGACTACGTGTAACCATACTAAAAAATACTTATAAGGTTCATACAACCATGGATGAAAACATTATAATTTCTTGTAATATTACAAATTGCGCATTCAAAAATTCTTTGTGATGTGTGCATTAAAGAAAAAAAACCATCATTACATGAGCATTCTTAAAAAAAAATAAAACGGTAAACGGTAAAATCAGTTATAGCAAATCACCTGAAGACACCACGTGGTAGAAACCTAGGTCACATAATAACTTTTTTACAAATGTAAAATATTCAAAAGTTCTACAATATAATTGTAATTGTATTGAACACTTTTTAATGCAAATGTGCACTGATCTAATTTTATTATCACTAAAAACTAAGTAATTATATATATATATATATATATATATATATATATATATATTTTAAGTATATTATAATATCACTACAAGAGTAGCTATTTCGTTTCAACATTTTTTGTGTTTCATCAAGGATTGTGCTGATTATGAGATGAAGAGTTTTAAGAGGTTCAAAACAAATCAAACTCTCTCAATAGGGTACACATTGTTACAAAGTCTGTGATGACCAATCTAAATACAGCATATATATATATATATATATTCTGCAAGCCTGTTTCACTGTATTAAAGCACATCAGTGTGGCTAGACATCCACTTGCTTCTGGATGGGATTGAAACTCAACCAATTTGGTGTCAGTTGGAGTTGCTAACCCCTAAGCCAGAGGCGTATGGAATCAGAGAAATTTTAGCATGTTGAATTTAAGCAGGGTATACACACGCCAGTCACCGGAAAAACTCAGTTCATTACTAAAGAGTAATGCATATATATATATATATATATTATAGTCATTCACATACAAGCCTGTTTTGCTGTATCACAGCTCATCAGTGTGGCTAGACACATCTGCTTGCTTCTGGCTGGGATCAAAACTCAATTGATTTGGTCTCAGTCGGAGTCGCTACTCCCTAAGCCATAGGCACATGGAATCAGAGAAGGGAAATTTTAACATGTTGTATATAAGCAGTGTATACACACACCAGTCACCAAAAGAATTCAATTCATTTCTGAAAAGTCACGCTTATATAGCAGAAGTGGAAACTGTTTTTAAAATTTTCTTCTCTAGAGAGCTCAATCATAATGAGAGCATAATACATTAGTCATTATATATATATATATATATATATATATATATATATATATATATATATATATATATATACACACACACACACTCTCACTTACGGCCTATCATGTTGACTACACTGGTTCTCGCTCGATCACCGAAGTTAAGCAACATTGAGCCTGGTCAGTACTTAGATGGGTGACTGCTTGGAAATACCAGGTGCGGTAAGCATATAGTGACGGATGTGCGTTGTGGTGCAGTGGATATCGGCTCGGAAAGAGAAATCCGTGAACCGAGTTCGAATTCCAGTAGAATACTCTGCATTCACTTAAGCACTGGTACCCTTGGAAAAGGTATTAATCTGTCCTTTCCCTCCAGTTATGGGTTAAATAACAAGGGTAGGACTTAGGGACCCTGCCCTTAAAAAAACAAATCCCAATGAATCTTGATACTCGAAAAGAAAAATGTATTACTAGACACAAAACTTATATATATAAAAAAACAACAATAAATTGTTGAAAGAAAAAGGTATTACCAGTAATAAATAAATAAAGTTTAGTTGGCAATAAATGACCTGCCAAGGTTGATTTGCCATAAAAACAAAACCAACCAACACACACACACACACACACAGAATATTCAAGAAATCTTGTAAGGTAAATATCTTATCTTTTGGCAGGATTGCAACCTGTGACTCCTATATGAAATCTTCTGTAGTTGAGTAGTAAAACGTGTCAGATCTAATGAGAGCTTCTCTCGAGAACATGGGAGTCACTGGTTCAAATTTGGGGTTTCTGGCTCCTAATGTCTTTATATTCTCTTAGAATCTTATTACCTTCTTGTATCTTTGTAGCATTATAAATTTCCTTGGGGTAAAATGTCAATTGCACAAGCATTTTAGTTAGAATATTTGCTGCTTTCATCTGTCCCTTTTCTCTTTAATCAAATCTTCTAAGCCCCTTTTTCCTCATTATGAGCCCTAGAAATTTCAAGTCTTTCTCATGCTTAGTATAATTGTTGTTTTTTTTTTTTTTGTTCCCAAAAATTTGCCATAGTTCACATATTTAGCCCATGGTATTCTCTGTTGCACCCATGGTATTCTCTGTATCCTCCTGTAGAGCCTCATTTCTCTTGACTCAAATCTCTTTCTCTGTGATGAGTTTGTCTAGATTCACTGTCATACAAGAAGACTTATATTAACAACAACAGTTCAGTAATCTTTTCTTTGTTTCTGACGACATAGTAAAATATAATCTCAAAAAACAATACGGCTAGAGTAAAAAAAACAAGATCCATTCCCTTTCACTAATGTAGATTTGGTTGAAATAAAATCATTTTTTTTATGTTGCTTCTGTTTGATCAGCTAAATGTGTCAAGGTGAACGTCTTCCAAATTGTCTTATATAATTTAACATTCATTCAAAATATCATCAAATTTTAAGGCCTGATACAAATCGTTGGAGAGAGGTGATATGGATGCATTTTTTTTTTTTTTTACAGACGATCAGATAGATATCTCATTTAGTATATAGCCCCAGCAAGGGCAACCACTGTTCAATATCCAAAATTATAAAGAAATACAAGGTTCAAAACTAGCCAAACCCCCTTTATAGGGTAGATATTGTTACAAAGTCTGGGATGACCAATCAATACACAATATATATGTATATATATATATTTAATGTATCGAGGCATTAAATAATTTTCTAAACATATACTGTTAAATATAAGGGACAATGAATGTCTATTATGTTTAATCATGAGCCATTCTAAACGTCGTATTTTGGCTTTAATTTCAGTTGAAAATAAAGACAAAAATTCTCCACCATTTGGATAATTTTTTATTAATTTGATTCTAAGCTTTCGGCTCACATGAGCCATCTTCAGAGAGGTTATTTAGATGGTAATACAATAACATCCACCACCACCGACAATTTTATTTTGTGTTGAGATAAAACTCCGCTAGGCAATGGTAATAGTTACCAAAAATAACAAACACAGTTCTCAAATTTCAGTTGAAAATAAAGACAAAAATTCTCCAACATTTGGATAATTTTTTATCAATTTGGTTCTAAGTTTTTGGCTCACATGAGCCGAAAGCTTAGAATAAAAAATTAATTTTGCTTAATAAACACACAATGTGTTTCTTAAGCTTAGAACCAAATTAATAAAAAATGAATTTTGCTAAATAAACACACAATGTGTTTATTAAGCAAAAAAATTTTGCATGTATGATCTTCCTTAGTGAAATCACCACTTAATATACCCACACTAAATAAAATCATGTTTAAGTCTGGTCATAACACGTAACATTGCATTTGAATATATGTTTCTGTTGTCATTTTGTGCTATCATGCGGTGTGACATAGAACCACATTGCAAATTTGCGAACTGCGTTTGTTATTTTTGGTAACTATTGCTGTTGCCTAGCAGAGTTTTATGTCAACACAAAATAAAATTGTTGGTGATGGTGGATGTTATTGTATTACCATCTAAATAACCTCTCTGAAGATGGTTCATGTGTGCCGAAAGCTTAGAACCAAATTAATAAAAAATTATCCAAATGTTGGAGAATTTTTGTCTTTATTTTCAACTGAAATTAAAGCCAAAATACAACATTTAGAATGGCTCATGATTACACATTATAGACATTCATTGTCTCTTTTATTTAACAATATATATATATATATTATTTCACATAGACACCAGCCTGAATATTCAACAAATGAATATGTTGTTCATGTACACTACTGGCCATAATTATTAGGCAACCCCAGTGTTTTAAAAAAATTATGTATTTCATACTATTTTTAGTATTTATTGCCAAGTGAATAATTGTAAATGAAAATAGAAGGGTTCTTTTGTTAATACTGCACAATAACATGTGCATCAAATGAATTTATAAATATTTAATAATTACCTATATTTTAGTTTCATCAATGAAAGAATGAAGAAAATTTGCGGTGATTTCATCTTTGCTTCTTTGCCTTGTAAAATTTTGCAAAGTAATAATAACAAAAAAACCATTCCATTTTTGTTTAGAATTATCTACTTGGCAATAAATACTAAAAATAGAATGAAATACATAACTTCTTTTAAAAAAACTGGGGTGGACTAATAATTATGGCTGGTATTGTAGTTCATATGAGATATGGTTCACTAGCCACACAATTAAAAGGATTCAAGGTAATCTTTTGTTGAATTTGCTTTGGCCATTTTCACAGTAGAAAATCAGATGTTTAAGCATCTGCCATAAATTATCATGGAGATAATATGTTCTACACTCACGGTTGCATGTCATTTGTTTCTCATTGATTTGGTTTGAAAATGCAAAAAATATTTTTCTTATAATAAAACAATGTGTTTATAAAGCAAAAAATTTTACGTGTATGATCTTCCTTAGTGAAATCACCAATGGCTTAAAGTGATAAAAATATTACTTTTGGTGAGAGTCTACAAAATTCAAGAAACACAATTATTGTTTGTGTATATTATTATGTATGAATAAAAAATAATAAAATGAAACAAAGTTTTAATATCATGTTCTTCATAAAATTAGGTGTGACATTCAGAAAGACAAAAAGGTTGTACTTTGCATATGGTGGATCTAACAGATGGGTTTTCTTTTTATAATGATTTTAAATTGGGAATTTTTTTTAAAAAGTTTTCTTAGATAAAAGTTCAAATTTTAATAAAAATTGGTTTATATGATCAGCTATGATTTTTTTCTAAATATACAGGGGGTTTCTTCCGAAACTATTACTTTTGATCTTATTATGTCAGCTCACAAAATCAAAAGTTGGTATTGACAATATGGCAATAAAATTTTGCAACTTACTGGGGGGGGGGGGGAACAAAAAACAAAAAAACAATTTGCATTTATACAGATAGACACGATTTTGTCTGTCTGTGTATGAAACAAGTATGTCATTAAATTCATCCATGCAAAAAAAAAAAAATCCATTGACATTCATTGCTGCTTTCTGAACATTTACAAAGACTGACGAGTACATATTAGCACAGTCAGTTAGCAAGACTTTTTGTGCACTGATGACAGCGATATGCGCGACAAGCAACATTCAGAGCAGCCATTTTACAGCTTTTAACCCAGTGAGATTAAGAGCGCTTTGAAAATGCGTGCCCAATGTTGGTAACTGTATCAAAATAGGACTTTTGTAGCTGTAAGATTGCTTTATCTAACAGTATAACTGTGCTCATTGTATCTCTTAGGTTTAAACAAAGTGCATTACTTTCAGAGCATCTAACCTGATTATTAGGCACGTAGTGAATATGTTGTATTCTATGCATTCACTTATGCACAAATACCCTTGAGAAAGGTATTAATCTGTCTCTTCCCTCCAGTTATGGGTCAAAGAATAGGACAGATTGGGTTCTATAGCCTTGGTTGGCAACCAGTCTACTGCAGAAAGCAATGGCAACCTACTGTGGGATAATCTTCTGCCCAGTCAGTCATGTCTCTTTCAAGACATGATTGCCCAAGCGTGTATCAAGTATGGCACTTAACTGAGTGACTGTGTGAAAAAATAGTGTTTTGTAGCTGAAAAACTTGCTCTATCTGAAAGTATTATTTTATTCCCTCTTGCCATTGTCAGTCAGTCATTTAAGGGCTATACATGATACGCGCTTTGGACAAACATGTCTGGAAAGAGACATGACTGACTGGGCAGAAGATTATCCTGCAGTTGGTTGCCATTGCTTTCTGTGGTAGACTGGTTGCCAGCCAAGGCTATAGAACCCAATCTGATCTATTATTTAACCCATAACTGGAGGGAAGAAATGGATTAATAGCTTTCCCAAAGGTATTTGTGCATAAGTGAATGCAAGGAATTCAACTGGAATTACCATTGTAGTATCCTTAAACATAATTATGAAGCATTATTTTGGAGCACCCCTCTCATAAATGTAGCTTTTCTTCAACATTTAAAATGAAGTATTTGCTACTTTTTAAGAAGCTCATGACGTGGATTAAATAAGAAAGACCTTTCCCTAACAAGCGGATGACCAAAATTAATTTTGCTGGCGCTTTTCAAAATGAAACAATAAATGTAAAAATACCATCTATTTGTTTATAGTATTTTTTTGAATTCTCTATTTATTATTTCAAATTTGATTTTTTTTTTACATTGTCTCATCTTTATGACTCTTTGCATTTGATTTTTTTCCTCCTATTTTTCTTTTTTTTTTTTTTTTTTTTTTTTAATCATATCACCCCGGGCAAGGCGGTAAGGCCACTGGTGTGCAGGGGGCTACGTAAGAGTGAAAAGATTGGAAAAGAGAAAGCCGGAAACCACATCCTAAACAGGGAACAAGGGATGAGCCTCTACACCTGTTCAATAGACGTGGGTGGAGTGTGAACCGGGCGATAGTTCAGTCTATCTACTCCAATTGAAAAAAAAAAATAAGGAAAAGTGAAAAGATTGGAAAAGAGAAAGCCGGAAACCACAACCGAAGTCGAAGGAGAGTGTACCAGAAATTCTTGTACATAAACTTAAGTTCTAACCAGTATAAGGTAAATTTAGATTAAAAATTAATATAACATTTAAATTTGAAGGAAGGTAAACAGAATAACAATTATAAAAAAGTAAATGAATAAGACTAAAATTCACAGTGAAATAGTGGAAGAGATTAAGAGATATAGTTAATCCCAAATTAAGAAAATTTAAACTTACTTCTATGTTGACACTTACTAACCAACTCATTTCTATGATTTAAAAGTAAATTTTGCTTATGATATTTTAATATCCTAATTTTTTTACTAAGCACAGATTACATCTATCACTAAGACTATAAATTAATAGAAGTTGGAAGTTTTCCTCTATTCAGTCAGTCAGTTAAGTGCCATACGTGATACACGCTTGGGCGATCATGTCTCAAAAGAGACATGACTGACTGGGCAGAAGATTATCCCGCAGTAGGTTGCCATTGCTTTCTGCGGTAGACTGGTTGCCGACCAAGGCTATAGAACCCAATCTGTCCTGTTATTTAACCCATAACTGGAAGGAATAGACGGATTAATACCTTTCCCAAGGGTATTTGCGCGTAAGTGAATGCAAGGAATTCAACTGGAATTCGAACTCCGTTCCCCAGTTTATCAATAAGTTTTAAATAAGTTTTAAATCTTTTAAATTCTCTATTAATTTTAGCCTTTTAGTCAGTTAAGTGCCATACGTGATACACGCTTGGGCGATCATGTCTCAAAAGAGACATGACTGATTGGGCAGAAGATTATCCCACAGTAGGTTGCCATTGCTTTCTGCGGTAGACTGGTTGCTGACCAAGGCTATAGAACCCAATCTGTCCTGCTATTTAACCCATAACTGGAAGGAAGAGACGGATTAATACCTTTCCCAAGGGTATTTGCGCGTAAGTGAATACAATGGATTCAGCTGGAATTCGAACTCGGCTCCCTGGCTTCTCGTTCCGAGCTGATATCCACTGTACCACAACGCACATCCTTTATTATTCCTCTATTATTTCTTCTAAAATGTTATTTTCTATTATATTTATTATTATTTTATATTATATATATCATTATATTTCTTCAATTTCACAAGATATTGTTTCTTGTTGAAACTTCCTTTCTTTCCTAACACTTTCTTTGGTGGAACTTTCTCTTTTTTTTCTTTCTTCCCTGAAACTTCAGCAATCTTGGAAGTTCTTCTTTTGTGTCATGTCTCTTCAGGATGTAGGCAATCATAGCCTTCCAAATCTCCCTATCCCTGGTAGCTCTTAGCATGCTCTCTCCTGCTACTCCACCCAAACCCCACTCTGCCATCCACCTGCTCAAACCCTTCAAACATGTTATCTGCTGCTTTCCCCTGTCTCCCTTTCCCCTCTATCTGACCTGTGAGTATTAGATTCTATAAGCCTTCCTTCCTCATTACCTGTCCCAAGAACTTCAGCTGTCTCTTCCTGATGCTCAGAATTAACTTCCTTTTCATTTCCATCCTTTCTAATATCTTATCATTGCTCACATGCTCGATCCATGATATCCACAGCATCCTGCTGTAGAACTACATTTCAGATGTTTTAAGTTTTTCCTTCATCTTTGATGATATTGTCTCATAGTGAAGAACAGATATCACATAGCAATCTAGTACTCTCCTCTTTGTTTCTAATGAAATTTTTTTTGTCTTTTAATACTTTTTTCAGCTTCTGGAATGCTTCCTTGGCCATTCCAATTCACCTTCGGATCTCAGTGTCCAACTTTCCATCTTCCATTAAAACACTTCCCAAGTACTTAAATTTTTTGACTTGCTTGATTTTAATATACCCAAACAGTAACTGACATTTTGGGCTCCTCCGTTTGCTGATGACCATAATGTCTACAAAAAAATGATAGGTCCCGGAAGGGAGATTATATATATATATATATATATATATATATATATATATATATATATATACATACATATATATATATATATATACATACATACATATATATATATATATCAATAGAAGGTAATTACGTGGTTAAGGCAAATGTAACCAGGTAGGTCAATCTAGTACGTAGATGCTGTATGCAGTATCCTGAGATGTAGGTGTAGTCAACAATGTTAGACCAATAGACCTCTAGCGGAAGATCTCTTTCTCACAGTCTCTGGACGTCCTTGTCTTCGTCTGTATTTATGGCTGACACCAGCCAATCACATTCCAAGTTGTATACATATTAATTAGCTATTCATTACATCAAAATAGAATGTTAAAAGGACGGTTTTTCCTTGACGCCACTATTATTTTAACTACCATCACTCCTTAGCAATATTTATTGTTTTAAAAAGTAATGATTAGAATTGGAATAAAACAAACATATGAGGAAAGTGAATTTATATATTTGTTTTTGTTCTTGAGAATTTACTAAAACAATAAGCACTATTTGATTTTTTATTGCAATTCTTAGCAAAACATTGGTTAATTGTCAATCAATTCCAACTTCATAAAACAATAAACAAGTATTTCCTTATAGTTAGTTCACATATTTTAATAATTTAGTAAATGTTATAAATTTATGAATAAAAGAGAATTATTCATGAAAGAAGAATTTACAAGTGGGGAAAATCATATTGAAGTTAAATGGGAACAAAAATAATAAACACTATTTAATTGTTTATTGGAATTCTTAGAAAAACAATGGTGAATTATCTACTTAACGAAACAATCAACGAGGATTTTCTTATGGTTGGTTCACATATATTAATAATTTAGTAAATGTTTATAAATTTATGAATAAAATATTGTTTTCATATTTATTTCTTTATATTAGAAGTAGTAAATGATAACTACTGTATTAATTTTTCGAATGTTGTAGCTATAAAATCATTTTAATGAAGAAAGAATCTAATAATTAGTGAGTAATGTTTTTGTTATAAATTTTCAAGGGCAAAAAAACATATACATTAATTTTCATGTTACACAATTTGGAACGGTGTATCAATTAGCTAGCTTAGCTTTCTAGATCAATTACAACTGAAAAGTGAGTTTAATCCTCACTAGGTATCAGATAATTTCAGCCTTGTGCCAAACCTCAATTACACTTAAAATATTATGAGTTAATTAGTAAGATTTGATGAGCCTTAAATTCAAAATCAATAAAAAATTCACGACAACAATGATAAACACTATTTGATTGGTTATTGAATTTCCTAGCAAAACATCGGTTAATTGTTAATCAATTCAAACTTTATAAAACAATAAACATGAATTTCTATGTAGTTGGTTCACATATTTTAATAATTTATTAAACGTTATGAATTTATAAATAAAAGAGAATTATTCATGAAAGAAGAATTTACAAGGGGGACTAATTATATTGAAGTTAATTGGGAGCTCAAATCATAATATCGAAGTAGAATCAAGGAGAGTGACCTGGATGCTATAGAGAAAAACTGAATAGTTTGGAGAGAGTGTAATTGGAAAACAGATTTTATAGGCTTGTTTACGGTAAGTAAACATAAGCTCTGTAAAGTGCAATGTATGAGTGGATTACATTGGATTATAGAAATGGAATTTGGTAAACAATGGATAAACTTACTGTGATAGGAACATATGTAAAAAAAGAGATTTTCTCTCGTGACACCCATTTTTTCAACTATCTTCACGCCTCGGCAATGTTTGTCGTTTTAAAAATAATGATTAAAATTGCAATAAAACCTAGACATATGAAAGTGAATTTATAAACTTTTCTTTCTTCTGGAGAAATGACAACAAAAATAATAAACACGATTTAATTGTTTATTGAAATCTTGGCAAAACCTAGGTTAATTATCTATCAATTTAAACTTAACGAAACAATAAGGATTTCCTTATTGTTGGTTCACATATTATTTATAAATTTATGAATAAAATATTGTTTTCATATTATTTCTTTATATATGAAGTAGTAAATGATAACTACTGTATAAATTTTATAATGTTCTAGATATAAAATCATTTTAGTAAAGAAACAATCTAATAAAGAGAATTTAATATTTTTTTGTAAATTCTCAAGAGCAAAAAAAATGTATACATTCACTTTCATATGTTCGCCAATTTAGTATGCTGTTTCAATTAGTTAAGTGCCATACGTGATACATGCTTTGAGTGATCATGTCTTGAAAGAGACATGACAGATTGGACAGATTATCCCACAGTAGGTTGCCATTACTTTCAGAATCCAACTGAACCCAATTTCAGGAATTCGAACTCGGCACCTTGATTTCCTGTGGATGTGCGTTGTGGTGCAGTGGAAATCGACTAAGAATGACAAATCAGGGATGCCGATTTTGAACTCCAGTTGAATTCCTTAAATTCACTTACACACAAATACCCTTAGGAAAGGTATTAATCCATCTCTTTCCTCCAGTTATAAGTTAAATAATAAACAGATTGGATTCTATAGCCTTGGCTGGCAAGTAGTCTACCACAGAAAGCAATGGCAACCTTCTGATAATCTTCTGCCCAGCCACTCATGTCTCTATGAGACATGATTGCCAAAGCGTGTATCACATATGGTACTTAACTGACTGTATCAATTAGCTAGCTTAGCTCCCTAGATCAATATGACTGAAAAGTGTGTTTGATCCGAATTAGGTGCCAAATAATTTCATTCTAAACTACACTTAGAAAATTATGAGTTAATTAGTAAGATTTGATAAACCTTAAAATCTAGATCAATAAAAATATTTTGGGCACCTTAACCTGGTATAATGGTTAGCAAACTTGTCTCACTTGAATCATTACAATTGAGTGATAAGTTTCATCTTCATTGGGTGCCCCATACTATTCTTTTTGTTTTTTAATCATTTTACCCCCAGCAAGGCATTCCACTGCCACTATTGCGCAGGGGGCTACATAGGGAAAAGTGATGAGAAAGAGTGGTTAGATATAGGAAATGTCAGAAGGAGGGTGATAGACGGGTAAGAATACCAATGATGAGGGTTGGGTAGATGGAAAGAGTGTTTGAGAGAATAGATGTGAGTTAGTGTGTTAGGCGGTGTCTGTTGACCTTACATTTAAACTCCTGGAGATTGTAGCTGTCGGGGAAGCAAGTATGTGGAAGGGAATTTCACAGGCGGGAAGTGCAAGAAAAAAGCTGATGGAGTAGAAATTGCGGTTACATTTTATTGGTTTCACTGTAAAAGAGTGGGACCTAGTTGCTAATCTAGTATCTTGTGCAAATTCGTACCTAGGAGGCACCAATGATCTAAATTCATTGGAGCAGAAGCAGTGAAAGTATTTATAGAAGAGACACAGGGAAGCCACGTCACACTGGTGAGAGAGAGTGACTGCAGCCGGTCTGCCAAGTCAAAATCGATCACATTACTGATTCTCTGTTGTATTTTGTCAAGAACCCCAGGGAGAATAGCAGGGGCACCCGACCAAATGTGGCAGCAGTACTCAATACACGGGCGGAGAGTAGAATTATATATGTGCAGAATAGATTCAGATGGGAAAATCTTCCAGGCCCTGCACAGAGAACTGACTTTCATAGCAGCGGATTTAGCAATGGATTCAATATAGTTGTGCCACTTGAGGTCCACTGAGAGTGTGAAGCCAAGGCGGCGTAGTGTTTTACTCTTTGTGAGGCAAGCTTGTCCCATGTTAATGGGAGGTAGGTGCGATTGTCTATGATGGTTAATTGATAGCAGCTTCATTTTGAAAGCATTAAAATTTACGAGCCATTTCTTACCCCAGTCCACTATGGATTGGAGGTCCTTTTCAAGCTCGGCAGCAAGGTTCGCTTTATCGCACACACCAGACTTTTGAATGAGGCAAGAGTAAACTGTGGTATCATCGGCATACATGCCTACTTGGGATCTTATGGCATCGGAGAGATCATTAATGTAGATCAGAAAGAGCGTAGGACCTAAGATAGAGCCTTGAGGAACACCCGCGTTCTTATGGTAGATTTGGGAGACATCCTTGTGCCATATCTAAGCATTGCTTAGAAAATCACTACTTTCATCATATGTTTAGTTCTTATTACAATTCTAATCTTTACTTTTTAAAACATATATTTCCAAGGAGTGGAGGTAGTTAAAATAATAATTATGTCTAAAAAAATAAAAATTAAAGGACATCCTTTTGACACTGTTTTTTTTTAAAGGCATGAATGTTCAAATTTGCTGAGACCTCCTTCCTTTCTTTCATAAAGCATTGTTTTGTCCATGCCTCAAGTTTCTCATCAGCTTTCTCAGACATTTATGTTCCATTTCTTCTAACTTTCTTTCTTCTCCTCCTCCTAGACTTCTTCCTCTTTTTCAAACATGTTTTCACCCCCTCAGACCTCTTTCTTAGACTTCCTTCTCTTTGTCACACTTCATACCTCTCCTGCTATGGGTCCAAGCTCAGGGGGTCAAAAAAAACTATGAAAGCATAAAAGTACACTTTTATAGAAAAATATACATTTTTGAAGGAAAAATATTACCAACAAGACAATTTTGAAGAACAAATTATCACCATAATACATTTTTGAAGGAAAAAAACATGATTCTCAGCAAAACATTTTTGAATACAAAATAAGAAAATATTTTCAGTTTTCTAAAATTAGAAATAATAAGAACAAAATTTTTTTATTAAAATCTGACTAAATCAATCTTCTCACTATCACCGAACATTAAACAAAATACCTTAAAACACTAACTTTTTGACATTAAATAACTCACAGAGGTTGACATTTCAAACTTCCCTTCTTTTTATTTATTCCTCTCACTTTCCCCACTCTCACTTTCTTACCCTTTTCCTCTCACATTTTTCTCTTCTTCCATCCATTGTTCTTTCTTCCTTTTTCTCTTCTTTGCATCATCTTTCTTATTCTCCCCTCCCATCCTTCCTGTTCCTCACACTTCTCTCCTCTTCATCACACTTTCTTCTATATTTCTTTTTTTTCTTTTTTTTTTTTAATCATTTCACCCCAAGCAAGGCATTCCACTGCCACTATTGCGCATGGGGTTACATAGGGAAGGTGAAGAGAAATAGTGGTTAGATATAGGAAATGTCAGAAGGAGGGTGATAGATGGGTAAGGATACCAAGGCTGGGGGTTGGGTAGATGGAAAGAGTGTTAGGAGGTGTCTATTGACGTTACATTTAAACTCCTGGAGATTGTAGCCGTCGGGGAAGCAATCATGTGGAAGGGAATTCCACAGTCGGCAAGTGCGATAAAGGAAACTGTTGGAGTAGAAATTGCAGTTGCATTTTATCGGTTTCACTGTAAAAGGGTGGGATCTAATATCTCGTGCAAATTTGTACCTAGGGGGCACCAGTGATCTAAGTTCATCGGAGCAGAAGCCGTGAAAGTATTTATAGAAGAGACACAGGGAAGCCACGTCGCACCGGTGAGAAAGAGACTGCAGCTGGTCTGCCAAGTTGGTATCGATCACATTACAGACTCTCCATTGTACTTTCTTCTTTATTTTCATTCTGTTTTTGTCATCTGTTATAGAGAGAGACGCAATGCCATGTATTTATTTTATTAGTGCATTTTCTTCTTTTATAGGATCAGAATGCTGTGAAACTTTTTCTTTTTTTTTTTTCCATGAGCAAACAACCAACCATTTAATATGATTCTGTCTTTCTATTTTCAGCATTGGAAACATACATGAGCTACTGAAGTGGGTCTAAGTTGGTTGTGGCGAAGTGTAAAATTAAATTTTGAAAACTATTTAGAACAAAACAAAAAAAAAAAACGCTCTCATTCCTGCGGCAGCTGACCCTCTTTTGCGAAGACATTATAAAAAAGAAACTAAGAAAAAAAATTTGAACAAAACCAACCTACAGATTCTTAACCCCACTTCCTACAAAAAAAAAAAAAAAAAGAAAAAGGCACCGGCAAAGTGTACCCAGAAACCAAACGGAAAAAAAAAATAACAAGAACTCTACCAAAAGCACAAAGGCCAACTTCTTCCTCTTACTGCTAATAGTATTACTTAAATTCATGCTCCTTTTCTTTATTGAAATTCTTTCATAATTTATTAGCTGTGACCGTTTGCTTTGAATCTTTTCACGGTTTCAAAAAAAAAAAAAAAGCCACTGAAAAAAGCCAAAAAAAAAACTTGCCTTCAACTCAGTATTTCTCTGTCTCTGTCCATCCTGATATTATTTTTTGAGAAACTGTCATCACTAAAAGAAGCTTGCATGACTCGAGGACTTGCTTGCAAAACCATTTTGTTGACACAAAACATGTCTGATAGAAACAGTGAAAGTGGCAGTGAGGAAAAATACGAAAAGCTAAATGGCAAAGGAGAGGACATTTGTCGGGATTTCTTGCGCAATGTCTGCCGTCGGGGTAAGCGCTGCCGATACCGACACCCCGAGGCTGGCGAGGCTAAAGAACTCGGCAAACAACAAGAATATACTTTCTGTCATGACTACCAAAACACAGGATGTCGACGTCCTAACTGCAAATTTTTGCACTGCACTCGAGAGGAAGAAGAATATTATAAACAAACTGGCCAGCTTCCGGTCCGGCTACAACAGGCGGCTGCCCTCGGTATCGGGGTCGCTCCCCACGAGCTTCCTTTACTTAAGGGTGAAATCCCTATTTGTAAGGATTATTTGAAAGGGGAGTGCAAACGCGGGGCCAAGTGCAAGTTTCGTCACCTGTCTGTTGCCGAATATGAGTATGAATTGCGTAAATCCGCCAATAATCATCAGACACAGAATTCTTACGATCCAGCCGAAGACGATTTTGATCGCTTCGACAATCGATTCGACTACGGTCACAGTGCTTCAAAAAGAAGACGAGCTGACCTGGATAGCTTTGGTACATCATTTGATACCCGATACTCGTCAATTCGTCCGCTAAGCTATCAGCTGTTGGATGAGGAGAACAACATGTTACGTCGCAAAGTAGAAGAAATGAAAAAACAAGTTGCTGACCTGACTGCAGCTAATGAAGTACTCCTGGAGCAGAACGCACGTTATCGTGTTAGCAAATCGAACCATGTACAAACAATAAATGTCCCTGTGAGCCAAGCGCTGTCTGTGGGTCAGACCCTGGCGTCTGCTGGCGTCGCGACAGCTGGGGTCGCGCCAACCCCCAGCCAGCAACAATTAAACCACATAAACAACAGCCTGGCTCAGCAAATAGCGATGAACAATGACCTAGTATCCCAGCATGCAATGCAACAGCGCCTTGCGAGAGAACAACTTGGCCCACCTCCTGCGCAGTGCAGCTTACCTACTCAGTCTTTGAACCCTTCAGTTACAATTAACCCCCCCACTATCGTGCCTGTTTCTCTACCACAGACTAACATTTCGGCCGTTTCCCTCTCCCAGGCATCACTCCAGCAGAGTTTGCCCGCTTCAGTGAGTCTTGCGCAACGTACTCCCCATCAAAGCCTAACCATGTCTGCACAAACTTCTCCTTTGGTTTCATATCCTATAGTATCGCAAAGTATGCGGACTCCGCTTCCTCAAAGCAGTCTGGCCCACTAAGCGCTTCCTTAGTGTAAGTATTCTTTAATAACAATTTTTAAGATTTTTTTTTTTAACCAACTCCCAGTTTTTTAATTCCCCCAAAAATAAAGAAACAAAACAATAAAAAAGTTCAACTGTCATAAAAAAAATGAAAACTTTCCTGTCAAAAAAAAAAATCATTAAAAAAATCTGTTTTTTTAAACTCCCTCTATTTTTATCCCCTATATATATTTTTTTCTTATTTTTCTTATTAAATTCTGCGTCCTCCTCATGCTACAGACCTAGAAAAAAAAAAAACAAACTTTCCTTTTTACACCCAAACCTCTTGCAGCGCTGCTGCATCTGCCTGCCCACTGCCGCTGTACGCTGCTGCTGTCCGCTGCCGCTGCTGCTGCTGCTGCTATTGTGTTTTGTTGTTTGTCGCTTCTTGTTCTTTTTCTATTTTTTGGTTGGTTATTATATATTTAAAAAAAATATAATTAAAGAAATTAAAATTAATTTTTATGCATTAAAACATTCTTATCATCATCATCATTATTATTATTATTATTATTATTTTTAAATTATTATTTTCTGGTTCTTATTATAAATGCTACAGGGCCAATAATGGATTTCATTTTTGTTTTTTGCTGCAAAAATCAGGTGATTGGTTTACAATACTATTGCAAAACTGATGGGATTTTTATAGTCAAAAATTGAGATTTATTTTTCCTCATGACACAAACCATATATATATATATATATATATATATGTAAGCACAAAAACAAAAAATGTTACATTATGTTATGAAACATTTAAAAAAAAATTAAAATTCTAATTTCAATCAATGAATAAATAAATATTTTATTAAATCTGAGTAATTTTTGAATTTTAATTAAAAATATTTTCTTAAATTAATTAGTTAAGTAGTTTGTTTTTGCACTGTCATTTTCCAGTGTATTTTCTATTCATTTTATTTTTGTACAAGTGTAAATACAAAAATCTGATAATATTTTTAATTCTATAGAAATAGTTGTTTTTTTCAATTATTTTTAATTTCTATAAATTTAATGAAAAAATTAAATCAAACCATTTAATGTGAGCAAAAATCATTTTTTCTGAAGAGGGTTGCCAAAGTCAAGACAGACATTTTATGACACTGTTCACCTGAAAATGATAATGTAATGTCATTATCTCGACGATAATTAACCACTTCCCCATTATTATATACCGTGGACTATTTTTCTTCCAGTTAATAAAATATCCTGTTTTTTTATGAATCGAGATATTCAAAATGTCAAGTCAAGAAAAATACATTTAAAAGATATTTCATCTTGCTTTTGTTTTTCCCCTTCCTTAGCCATTTTATAAGTCATCTCCCTAAATAAAAAATAAAAAATGTCATTAATGTGTTCAAGATACAGATCAAATATGACAAAATTAATTAAATCAATGACAAATAGAAAGACCAAAATAAATCTTTAACTTGTTTCCATATTTAGCTTTATTCAAATTTTTGGGAAAATGTAATAGTATGGAATATTTTGATTTTTAAATTACCCTGTTGTTTTGTTTCCATTGGTTGGGTAGTGGGCATCTTTTTCATTTTATGGTTTTTATTATATATCTATAATTTAACCTAATAATATGAGATTCACTTCCAACTATTGCCATGATGTTAATAGTGGGATAAACTGTCCCATGATACAAGATTATCGTCAGATATCTCACACCTGACCTAGGATAGGATCAAGATCTGACATTGCTATCTGAAGAGTTTCTTTTAGGGTTTGCTAGCTTCTGTCTTTTTCTGAGTTTGCGCTGCATGCAGTGCAAAACTCTCCTAGATATCCTGCTTCTCCATTCCTGGATCCTTATTAGGATCTAACCATAAAGACATTGCTAAGCAGGAAGACTACCTTAAACTTATACTCTTCTATACTGCTGCTTTAATTTTTATCTTATGGTCAACTAACAGTATAGCCTGGCGTAATGAAAGCTTTAAAACTAATCCATGGTCCTGGAGCTCAGACTTTTTGGACATTGGTACGAAAGACTAAAACGCAATAGTTGTTTTCAGTTAAAGCAAAACCATAGACTAAAAGAAAAATGAATGTATGTAAGTCAAATTTTGATTTCCTGGTATCGATATCAAATAAGTTTTTTCATTGTAAACTGAATTTTGAAGGCTAAATAAGTTCTCTGAGTAAATGGTATCATGGCTGAGACTAAGAACTACAATTATACCTACTTAGAGCCAAACCCGAAGCAAACACTAAAATAAAAGGGCTGAAAAAATACAAACATACAGGCAGATAAACAGACACACACACAAACATCTTGCCTTTTATATATATTATCGATTTTCTGCACTATTGTAAGAACTGCAACTTTGAAACTTCTGAATACTGTTTCTTATGTCTTTGTCTATGAGTGTATCAAATTTGATTAAAATCAGATGACTCCTTCTATAAACCAATTTTTTCGATTATCGATTTTCAATATTTATTGGGGGGTACCTCAATACAAAACCTAGCTAAGAACACTCGCAGATGCTTATAGTACATCTGTGTAAATTTTCAAGAAAATCAGTTCAGCCATTTCGGAGTCTATAGGTAACCGACACACACAGACAAAGTTCTGTTTATAAATAAATTTGGATTTGGATAGTTGCTATAATGCTTCTTTAAAGTCTACAGTTTCCATGTAACAATGGTTTATCAGTGCCCTCAACTTTTTGCATGTTGCACCTGCTCTTGTCTGAAGTAAATTTCCAACCAAATCTGCTACAAAACTGATAGACGAGAGTTTTTCTTCCTTTTGATTTTTCAGCAGCCAAAAAATATTTTACCAAATCTCTCCTCCAAACCTGATACATTTTTTTCACTGATCAAACCTTTTGATTTTTGAGAGAGAGATGGCAACTAATTTGTATTTATTTATTTTTGTCAAATTATGACAAGTGGCATGAACCCACTAACATGACCAGTTATAAAAACCATCTGACACTGAATATAAAAGGCTCCAAAAATACACCACAAATGTCTTTCACGATGGTGGCGTAGTGGTTATACATGTATTAGTATCATCTAGTGGTCATGAGTTCAATCTGGTTGAGATGTATCAAATCCAACAAGAAAGAACAATAACTGATTTCACAGGATATATCACAATAATCAACAAGATAATCTATATCAGCCAATCAATGGACACCTGATGATGACCAGAGGGTCAGTTAAGTGCCATACATGATACATGCTTGGACCATCATGTCTCGAAAAAGACATGACTGACTGGGCAGAAGATTATCCCGCAGTAGGTTGCCATTGCTTTCTGTGGTAGACTGGTTGCCAACCAAGACTACAGAACCCAATCTGTCCTATTATTTAACCCATAACTGGAGGGAAGAGACAGATTAATACCTTTCACAAGGGTATTTGCGTGTAAGTGAATGCAAGGAATTCGAAGTTGGCTCCCCGATTTCTTGTTCCAAGCCGATATCCACTGCACCACAACGCACATCCGTAGAGGATACTTGATCGAAATGTTTTGTCTATAATAACATCTATATCAAAGATAAGAACAATAGTTCAAAATAATACCAAGTGATGGCAGCTAATTGAGATTTTTGAAGGTCAATACTTAACATCATTTGTTATATGAGAAAATGCATTGGGAAACATTTATGGGTTCATGAGGGTAAGAAGAGTCGAAAACTACAAGAAATTAAATCAAGTACTTACTGGGACTTTCTTTTCTTTGTTATCTCATGGCTTGAGTCATTGAACTGTTCTCAGGGTACAGATTTTTCCAGTCACACATTTCTGGCTTAAAAATAACCCTTTGGCCAGATCGTCACCCACAAATTCAGTCAGTTAAGTGCCAGACGTGAAACACGCATGTAGATATTTCCCTATTTCTCTCTTGCCTTATATACTAGTTCTAAGGTTAAGCAATGTTGAATCTGGTCAGTCTCTAGAGTGTTGATTGCTTGGGAATACCAGATGATGTAAGCTTGTGTGAGGAGGTTTAATGGATAACACAAAATTGGAGTTGTGATTTCTAATCTCACTTGGGATGATGATATTCATATATACTCACTTTACATTGTTCAGACTGTTGTCTCCATCTTTATTGCTATATTGCTAAATTAACATTTCCCAGTTTCTCGTTCCTAACCGATATCCACTGTGTGTACAATAATAATAATAATAATCATCATAATAATAATAAGGGATGGGGGGAAGTGAACTAAAGAGAGGAGACAAAAATAAAACTGGGGAGCAGATAAGAAGAACAGATTAAGTAGAAAGTGCTGGGGTATATATTGAACCAAATGGGTGAGTCCATTTTCATTAGCAGGTCTGAGACAGGATGGGAATAGTTAACTAAAGAACAAGGTTCAAACCACAGCTAAGGCAGTTGATATTCATTATTACAGTTTTTTGGCTCATTAATCAATTATTAAAGTTTTTCAACTCAGTTTCGAATATTACCATTCAATGACACATTTTTGTCTGCTTTACATACACCTTCCTTTTGTTATGCTTATTTTTTACCCACATATATACTTTTTTTAAAAAATAAGAAACATTTAGAAAAACGTTTATAACTATAAAATGTTTCAATATTTATTTGGCTTCCTCAGAAACATTTCAAAATTGGAATAAAGTGGATTTGTTTTGATTTTTAAATTCTAATTTGCTTCATTGTCATTGGTTGGATAGAAATCACATGTCTGTTTTGTGGTATAAATACATCTGTATCAATTTTACATCATGGCATCAGTGTATGTGTTAAATTTTAGTATTTAATAAATTAGTATATTTTAATTTACTAAAATAGTAGCCCATGTAATTAGAATAAATATAATCAATATGTTAACCATCAACACTACTTTAAACAAAAGTTTAAGAAAATTTCCATCAGTACTAGAAAAAACTATAACAGAGGACTTGAAGTCTATTATCCTGAAAAAAAAAATGATTTTATAAAGTTCAACTAAGGATAGCATAAACTGCTGCATCAAAGAATGTTGAATGTCTCATGTATTGGAACAGTTTATCTCACTATTGCTATTGTATTGATATCAGTGTCAGGTGATATCTTGCTAAATGGAAAACAGTTGAGCTGTCACAATTCAGACATTTATTTTCCTGATGAAGTGAAATTTACAAGTGCTATGGCAAGTGGCTTAGACAAAGAAGGTCACTGAATGAAGATAAATAACGTTTTTAGACAAAGATAACACAAAGAACCATGTTCTTTATAAGACAGTGGTCACTACTCACAAAAAAGGCAGTGATGAGAAAATCACCTTGAGAGTGATACCAAAAGGAAGATTACTGTTCACCTTTCTCTCATCTTTATTTCACGCACTTATAGAAGTAGGCGCAAATCAAGAATAAAATGTGCTTACTGCTACAAATTTTAATGGTTTTAATGTGCGTTGTGGTGCAGTGGATAGTGGCTCAGAACGAGAAATCGGGGAGCCAAGTTCAAATTCCAGTTGAATTCATTGCATTCACTTACGCGCAAATACCCTTGGGAAAGGTATTAATCCATCTCTTCCTTCCAGTTATGGGTTAAATAACAGGATAGATTGGGTTCTATAGCCTTGGTCAGCAACTAATCTACCGCAGAAAGCAATGGCAACCTACTGCATGATAATCTTCTGCCCAGTCAGTCATGTCTCTTTTGAAATATGATCGCCCAAGCGTGGCACTTAACTGACTGACACTGTTTACATTATTCAGACTATTGTCCATCTTTGCTGCCATGTTTATGACATTTCAGCCTTTGTATGCTCTGACCTTTTTCAGGTGCTAAGAATTTTGAACCAAACCATTTAATATGATCATTGGGGTATATTATTCTCATTCTGTGTCCCTCAGTGATTGTAATAAAGGGTTCAAAGGTTCAAAATTCAAAGGTTCAAAATTCCTGGCACCTAAAGAAGGCTTGAGCGTACAACAGTCAAAACATCATAAACATGGCAGTAAAGATGGAGACAATAGTCCAAATAATGTAAATAGTGTAAATGCTACCTCATCTCAGAAGTATAGACAAATTAATATTGTCGTAGTAATGATAGTAATAATTTTTTATAGATTTACATATTTTTTAAATATTTCCAAGTATAGAAATAACTTGAAGAAAACAGACATACTGTCAAACACTGTTTTTTTTTTCTTTTCTTAAGTATTTCAATATTTTTCAATATTTATGTCAAAACTTTTGTTTATTATTATTATTATATGCTTTAAATATCAGTGACTAAAATTGTTCCCCAATGAGGCTTTTTTAGCAAGAAGGGTGGTTAGAAACCCAGACAAATTAAAAATAAGATCTGTCAAAATGTGAGTAAATTCTTTCATGAGATCATCAGCCATCTAGTACAGGTGAAAGGGATATTGAGTTACCTGGGTTGGTGTCTAGTGTAATAATGAATACTAACTACCTTAGCTGTGGTTTGAACCTTTTACTCTAATTAATTAATCCCCTCCTCCAACTCAGTAGATTCCAACAGGTAGGAGGTGATTAGTCAAACCTGCTAATGAAAATGGACTGAATGGTTCAATATATATCCCAACATTTTCTGCTTTATCAGTTCTTTCTATCTGCCTGGAGAGGTTATACCAGTTGTGACCTTTATTTTTGTTACACTTACTCAAATGAAACATTGGTAGTTTATTACTATTTCCATGAAAGTATCTTGCCTTCATTAGTTGCACCAGTTCCAACCTACAGCTAAGACCTGACACATCACAAACATTGAGCAAAATAATCCCCCATAACAATGATATTCTATTCTGGAATGAACAATGTTCGGTTTGGACAGCTTCTTCCCAAGAACTGCTACATTGTAGAATGGATTTTTGAGAGTATGTTTCCCTGATCTTTCAAACTCTTCAAACATTTAACAATTTTGAAAAACATAGAAAAATAATAAAGAATATTTTATAGTTGAGCCCTTTTTTTTATTTATATTTAAAGAAGCAAATATGTCGCCTTCAATCTATTGTTCGACAAGCGTCATGCTGGATTTGGCGCAATTCGAAGAAATTCGCAAAGAAAGCATGACGTCGTCTACTTGTTCCGTTCTCGTTCTGCTCTTGAATTTTAAAAAACTGTTAAAGCGTTTTCATCTGTCTCAATGTGCCAATTGATTTTATTTTTCTGTCATTTACTTTGCCCAGTAGCGATTGCTGCTGGTGGTGCCAGGGGTGGCAGTCCCGCTTTAAACCACCAAAACTGTGTATTCACCCTTGGTTAGCGGCTGATGAGGGCAAAGTAAATGCACATGTGGTCATTGGTCACATGTTGTATGTAAGAAAAAAAAAAAAAGAAATATAACTAACAGAATTTTCCCATTTCCTAATACTTCATTTATTCTCTGAAAGGCATCTTTCATTATTCCAATATACTTGAAAATTAAATTTCTGCATATGCTTGATTCCAATGTCTTCATTGTTGCCAAAGGGACACTGAATTTTTGCATATCAGGATGGACAAATATACAATAAGCTTCTATTGGTACTTTAATCTGAACATTTATACTTTCTATAGGGATTTAAATCTACTCTAGACCTCAAGTGAAACTCATATATCAACCATTCAGTCAGTTAGTTAAGTGCCATACTTGATACACGCTTGGGCGATCATGTCTCGAAAGAGACATGACTGACTGGGCAGAAGATTATCCCGCAGTAGGTTGCCAACCAAGGCTATAGAACCCAATCTGTCCTGTTATTTAACCCACAACTGGAAGGAATAGACGGATTTTAAATACCCTCATAATCTGAACTTTTATAATTTCTTAAGATGTGCGTTGTGGTGCAGTGGATATCGACCCAGAACGACAAATCGGGGGAGGCAAGTTCAAATTCCAGCTGAATTCTTTGCACTCACTTATGCACAAATGCATTTGGGAAAGGTATTAATTTGTCTCTTCCCTCCCGTTATGGGTTAAATAATAGAACAGATTGGGTTCTATAGCCTTGGTTGGCAACCAGTCTACTGCAGAAAGCAATGGCAACCTACTACTGCCTAGTCAGTCATGTCTCTTTCAAGACATGATTACCCAAAGCATGTATCACGTAAGGCACTTAACTGACTGAATACTTTCTATAGAGCTGTGCAGTCCTAACTTTCCAACCATGTCAGTTAGTCAAGTGCCATACATGATACATGCTTTAGGCAATCATGTCTCTTTTGAGACATGAATGACTGGGCAGAAGATTATCCCGCAGTAGGTTGCCATTGCTTTCTGCAGTAGACTGGTTGCCAGTCAAGGCTATAGAACCTAATCTGTCTTATTATTTAACCCATAACTGGAGGTAAAGGGACGGATTAATACCTTTCCCAAGGGTATTTGGGCATAAGTGAATGCAAGGAATTCAAATGGAATTTGAACTCAGCTGCCCAATTTGTCTGTCCGAGTCGATATCCACTGCACCACAAAGCACGTCCGCTTCAAACCATGACATGGTTCAAAAGTTTCTATGTGGAATTGTAGGTGATGAATTATATCCCAATCTATAACGACTTTCCTGTTATAATGAATATCAACTGCCTTAGCTGTGGTTTGAAAATTTTTTTCTAGTTAATTATTTTTCTCCTCAAACAGCAGGAGATTTGTTAAATATGCTAATGAAAATGGACAAAGTATGTGATTCAATACATACTCCAATACTTTCTATTTCATTTGTTCTCAACTTCTTCTCAACTTTTATTTTTTGACCTCCTTCATTTTGTACAATTCCTCATCGCTTATATTAAAATAATAATAATAAGAAGAATCAGAAGAAGACTCGGAATTAGAAAAAGAATCGAAATCAGAAAAGGCAGAATCGGAAGAAGCAGAATTGGAGTCAGAAGAAGAAGAAATGGAATCAAAATCAGAAGACAAAAGAGAATCAGAATAAGAAAAAGAAGCAGAATCAAAATCAGAAGAAGCAGAATTGGAATCAGAAGAAGAATCAGAATTGAAATCAGAATCAGAATCAAATATTAGTGGCTAAACTAATTTTCCCCACCAGGGTTTTCAGGTAAGGAGGGTGGTTAGCAACTTAGATAAATTAAAAATCACTTCAATTCCCCCATTCCTAATCCTTTTCCATATTAAGTAACAGGACTTTCAATCCCCTGTTGGGTATGAGACACAGTTTGTCATTTCAAACCTTGAATTTTTATTCAGTTACAGGGAATTCCTGCCACAATTTTTGTGGTGGGGAAAATCAAATATGAATAAAAATGTATATCATTGTAAAATAATCATTGAAAATTAGTAAACGAAAATTTTATAGTGAAGAAATTCATCAAGCAAAGAAGAAATTCATCAAGCCAACTGATTCTTTTTGGTGACTGCATCATGCCAGTAAATAATAAATTTTATGGTGAAAAAAATATTATTTGTCCAGTAGGATCAAGGATTGAGACGAGCTCAATTAAAGGTAGTACTAGTAAAGACCAGATATCCCCCCTCCCAATTTTTGGCCTTGTGTCACATTTGTACTTTTGGTACAATGAATACCTTCTTATCTACCTGACTAGCAGTATAGCCCGGTGTTGCTTGGGTGTAATGAAAGCTTTAAAACTAATCCATGATCCTGGAGCTCAGACCCTTTGGACGTTGACACGAAAGACTAAAATGCAATAGTTGTTTCCAGTTAAAGCGAAACCGTAAACTGAAAGAAAAATGAATGGATGTAAGTCAAATTTTGATTTCCTGGTATCAATATCAAATAAGTATTTTTTGTCATAAAGTGAATTTTAAGGGTAAATAAGGCCACTGAGTAAATGGTATCATGGCTGAGACTAAGAACTACAATTATACCTACTTAGAGCCAAGCCCGAAGCAAAAACTAAAATAAAAGGGCTGAAAAAATACAGACATACAGGCAGATAAATGGACAGATGCACAAACATCTTGCCTTTTATATATATTATCGATTTTCTGCACTATTGTAAGAACTGCCACCTTGAAACTTTTGAATATCGTTTCTTATGTCTTTGTCTATGAGTGTATCAAACTTGATTAAAATCAGACTACTACTACTATAACCTGACTTTTTCGATTATCGATATTTATAGGGGGTACTGTGACACAAAATCAAGCTAAGAACACTCGCAGACGCTTATAGTACAACTATGTAAATTTTCAAGAAAATTGGTTCAATCGTTTTGGAGTCTATAGGTAATGGACACACACACACACACACACACAAAGAAAGTTCCATTTATAAATAAGTTTGAATCCTTCATGTCAGTGAAATCAAAATCTGGTTCTTTCTTTCATCACTCATAACTATGGATTGCGACCAGTTTTAGGTAAGTATAACAGGAAGAGAAGTAAGGAAACCTGATGAGTAGATAAAAACTGAACCAGCCAAAGGAAGAGCCCAAAATGCTAACTAGAGGTTGGGGGTTCTAAAATTAAGCAGGTAGAGAAGTTTGAATGCTTGGTAACCATTCTAACACAAGATAGAAAGTGTGAAACTGAGATTTGAAAGTGCACCAGCATGGACAAGGATGCATTCCAAAAGTTAAACAGAGTATTGAGAAACAAGAAGATTTTATTGGAAACAAAGAAAAGAGTACTGGACTGTTATGTGATATTTGTCCTCCAATATGGCAACTAATACTGAACAATCTCCTCAAAAATGAAGGAACGACTCAATGCAACATAAATGTGGTTTTACACAGGAAGATAGAGGCATCTCCGAGAAAAATCAGAAATAATGACAGATATTAGGGATCTTTTGGGTTCACACATGTGGCAAAAATTATCTGCTGTCTTAGTGTTATGGTGAAACACACCTCAGATAATGGACTCTCCCTCCTATATTAATGTCATGGTGAAACACACCTATTCCTCAGATAATGGACTCTCCCTCCTATATTCATAATAGTTAACAGAAAGTTAACTTGAGAAATTCTTGGGAAGTTCATAGGAGTTCTTAGAAGTTCTAGAGAGTTCTTTAGAGCTCGATTGGAGTTTAGTAGAAGTACTAGGCAGTTGATATTAGTCAGCAGTTAGCGTAATACTAAAGAGTCAGCTTTCAGTGGAAGATTACCAAGTTCCTAACATTTACAGTGTGTTAAGTCAATTAGCAACTTACATAGCACGATTATAACTTTCAATGCAAAAACTACTCCACAACACTTAGAAAACACATTGTTCATATAGTTATGTCATGTAGATGTGTTTCAGTGTTTTGAAATTTGCGATTTTGCTCTTTACATTGGGTTTAATCCCAAATGTCTAAGTTGTTTTGTTTTTTTTATAGTACTGTTATTTTATTGTAAAATGCAGTGTCAATCATCCACAATTTGCATAAGTGAATTAAATGGCATCTTGGTTAGAATGCTGAACAATTTCCTCAAAGATGAAGGAAAGACTCAAAGCTAAAAAAAGTGGTTGTACAGAAGGATGCTGGGGACACCATGGACTGAACATGTGAGCAACAAGGTTTTGGAGAGAATGAAGATGAAAAAGAAACTTATACTTAACATCAAGAAGATACAGTTAAAGTTTCTTGGACATGCAATAAGGAAGGAGAGCTTGGAGAATCTGATACTAACATACAGATATAGATACAGGGGAAAACAGTACAAGACATACTTGATAGGATTAAACAAATGTATGGCAGAGCAGGGTTTGGAAGAAATCAGAGGACAACAAATATTAAAAGCAACAAGGTACAGGAAGAGGTGAAGAGCCATGACCGCATGAACCAGGCACATAAATGAAGAGGCTGTTGCTATGGTAACTGAGCCAAAATAGGCAAAGTGAAGCTGCTGGGAACTGATCAACTTTAATCATTCTCACACATGCACACTGAGTTGTAACATTCTTGCTCAATTCTGTTGTTTGTAGCAGTGCTTGAAGGGAAAGTGTGTAGAGTGTAGACATTTCACTACATCACTGAGGTTTCATCAGTGGCCATGGTTTTTTGGACTAACAGAATATTCTCCAGGTCTGACAATTTCTATATTCTCCAGATCTTGCTCCTTGTGACTTATTCCTTGTGAAAATCGCATTAAATAATATTATTTTTGCTCACTTTTATTCTTTAAGCAGTGCTTGCAAAGAAAGTGTGTAGAGTGTAGTCATCTCACCACACCCCAGAGATTCCATCAGTGGTTATAGCTTGTGTAGCAGATTTTGGCCAAAAACAACATTACCTAGGTTAAACACCCACGATATTTTTCAGATATGTCTTCTTGCAATATTTCAAGACATCGAAGAAATTCAAGAGAATGAAATGAGAAAGCTACTCCCAATAACAGGTTTCAAGGAATATTTCCATCAATGGAAAAAAAAAAAAAACATAGGACCAATTGTGTTTCTTCAGAAGGAAACTATATCAAAGGAAAGTAAGCTGATATATGTGGTAGTTTTCTGTTTATACCACCAGCTCATACTTTTAATCAGCCTTTGAATATTGTACTAAATGGTTCTGTTAATTTTTGTTAGCAAAAAATAGAGAATTTTGTAAATATTTCATGACACTTTTTCTATTTCTTAATGACATATTTAATACTTACAAGCATTTGAATCAATTTGGTCTTAAAACATGCTAAGCACCTAGCATGAAACAGTCTGTTGCCTTTGAGTGTTGACATCAATGTTTACTCTTTTATATATATATATATATATATATAATAAAATTTTTCATCTAGCTAATTGATTTTACATTCAGCATTAATCTGCTAAGGGAAAAACTATATTTATTCTATTAATGTTCTATTTTCAATATCAAGCACTACATTGCAAAGACTGCTTGCCTTAAATGCTTTATTTCTCAACATCTGTCAGCATTTTTGGCTTCATACTATTTCTAACATCACTATATATATAGACTATTGAGGCAGCAGATAATTTTCTAAGCATATAAGATACAATGAATGTCTATGATGTTTAATCATGAGCTGTTCTAAACATCTAAGCTTTTGGCTCACATGAGCCGAAAGTTTAGAACCAACTTAATAAAAAATTATTGAAATGTTGAAGAATTTTTATCTTTATTTTCAACTGAAATTAAAGCCAAAATACAATGTTTAGAATGGCTCATGATTAAACATAATAGACATTCAATGTTTCTTATATTTAACAGTATATGTTTAGAAAATATAATATATATATATATATATATATATATATATATATATATATTCGTCATCCACATACAAGCCTGTTTTGCAATATCACAGCTCATCAGTGTGGCTAGACACATCCACTTGCTTCTGGCTGGGATTGAAACTCGACTGATTTGGTATCAGTTGGAGTTGTTACCCCCTAAGCCATAGGCACATGGAATCAGAGAAGGGAAATTTTAACCTGTTGTATATAAGCAGTGTATAGTCATGCCAGTCACTGAAAGAACTCAATTCATTTCTGAAGAGTAATGCTTATATCACAGAAGTGGAAACTGTTTTTAAAATTTTCTTTTCTAGAAATCTCAATTGTAATGAGAGCATAAGTGTTATGACCTATTGAAAGTAATTAATTTCTTGTATCAAAATTCAGCTTTTGTTAAAAGATAATGAAGAAGGGTCTAATTCAGTTCATTTTTTTTTAAATGTCATCAGAAAATGTCTAAAATAGTATAAAAGTACAGTCATAATGTAAATTTTTAGATCCTTCTAGAACTTGTTTTGTTTATTTGGAAAGTTGTATGTTATGCTATAACTATAAATCATTAAATGCATTAAATAATACATAAGTACTATCCAACCACATCATTAGCAAATTAAAAAATAAAGCTGAAATATTTTAATTTTTTACCCTTATTGTGTATATGCTAAAATTGAATATTTAGTTTGGGGGGGACCTTTTTTAAGAACTAAAACAAATACCTTTATCATTGCTCTTGAACAAAATTTTATCAATTTATAACACAGGAACATAGGGTTACAGAAAGGTCTTAACCCTAAAATTGTTCTTAAGACTGCCACCTTTTGGTGTTGACCTCTGTGCCTTTTTTATATTTAAATATGCTCTATTCCTGCTACTGAGGACTTTGACCCACAGCTATAGAAATACCTTAAAGCTATTTCATATATATATATATATATATATATATATATATATATGTGTGTGTGTGTGTGTGTGTGTGCGCACACACACACAAAGAGTGCGATGGAAAAATTGTCGTCAGTCTCAGGCAAAAATGAAAATAATACTGACATCTCATTTTATCAGATATATTTAACAAAATTACAGAAAATATCTTGAAATACTAAAGAGTAAATTCATCCAATTAAATTCACCATTGGCTTCTATCATGGCCTTCAGATGATTTTTGGAATCTCCTGCAAATCTTCTGAATGGTTTCTTTGCTTAAGTTAGTAAATGCTGCCATAATCATTGCCTTCAATTCATCTTTGGTCTTACAAGCAGTTTGTGTTTGTAGCCCACATAGATAATCAAGGAGGTTGCAGTCAATGGAGTTAGGTGGCCAGATGTAAGGGCTGGGGTGGTCTCAGAAAGTGTCTGGCAGCCATGACCAGATTCTCCTGCTTGGTGCAGAGGTCTATTGCCAAATATAAGTTTTTTCAGCAGCCACCCTCTTGATCCAGGACAGCACTACCTCCTCAAAGCACTTGATGTAGACCTCAGTGTTGAGTCTAAGGCCCTAGTGAATGGAGGCAATAACATCTTTATCATGCATGATCACTCCAAACACTATGATGCTGATTCGATATTTGGTTTTCATCACACTTAGTATGTCATTTACGAACATAGCGAATCCTCAGATTGACACCTAAACACTGTGAAATGTTCCTATTAAAGCTTTGAGCATGAATACTAAACATTACAGAATGCCATTTTTATATGGTCATCGGCAAAAAGGACTGCCCCAAATGCCAAATACAGGTGAGGGACACTAAAATCAAGCAGGTACAAAAATTTAAATACCTGAGAAGTGTTTTAACAGAAGACAGAAAGTGTGACACAGGGATCCGAAGGCTAATTGGCATGGCGAAGAAAGCATTCCAGAAGTTGAGTAAAGTATTAAGAAACAGGACAATTTCACTAGAAACAAAGAGAGTACTGGATTGCTATGTGATGTCAGTTCTTCAATATGGCAGTGAATGTTGGACAATATCATCAAAGATGAAGGAAAAACCTGAAGCAGCGGAAATGTGGTTTTACAGAAGGATGCTGCGGATATCAGGGACTGAGCATGTGAGCAATGACAAGGTTTTGTATAGAATGGAAACGAAAAGGAAATTAATACTGATCATCAGGAAGAGACAAGTAAAATTCCTGGGACATGCAATGAAGAAGGAGGGCTTGGAGAACCTGATGCTAACAGGCCAGATAGAGGGAAAAAGAGACAGGGGAAAGCAGCAGATAATATATTTGAAGGACCTGATCAGGTAGGATGATGGAACGAGGGTTGCATGGTGCAACAGGAGAAAGCATGCTAAGAGCCTCCAGAGATTGGGAGATATAGAAAGCCATGATTGCCTACATCCTGAAAGGACATGGCATATAAAAGAAGAAGAAATGGCATTATGGTGCCAATATCTTCTAGTTGACGAAATCAAAAACATGCAAATAGCGACAATCAACAAATTGTCTACATTTTATCATTTCAGTTTAGTGCATGTGCATTGTTTTTTTTTTTGCACGGTAAGCTCCAACATTTCAGAGTTTTGGGTTTCAATTTAAAGATGGTGCAGAGGGTTTCAAAAGAGTTTGAGGAATGATGATTATGAATGCGTTTGGAGTAATTACTAGTGATGGTGACGTTATGCCCCATTTATCTTTCCGCAGGGCCTCACACTCAACATGCTGCTAGAAGACTTAATCTCTGGCAACAGGACTCTGCACCAGGCCACACAAGCAAGAGAATCCAGTCAATTTCTGCAACCACATCATCCCTTACATCTGGTGACCTAACTCCCTTGACTGCAACCCACTTGATTATTAGCTGAGCAAGAGACCAACAAAATTCTTTTTAACACCAAAGATGAAATGAAAGCAAAGATTATACATTCAACAACTTAAACAAGGATACCACCCAGAAGAGTTGCAGGATAGTCCAAAGTCATCTGGAAGCCAAGTTTGAAGCTTGTAGTAATGTTATTGAATAAATTTACTCTTTAGTATTTCATATTTTTGTGTAATTTTTGTTGATGTATCTGTTGATGTTTTTGTTGATGTATCTGTTAAAATGAGATGTCAATGTTATTTTTATTTTTGCATAATTTAAACAACAATTTTTCCATCATATCTTTTACACTGGCTCTTTTGCTAGTACATATTTTTTTTCTTCCTTCTCATTTTTTTTAAGAAATTTGTATTTTAGTCATGATTTTTGTCCTATATTTTTTTCATGCAGCATGTATTGTCATTCTGTCAGTTTAACATTTACCAATACATTCCGAACAAACAGTTGGTTGAAAATGATCCTTAAAGAAGAATGCTTTCCTGTGTTTTCATATATGAATATGGGTTAAATATCGATTAAAATCTAATGGCACGAAAGGGGAAGGAGCAAGTAGGAAATGTTTATTCATCAGAAATAATATTTGGCTGCTGATTTTTCATGAAATGTAATGTTTTATTTACAAACATTCGTCAGAAACATGTCACTGTCCATTTCTACTTTTACACATTTTTCTAGCAGCATTTGATTTCCACATTAGAAAAACAACATGTCTTTTGGGGCTAACCATGAGTCAGCTCATTTTTTGGCATTTCTATAAAGATGAAATTCTTTCTCGGCCAGGCCATGTGCCTGCCAACAATTGGAACATGGGATAATCAGAGCAATATCTGGTGCATATGGTGGGTGGACTAGGACTTCCCATTTAATTGTTTCCATGTAGGTTTTCACCCATTTTGCAACATGTTCCTTAGCACTATCATGTTGCAAAATCACTGTCATGTTTCTGCATGTATAGCAGCTGTTTTTTTTTTCTCCAAACTTGAAAGTGTTCTCTCTCTCAACATCACAATCATTATTTTTGATAATTCTAAACCAATTTCTGCATGTTTCCAACAGAGTATTGGTCGCCATAAGTTTCAACAAAAATTCTGTGTGCTTCACAGCTACAGATTTTTTTTTGAATCAAGTAGTGCAAATTTAAGATAAGTGTGCTTTACCATTAGGACAATGGAAATGTCATCATTATAAGTAAGAAATGCACATCACTAGGTTGGAGCCTTGCAAAATCAGTAGCTTCTGACTTTAATTCCATCATTCAGTTCATTGTCATATGTCATACACACTTGGGACATGGCTGACTAGGCAGAAGATTTTCCCACAGTCGGTTGCCATTTCTTTCTCTGATAGACCAATTGCTAACCAGGGCTACAGAACCCAATCTATTTGACTATTCAACCTATAGCTACAGGGAGAAGAGATGGATTAATATCTTTCCTAAGGGTTTTTGTATGCAAGTGAATGAAATAAATTTGACTGGAATTCAAACTTGGCTTGTCTGATTTCTTATTCTGAGCCAATATCTATTACACCACCAAAAGCATGAAGAAAATGATCCAAAAGAGACCTTCTATATTGTTATCTATATCTATAAAAGTGACGAGGGTGGACATTGTTTAAGTATTTGTTTGTTTGATAGATTCGACTTAGCATCTGCATTTTGCAATCTAGCTCAACGGGAGTTGCACTCAGATGAAGATCGAAATCTTAGAATGCTAACAACACCTTGAAATTTTCAGAAAGCCAAAATTAGGGGTAGAAAAATATATATCATCACCACACAAAATCAGGGATCAGTTTATGTATTGAGTATAATATAGAATCGATCACCCCACTTTATATTATCTATATCTATATTGTCCCTCCCCATCCCATCCTAATGTAATAGAGACATTCTACATTGTTATCTATATCTATAAAAGTGACGAGAATGGACGTTGTGTAACTATTTGCTATGTAAATTCAACATATGTTTTTTATTCTTATTATTCCGTAAAATACCCTAGTGAAACCAGGCTAAGCCACAAGTGTATATATATATATATATATATATAAAATCAATATTATTATTATACTACTATTATAGAAAGATTAACATTTTCATGAAATCAAAATGGTGATATTTATAAGACAAAGATGTTAACTTTGTATGGAAATCAATGTAAAAAATTTTACAATTCAGTCTACCTATTTAAAATACAGTCTCTAAATTTACTGCCTTGTATTTGAAAATATTCAATCCTAAGAGAATCTCAATTTAATGTCATCATTTGGGCCCAGCTTCCCCCCCCCAATCATGTAACCATAAACCTTACATTGTAACTGTTACATCCTCTTTTTACAACTGATGTTGAAACTCTTGCCCTTTTAACAATAAAATGTTTTCCTTCCTCCCCACTATCCCTTTCTGTTTGAATAGATTTTTGTAAAAATTTTAATCTGAAGAGTTGAATTTTATATATTCACAAAAAAAAAATTATTACCAATGGATTTATAAAAATTTGTGTAATTTCATTAAAACACTGTTAGTTTCTAACATTGAGTTCTCATCAAATTAATATTCTTCATGGAATCATTCCTACCAAGGATACTGCTTACTTATATATATATATATATATATATATATATATGTAAGATTAAATAAATTGCTTATTTTTAATAAAATCTGTTCATACTCATGGATACTCTTGTGTATTATAACTGAAAGACATAAGAAATGCATTGTAACTTTTACATTGGATTTTTATTATCCATTTCTTGATGTTCTGAAGTACTTTCAGCCACTTTCCAAGATTATCTTCAGGGGTTTAAGCTGTGGCAACAAAAAATAACTGTTAAAACTGTGATGCTAAAAATTACTGTAAGTTTTTCTTATTTCTTTGAATGTAACAGTTGACAGTTATGTGTAGCATTCATTAGAACATGAAAATTATACACCAGAGAATTTTTTATGTTAATTTTATGGAATTTTTTTAAGCAAGAAGAAAACTTTACAGTAATTTTTAGCCACAGAGTTTTGCAGTTATTTTTGTGAAAATACAAAATTTACACTCCTGAAAATGATCTTGGAAGGAGATTGAAAGTAATTGGAAACATTATGAAATGGATAATAAAATCCACTGTAAAAGTTATGCCTTTCTTACATCTTACAATTATAATACATGAAAGATCATCCATGAGCACAAATAGATTTTATTAAAAATAAGCAGACATAATGTTTGCAATTTATTTAGTCTGACATGTGTAAAAATAAATTTGCTGCCTAAATACACAAATATATATATATATATATATATATATATATATAAGATGGTAAGAATTATTTTCAGTGCTGGCACCAACAAAGCTCACCTAGAGGAAGTGGTATCCTAAATGGCTATAATGTGGAGGAAAAAAATATACATACATATATATATATATATATATATATATATAGTTATCCGCAGACAGATCTGTTTCGCTGTATCACAGCTCATCACTTCAGTTAGACATTCGATTTCTTTATACACAGGATTGAAACCTGACCAAATTGGTATCAGTTGGCAATTCTACCTCTGAGCTATGGGCGCTTGGTAGGAGTAGTCAGATTTTTAGTGTATGATGTATTTAGAGTGCTTTAATTCATTACTGAATGAGCGATGCATAGATGCTCGTGTAGCTACTGTTTTTTCAAAGTCTACCATTCTTTTACAATGCTCAATCAGGGTGTGAGAGCGTAAATAATCATCCGCAGACAGATCTGTTTCACTGTATCACAGCTCAGCAGTATGGTTAGACATTCGATTACTTTTTACCCAAGATTGAAGGTTAGATATTCGATTGCGTTTTACCCATGGGGAGATATTGTATGGTAACAGCAATAGACTATTGCTATTATTTTGGAAAGTTAACTAAACTGTGCACCCATAAAATTTATCTCATGCCAGGACAAATACATGTTTACTAAATTTAATTATATAAAAAGTACAATGTAACCAGATTTTTTAAGATAGATAATTATTAGGTTAGTCTGATTTTCTTACTTATTGTAATTCATGCCATTAAATATCCGATGGTCTGAATAAAAGTTAATGTCAATAAGGAAACTGATAAGAAAAGCTGATCTTTGGTGAACCAGATCTGTAATGAATTCACCACAAATACCCAAACAGGCTTTGCACTCAGTGTTCAACTAGTGTATCAGTAGGTTAAACTTGAAAGTAATCTCCTAGCTATCAGATGCTGTTTGTCTGCTCCCAAAAAGTAAATAGGTGAGTGGCACAATTGCATTTCAGATGTGCCCATGTAGGACAACCAGATGACAAGATATATAAGTGCCCACCCGGGGGAAGGGTGCATACAGGGATATCTCTCATTCTCATGAGATGAAGATTCATATTTGAAAAAAAATGCTCACAGCCACAAACACCAGATGCAGTCAGAGGGGAACAGACA
Source organism: Ascarosepion bandense (assembly GCA_037127315.1). Classification (NCBI taxonomy): domain Eukaryota; kingdom Metazoa; phylum Mollusca; class Cephalopoda; order Sepiida; family Sepiidae; genus Ascarosepion; species Ascarosepion bandense. The sequence continues at coordinate 1,755,451 of JBBBDQ010000668.1, forward strand.
ATTTTATGTATAAGCAATTTAGTAGTCTAGAGTTCTCAATAATCAATAAGAAAACATTAGAGTGCCATTAGTCTTTTATATCAGGTTAAAAAGAGACAGATATAATTTTTTTTTAATGTTTCACTGTGCACAAGTCAGTAAAGCCACTAAAACTCAAAGGGTTGCACGGTATGGAAGAATTAGGAACAGAAACGTTAATGAGTGGGAAGAGAATAGAGTAATTAGGAGGAATGTAGATATCGTTTGATATTGCATTTAATGTTTTGCAGATAAAAGTTGCCTGGATAGAATTGGAGCTGGAAGAGAGCTCCACAAGTGAGTACTGTGATGAAAGAAACTGTTAGCATAGAATTTAGTTTCATCTACCCAGCTCAGCTATAAGTTGATCAGTTTTCAACACCATTTTAATAATGTGCTTAAATTGAAAAAGTTTAGGTACTATTGCAAAGAGCTCATCCAGACAATTGCCATACAAGTATTTATAGAAAAGATGCAGAGAAGCAACCTTTACGGCCATAGAAAAGTGACTGAAGCTGAGATGCCTTATCAGAACCAATAATATTGCTGATTCTTTTTCTTTTGATCTTATCAAGGAGTTTAAGGTAAACAGCAGAGGCACTACACCATATGTAGCAACAATATTCTAAGCAATGTAACTAGAAATATTCCAAAAGGAAAGCTATAGTTTAAATGCAACTTCCTTAAAAGCAACAGAAAAAAAAATGCATGTTATATTTCTAAACTGAATTTGTTTGCAGGCATATATATATGTCTAAACTTATTTATAAATGGAACTTTGTCTCTGTGTGTGTGTCCATTACCTATAGACTCCGAAACAGCTGAACCAATTTTCTTGAAAATTTACACAGTTGTACTATAAGCGTCTGCGAGTGTCCTTAGCTAGGTTTTGTGTTGAGGTACCCCCAATAAATATCGATAATTGAAAAAAATCGGGTTATAGAAGGAGTGGTCCAATTTTAATCAAATTGGATACTCTCATAGACAAAGACATAAGAAACAATATTCAGAAGTTTCAAGGTTGCAGTTCTTACAATAGAGCAGAAAATCGATAATATATATATATATATATATATAAAAGGCAAGATGTTTGTGTGTGTGCCTGTTTATCTGTCTGTATGTCCTTTATACAAATCCACAAATTGTATCCGATTCTCACCAAGCTTCACATAAATATTCTTTAATCTGAGTCTGCGCTCCAGGACCATGAATTAGTTTTAAAGCTTTCATTACACCCAAGCAATGCTGAGCTATACTGCTAGTGTATATACATATATATATATATATATATATATATATATATATATATATATATATTAATGGTCGTATCACGTTGAATACACTGGTTTCCTGTTCAATCACCAATGTTAAGCATCATTGAGCCTGGTCAGTACTTAGATGAGTGACCACTTGAGAATACCAGGTGCTGTAAGTGTTTATGGACGGATGTTGGCTTGGAAGGGGAAATTGGTGAGCTGAGTTCCAATTTCAGTCAAACACTCTGCATTCACTTGCACACTGGTACCCTTGGGAAAGGTATTAATTTGTCCATTCCCTCCAGTTATGGATCAAATAACTGAGGATCTGCTGTTCATGCAATCTGTGGCAAACTTCTGTACTGATTGTTGGTTATCAGCAGTCCAAAAAGTGTGGATGGTGCTACACAAGCCTTCACCACTCAATTGTTTGCGTGGCAGTCTAACTGAGTTAGGCACTCATACGTCGAAATTGACAGGAGATTCCATAATAATATATATATTATACATGAAGGCCAATTCATAAATAATATCTCCTACCATGTGGTATCACTAATTGTGAAGTTCTACCATGTGGTATCACTAATTGTGAAGTTCTACCATGTGGTATCACTAATTGTGAAGTTCTACCATGTGGTATCACTAATTGTGAAGTTCTACCATGTGGTATCACTAATTGTGAAGTTCTACCATGTGGTATCACTAATTGTGAAGTTCTACCATGTGGTATCACTAATTATGAAGTTCTACCATGTGGTATCACTAATTGTGAAGTTCTACCATGTGGTATCACTAATTGTGAAGTTAGAAATATCATCCTAATATACACCCTTGTGCAAATTAATTGAACCAAAATGACTAATGTCTTCCTAGTATCTTTCACATTTTCTTTGATCACTTATACGGGGTTTCTGGGCATTGTTTTTTTTTCTTTTGACCACATTTTCTTTTGCGTTTTAGACCTGATGGATCCCTTTTGTTTCTTTACCTTGATGACACAACAGACAGTTGAACGACTGTCAACAACAATATTCGCAATCTCTCTGTGAGGCTTGCTAGTGTGATCCTGCAGTGTTACAATTTTCGTACACTTCCTTGGATCCATTGCAGACAATGGTTGTAGAACAACTAACTGAAGTCTAAACAATAGTATCTGGGCATCATAAAAATCTGATACAATCACGAATGATGCAATATTTTTTAAGGTCAAACAAATTTTATCATAGACCCCGAAAATAGATTTCTGTTACCGCACACCACACAAATGACCTAATCTGAAGAAATATTAGAAATTGATTACATCCTGTCACTCCAGTGTCTAAAACTCACTGTATAGTATAAGAAAAGAAACTAAAGCAATTGTTTCAGTTAATTTGTTCAATGGTGTATATCAATGGAAGTTTCTTTTCCAGACTTTTGTTTAAATTAGTATGAAATTCCAATATCATAATCACATCATTATTTTCCCTTCTTGTTACACATGCTATCCATTTTAGCTGTTGCCACTGTTGGAAGTGTTTAAGTGAGATGGTTTTGTTGAAGTTCTTTCTTTGTGATTATAGATGATAGCTTAAACATTTCAGAATGAGTCACAAACAAAGCATCAATCACTGACAGGATTGGTTTGTGGGCTAACAAACACTCACAGGCATGACTGTAATGGCACATTCTGAGCATTTTATCAATGAATCCATAAAATAAGGCTCAAGAGGACTATGTTTTGCATCTTGGCAATGCAAAGCCATATTGCAGTTAACCAGCAAGATGGCTGAAACTCACAGCTGTTGCACATGCTCAGCTCAAACACAAGTTTGCATTCCTGAAATGAATGAAGCCTTTAAAGGTCAGTATTTTTATATCTGATGCTAAATTTGCCTTGGATCAGAATCAAACCAGAAAATTTATTTGGAGACAGAATTAAAATAAAATTTATAAAAAATGATTTGAATTTTTCAGAAACTGTATAGCCCTAAATAGTAATTATATTAAAAACAAATACGTTAGAAGAATTTACCACTACTTATAACCTTCCTTAAGGTGATATTAGTTGGAATTTTGAACCAAGCCCTTTATTTAATCCATGGGGGTAGATTGTTCTAGTTCCACATGCAATGCCTTTTCTGAATATCTCAGTTTCAGTTCATTCTCCTTGGTAACTCAACTATTCAAGATTTTTCCCCCTTGGCTATGGCCAAGTATTGAATACACAATTCTTTGGGTAAAGTCACTTTTGGATCACTCAACCAATGCAAATAAATATCAAAAAGCAATTGTTGGTTTTTTAATTAACCGTGCATAAATGAAAAACTGATGCCTAAATAAATATATTTTAAATGTCCTTTAAAGAACTGTGTCATTGATCAAACCAAATTTATAAATAATAACAATGGATATACTACTACATGTTTAACTAGAAAACTCATTGTCTTTTTAACCATAGCTTTATTCAGTTGGTCAGTCAGTTATGTGATACACATTTGGGCAATCATGTCTCTTTTGAAACATGACTGACTGGGCAGAAGTTTATCATGCAGTAGGTTGCCATTACTTTCTGCAGTAGACTGGTTGCCAACATGGCTATAGAACCCAATCTGTCCTGTTACTTAACCCATAACTGGAAAAAAAAAAGAAACGGATTATTACCTTTGCCAAGGGTAATTGTGCATAAGTGATTGCAAAGAATTCAACTGGAATTCGAACTCAGCTCTCTGATTTCTCATTCCGAGTCAATATCCACTGCACCACAAGTCTCATTTAAATACTCATCGAAACCTACCCAACTCTATCGATAACATATTCATCGATAATGCTAATAAAATCATGCACATGTATAAAAAACTAAAAATAATGTAAGCATTATTAATAAGAAAGAAAAGCCAGCACACAATATCAATTATGAATATGGCCAGAAGGTGATGACCATGTTTGGAAAATATAAAACATTTCTATAACTCTAGATACATACATAAAACAATCTATATATTCAGTTAAAAGTTGGATAAATAAAACATTCAGACAATTTTTATGTAATTTATTTTCTAAAAAAAAAAAGAAAATTATAAGAACACATGAAAAATTATAAAAATAATTAACCATAGAAATTTATCTGTCATTTTTAAAGAAACGTGCATAAAAGAGGGCTTTTTGTGAAATACACACTATATATATTTGATATACTAGAACTAGGAAGATTTTATGAACTTTTGATTTAATTTTTCCAGTTTTCTTATATGTTTTCCTTTTTGCTGGAGATCAGGAATGTTAAAACGTTCCATAATTTTTTTACTTTCCAAGCACTTTTGGCTACTATATATATGTGTGTGTGTGTGTGTGTGTGTGTAAATATGGTTACATATATGGCTTTGTCTAGCATAAGGCCACAAGTGTGGTGCACTCAGTAAAGATCAAAATATCTACATAGAATTAAACTAGCTTAGCAATCTTTACTCTAAGGAGGTGCTTATTAGCTATGGGCACATAATCAAGTGGCTATAATGCTTGTGTTTAACCTGGGTTCAAATATCATTATGGAAGGTGTTATCAGTCATAAAATCATCCCTGCATACAACATCAAAATGTATACAATGGTTTTGATATCAGAATGTCATGATTAACCATGATAAATGATGCATTCTCTACCAGAAACTCTATGGTATTCTCAAAAGAGATGCATGGCCGCAGTATAAATCTCATGTTGGCTGCATAAGTGTTGAAGAAACAGTCATGTGCCTGAAGAGGTAACATGGACTACTTAGTGATCTTAACAGGATGGGTATACTTGGGAAATGATTATATATATATATATATATATATATATATATATATATGAGAGAGTTTTAATACAAAGAATTTGTCACTTCCACTGAGCAGGTTCATACTCACTTTAAAGTTTTGTGAGGACACCGTTATGATGTTTTCACTCATTGGGGCTGTGTTTTAGCAAAAAAAAAAAAAACTCAGCCTGATGAGTAAAGACAAAATAACAGTGTTCTCATCAAACTTCGAAGTTGGTATAAACCTGCTCAGTTAAAGTGACTTGGCATTTGATTTCAATCATACATAGTCTTTATGAATTTAAGTGCTGTAAGGCAGGACGTGCATTGTGGTGCAGTGGATAACAACTTGGAATGACAAATCAGGAAGCCGAGTTCAAATTCCAATTGGAGTCCTTACATTCACTTCCGCGCAAATACTTTTGGAAAAGGTATAATCCATTTCTTCCTTCCAGTTATGGGTCAAATAATAGGACAGTTGTGTTCTATAGCCTTGGCTGGCAACCAGTCTACCGCAGAAAAGCAATGGTAATCTACTGTGGGATAATCTTCTGCCCAATCAGTAATGCCTCTTTCGAGACATTATCAGCCAAAGCGTGTATCATGTATGGCACTTAACTGAAGGCATGATCATCATCAATGACCACAATCTGAATATTATTAGATACTCAGATGGTGCAGTGCTGATAGCAAACACAGCAAGGAAACAAGACCTTCTACAGAAGGTAGCTAAAGTAGAAAGAAAAGAACTACACATAGATTACAAAAAAAGCTGAATGCATCTTAATCAATAAAAAGAGGAATCCAAATGCCAACTACAGGCTGAGAGTACAGAAATCAAGCAAGTACAGAAATTTAAATACCTAGGAAATGTTATAACAGAAAATAGAAAGTTTGACACCAAGATCTGAAGGCGTATTAACATGGCCAAGGATTACTTCCAGAAGCTGAATAGATTGTTGAGAGACACAAATTTCACTGGAAACAAAGAAGAGATTATTGGATTGTTATTTGATGTCTGTCTTTTAATATGGCATGAATGCTGGACAATCTCAAAGATGAAGGAAAGACTTTAAGCAACCAAAATATAGTTCTACAGAAGGATGCTGGGGATACCATGGATCAAACATGTGAGGCAATGATGAGGTTTTGGAGAGGATGAACATGAAAAGGAAACTGATACTTAACATCAGGAAAAGACAGCATAAGATTGTGGGACATGTAATGAGAAAGGATAGCTTGGAGAAACTGATACGTACAGGACAGATAGTGAGAAAGAGAGATAGGGGAAATCAATATATGATATACTTGATGGGCTTGAGCAAATGGAAAGTAGAGCTGAATTTGGGAGGGCTAACATAAAAAGGGTGTTAAGAACTACAAGAAATAGGGAGACGTGACAGGTCATGCTCACCCACGTCCTGAAGGGACATGCCACATAGAAGAAGAATAAGGAGGGGTTTGGAAGAATCTAATACTCACAAGATGGATAGAGGAAGAGAGAGACAAGGGAAGGCAGCATGACATATTTGATGGGCTTTAGTGAGTGAATAGCAAAGTGGGGCCTGGGAGAGATACCAAGAGGAGAAATATAGAGATGGGACAAGTGATAATTCGCAAGTGGAGATCCATGACCCTACATCCTAAAGAGACATAGCATAAGAAGAAGAAGAAGAATTATACTGGCAGCAAGGTCTCGTATTTATACAGCTGAATTGACCAGATGTCACCATAAGTTCTATGCTAACAGTTGTTTTTCATTACACTTATTGCTTGTGACATTCTCTTCCGGCTACTCGCTTTCAAGTTAAGTTTGATGTTCAAAAAACTTAAATGAAGAGTCAATTATTGTTATCTTGTCTCCCTAATTCCTGTTTTTTTATTGTACTGTCCCTTTAATGTATTCTTCTTCCTTTTCTCATACTCACTCTCAGAGACCCCTTGTGTCTTAGTGGTTTTATTACCTAGCTTGGGATAAAATGATAAAAACATCTATCATATATATATATATATATATATATATATATATATAAAATAGATGTTTTTATATTTATATATATATATATATATATAAAATAGATGTTTTTATATTTATATATATATAAATATATATATATATATTTTTTTTTTTTTTTTATAAGCGTTTCACCCCGAGCAAGGCATGTCACTGCCACTACTGTGCAGGGGGCTACGTAGAGAGGAGAAAGGCTGGTTAAATATAGGACATAACAGAGGGTGGGTGATAGGCGGGTGAGGATACCGAGAATGAGGGTTGGGTAGATGAGAGTGTTGTGAGAATAGTTGGGAGTTAGTGTGATATATAAAATAGATGTTTTATATTTATATAAATATAAATATATATATATATATATATAAAATAGATGTTTTTTATATTTATATATATATAAATATATATATATATAAAATAGATGTTTTTATATTTATATATATATAAATATATATATATATATATATATATATATATAAAATAGATGTTTTTATATTTATATATATATAAATATATATATATATATATATATATAAAATAGATGTTTTTATATTTATATATATATAAATATATATATATAAAATAGATGTTTTTATATTTATATATATATAAATATATATATATAAAATAGATGTTTTTATATTTATATATATATAAATATATATATATATATAAAATAGATGTTTTTATATTTATATATATAAATATATATATATATATATATATATAAATAGATGTTTTTATTTATATATATATATATATATATATATATATATATATATATATATAAAATAGATGTTTTTATATTTATATATATATAAATATATATATATATATATATATAAAATAGATGTTTTTATATTTATATATATAAATATATATATATATATATATATATATATAAAATAGATGTTTTTATATTTATATATATATAAATATATATATATATAAAATAGATGTTTTTATATTTATATATATATATATATATATAAAATAGATGTTTTTATATTTATATATATATATATATAAAATAGATGTTTTTATATTTATATATATATATATATATATAAAATAGATGTTTTTATATTTATATATATATATATATATAAAATAGATGTTTTTATATTTATATAAATATATATATATATAAAATAGATGTTTTTATATTTATATATATATATATATATAAAATAGATGTTTTTATATTTATATATATATATAAAATAGATGTCTTTATCATATATATATATATATATATATATATATATATAATAGATGTCTTTATCATATATATATATATATATATATATAATAGATGTCTTTATCATATACACACACACACACACACACACACAGATGTCTTTATCATATATATATATATATATATAATAGATGTCTTTATCATATATATATATATATATATAATAGATGTCTTTATCATCATATATATATATATATATATATATATATATATATATATATATATATATATATATATATATATATATATACTATAGTCATCTGCAGACAGATCTGTTTCGCTGTATTAAAGCTCATCTGTATGGCTTAGACCCCGTTCGCTTCCTAACCCAGGATAGAAGCCCGACCGAATCGGCGTCAGTCGGTGATTCTACCCCTAGGCCACGAGTGTCCGTTAGAAGAAGGCAGGCCTTTTAGCGCGTATAAACATGCCCAATAGCTAGAGTGCTCCAATTCATTATCGAATGAGTGGTGCGTATATGCCAGAGTAGCTGCTGTTTACAAAGTCTCCCACTCTTCTAGAGTGCTCAATCATATACATATATATATATATATATATAATAGATGTTTTTATCATATATATATATATATATATATATATATATATTAGCATGCAGTACGGCTATAGAAGAATCCAAAGAGTATCCTGTACACACAGTGGTAGGATAACTCTCTAAAAGAGCTCTAAATATATATGTATATAAATACATCCAGAGCAAATATAAGAAAAATGTGTGTAAAATCCTTTGTAAAATAAAGACGGAGGCTGATGATGCTTCACCTGAAATAGGCCTGTACTTCCAATTTACCATGAGATAGTGTGTCTGCCTTAATTTTTCCTATATATATATATATGCTTTTATCATATCCTTATATATATATATATATATATATATATATATATATGATATTTAGAGAGAGAAATGTAGATAATAAATATCAATTAATTTGTTGTTTGCCAACAGTAAATCTAGTAGTAGCAGTAAGAATTCCCCTACTAGATTTTGCCCACATTAAAATTATATCAATTTTCTAGAAGACATTTATAGTTGAAAGTGCTATTTTCTGACATGCTGTTATAACTCACTACGAACAGTTAAAATATTAGGTTTCAACTGTTTCCAATGGTATTTTAATGAACACTATATCAGAACTCTCACAGAATTTTTTTTCTGGACTCTCTTTGAGTTCTTCATTTTAGTTGTCTTGCCTAGTTCATTTGTCTTACTGGGTGTGTATTATTTACTTAACAACATCCACCTTTTTTTATTTTTATTTCCTAGTATTCATCCCTTTCTCTTTCTGGTAAGTTTACCACAGACTGAACTTTGTATGTCTTTCATTTTGGGCCAATCACTAGTTTTACCATATGTTTTCTTCTTCTGGTATTCTTATGCTTATGTGTTCGACATTTTCTTGGGATGTTGGTACATCAAAGACATAGAACTTGCATAGGTTCTTTCATTCTTTTACTGATTCTAATGCATTTTGCTTTCCCATTTTTTCCCTTTCCCCATATAAATCATTTTTCCAATTCATGACCTTCTTATGCCATATTTCCATATTTCTTTTTCATTTTTTATATACCTTGAAAAACACTTTTTCATCAATTTGGAAAAATTTTGTCTCCTTTCTTATTCTTTTTTGACCTGATAATGACTTGTTTAACACCAATTTTTCTTGTGAACATCAATTCTGCTGGCTACATACCTGTTAGTGTATTGGGATTTGGGCGTTATCAGGCATACTCTCAAGAATTTTTGTAGTGCTTCTTCACTCACTTTTTTGTTACTTGCTTTTTTTAAAACATTCTTAAAAGTACCCACAAACTGTTCAGCTAGTCTGTTTTCCCTTCTGAGATATGGCAGTGTAGTAATATGTTCAATCAAGAACATTTTCAAAATTCTTCAAATTCCTAAGTAATGAATTGTGCACTGCTATCCAAGACCATGTCATCTAGTATGGTATATCTTGCAAAGATTTAATGTGAAAAATTCACTATCCATCAAAAATGGTTTTTTGCACTTACAAATTTCAGGCCACTTAGTAAAGCTATCCAGTACCACCAGATACTGCAATCCATTTATTGATTGGTTGTTTGGTTGGTTCATTTAACCAGCATATCAACCTTCATTAGGTCATTTAATGCTGAAAATCGTTTTGATTTGTTTTATTTAGTTTATTTGTTTTATTTTTTGTTTATATTTTTGTTGGTAAGAGTTTTCATTCAATAACGGTTTTGTTGGTAAAATTTTTCATTCAAAAACGGTTTTGTTGGTAAAATTTTTCATTCAAAAACGCTTTTGTTGGTAAAATTTTTCATTCAAAAACGCTTTTGTTGGTAAAATTTTTCATTCAAAAACGCTTTTGTTGGTAAAATTTTTCATTCAAAAACGCTTTTGTTGGTAACATTTTTCATTCAAAAACGCTTTTGTTGGTAACATTTTTCATTCAAAAACGCTTTTGTTGGTAACATTTTTCATTCAAAAACGCTTTTGTTGGTAACATTTTTCATTCAAAAACGCTTTTGTTGGTAACATTTTTCATTCAAAAACGCTTTTGTTGGTAACATTTTTCATTCAAAAACGCTTTTGTTGGTAACATTTTTCATTCAAAAACGCTTTTGTTGGTAACATTTTTCATTCAAAAACGCTTTTGTTGGTAACATTTTTCATTCAAAAACGCTTTTGTTGGTAACATTTTTCATTCAAAAACGCTTTTGTTGGTAACATTTTTCATTCAAAAACGCTTTTGTTGGTAACATTTTTCATTCAAAAACGCTTTTGTTGGTAACATTTTTCATTCAAAAACGCTTTTGTTGGTAACATTTTTCATTCAAAAACGCTTTTGTTGGTAACATTTTTCATTCAAAAACGATTTTGTTGGTAACATTTTTCATTCAAAAACGATTTTGTTGGTAACATCTTCCTTTCACAAACGCTTTTGTTGGTAACATTTTCTTTTCAAAAACGCTTTTGTTGGTAACATTTTCCTTTCAAAAACGCTTTTGTTGGTAACATTTTTCTTTCAAAAACGGTTTTCTTAGTAACATTTTTCTTTCAAAAACGGTTTTCTGAGTAACATTTTTCTTTCAAAAACGGTTTTCTTAGTAACATTTTTCATTCAAAAAAGGTTTTGTTGGTAACATTTTTCATTCAAAATAAGTTTTGTTGTAAATACTTTCATAGCATTTTGACCCCCATTTGAGCGTTAACTATTTACCCATAGCTGGGACCCTAACAGGTGCTACCTCTCTGGGAACAATAGCAATTAAGAGGTGGTTCCATGCTCGTCACAACCTCCCAATCAGAGGCCTTGCTGCCAGATGCAGTTTAAGGTCATACCCAGGACCCATCCATTTATTGAACTTGCAAAATCTATGGGCAGTCTTGACTACAGAGTACCTGACTTTAGCTAAGGTTGTAATTTCATGGTTGATGATTTTACTGCCAGAGCACAACTTTTCTGCAGGCTTTTACCTAATTTTTCAGTGTCTTGATCAATTTTGGTCCAGTAGTTCAAATTCTAGTTGAATTCCTTGCATTCACTTATGCACAAATAACCTTGGGAAAGGTATTAATCCATCTCTTCCCTCCAGTTATGGGTTAAATAATAAGACAGATTGTGTTCTATAGCCTTGGTTGGCGACCAGTCTACCACAGAAAGCAATGGCAACCTACTGTGGGATAACCTTCTGCCCAGTCAGTCATGTCTCTTTTGAGACATGATCGCCCAAAGTGTGTATCACGTATGGCACCTAAGTGATACATAGATTCAGTTGAATTCCTTGCATTCATTTACACACGAATACCCTTGCGAAAGGTATTAATCTGTCTCTTCCCTCCAGTTATGGGTTAAATAATAGGACAGGTTCTGGCATGCAACCAGTCTACCGCAGAAAGCAATGGCAACCTACTGCAGGATAATCTTCTGCCCAGTCAGCCATGTCTCTTTCGAGACATGATCGCCCAAAGTGTGCATCACATATGGCACTTAACTGACTGATACGTAAAATTACATAAGAGATTTCAACCTTGAAATTTCCTGATGTTCACTATGAAATTCATTTAATATCCACTTTTGTAACATGATATGTAGTTACTGTTCTTTGGACAAACATTAATATTCCGTCAGATAGCAAGTAAGCGTTCAAAGATTTTGTTCTAAAAATTATCTTTCTTTCTTACATTTTTTAGTCTTTTTTATTTTTGAAATAAAGATGGCTTCTTCTGATTTTACTTTTTCCAGGTTAACTGATACTTCATGTGCTGCATTTCATAATATATTTTTCATTTCTATTTCACTTTTTATAAAATTATTCTCAATTGGTTCAATATTTCTTGGTATTAATCTTGATCGACCATCCTCATGTCCTAAGCTTTTTGGATGGTTGGCATTCCATCTTAAAATTCTAAATTATTATGATGGTAACCTAGTGTTGTAATCAATTCACTGTATGCATATAAATTCCCTTTTTTTTTTTTGTTTTAAATCAAAAATTGATAGTAGAGTTCTGTGATTTGACTGTAATTGAAAACTCCTTTGTTCATGTATAAATTTTTGAAAATCTTTTGCTTATTGCTAACAAATCTTGTCTGGTCTGGCTGTAGTTTCTTTTTCTCATTCTCCCAGTCACTAAAATAAGCAGAAAAGGTAATTTCATGATCTGAATTGTATGTGAATTCAGCTATGGCATTTGCCATTGTGTTGAAAGGGAAAATAGAAAGAAATTGGTGAATTTTCCTTTCACTTCTGAATTATTTCAATTAATTTCTTGTTGTTTCTGTAGTTCCAGCAACTGTTGCTGTTTTTTTTTATCACTTGAGCTAATAATTCTTCCATATTTAAAAATATCTGGGTTTTTTTTTTGGTTTATGCATAGCAAAGAAAAAAACATTACATTTATATGGTTCTAATATCTCATCCCTTATATATGCTGCAGTAAAAAATAGTATTTTTCCCTATTACATATAAAACTTGATTCTTCATCAACACTGTCATAACTTGCTACTAATAGTTAGGATATTATGTCTCAAGTGATTCCAATGGTATTTTAACAAATATTCTATTAGTAATTTCTTGGTACTCTCTCTCTCTCTCTAGGAACTCGAAGTCCAGTATTTAAAGTATCTTGGCTGGTTCACTTTAATTACTGAAGATTTCTTCTTAGCTCCACAGCACATGCATATTGCCCTACAGATTATCAACAGTAGGCAATATTTATCCTGGATCCAAATCTATGTTTGTAAACATACAAAAACATCTATATACACTACCGGCCATAATTATAAGGCCACTCCAGTTTTTAAAATAAATTATGTATTTTTATCATAATACATATATATATATATATATATGTATATATAAATGTCAGTGTGAATGCATACTTGTTAAAAAGTCAGTGAAACTCCTCTCACAGAATCTGTATCAGAAAGCTCAACTATGTCATCCCATCGTTATCAGTTACATTGTGAATTGGATGTAGGGTCACACCCAACATATGATACATGGTCTGTCAGTTGGTAAGGTATTTCAAATTATGTAACTTTTTTGTTATATAGGAACACAAAGTTCTACACAAATTTCGAAAAAAAAAAAATTACACATTCTAAAAGTAAAACACATCATGACAGCAAAGATATTATGAAACCCTACTAAAATAAACTAGGCTGTTTGTAAAGAATAGAAAAAATTTAGGGAGGGGAATGATTTCTGTGGACTAACTTTCATTAGACGTTTTTCAAAGCAAGACATTTGTTCATAAAATAAATACAGAGTTAAATCAATCCCTCACTTTTTACAGCATTATCTGTATTTTAAAATAATATTTTTTTATTTACAAATATGTTTTAGCTGTTAGCATTTAACATGCTCAGGACTCCTTTGTCAATATTGGTTCTCAAATTCTTACTGTTAGCATAACTTCGTCCTTTATTTCTGATAATGTTATGGAGTAGCTTTCACACTGAAGTAATAAACATGCTACGTCAATTGCTAATCAGAAGGAAATTACTGCAAAAGTAATTCAAAATTACCAAAAAGGTAGCTTTTAAAATTCCACTTATCCTATCGGCACAATGCTTCTATGACAGTCTTTGGGAATCCAATTCGTAAAAGTTCAAATAATCTATTACTCTTGGGGTCATCAGGAGAGAATGTGCACCGTTTCGGGGCCTTCCTCTCTACGGTTTTCATTGCACACCGGCCCCCCTCACTGATGTGAGGCCCCATTGTATTTTACCAACCGTTTCAACGAAAAGCAAAACTGATTTTAAAATAAACGGTTAAAGAGAAAAATATTTTCACGTTTTTCTCCACGTTAGCGCGAAAAAAGTTAGCATATTGTTCTATCACGACATATTCCACGTCGCGTCTCTCTTTTTCCAAATCCACATTGAACCATTTTCTGCTAACTCTATTAATTTCTTTATACTGCGGGCTCTGTTACGGCCTTTTATTCCTATTTCACCCAAAAATTTGTACAGGGTGCTTGACGCAAATCCTCTAATCAACTTAATGCCCCCAAAATGTTAGGAACTTGGTAATCTTCCACTGTAAGCTGACTCCTTAGTATTCGGCTAACTGCCTTAGTTCCAGTTTGGACACAGTTGGACTAACTAATAGTTCTACTGAACTCCAATAGAACTCTAAAGAACTCTCTAGAACTTCTAAAAATTTCCAAGAACTTCTCGGGTTAACTTCCTGTTAACTCTTATTAATATAGAAGGGAGAGTCCATTATCTGAGGAATAGGTGTGTTTCACCATAACAGATACCGGATCTATTCACCTTGTACAGAGAGATTATTCTGAAGACCCTAAAAGTTATGCCAGGATTTGTCATCGGAGGCCACATTTTAAACAACATAAGGTATGCAGATGATACAGTGCTGATAGCAGACACTGATAGAAAAATAAAAGAACTTCTACAGAAGGTAGCTGAAGAGAGTGACAAGAAAGGACTACGATTAAACTGCAAGAAAACTGAATGCATGGTCATCAGCAGAAAGAGCAGCCTAAAATGCCAAATAGACGTGGGGGATACTAAAATCAAGCAGGTACAAAAATTTAAATACCTGGGAAGTGTTATAACAGAAGACAGAAAGTGCAACACAGAGATCCGAAGGCGAATTGGCATGGTGAAAGAAGCATTCCAGAAGTTGAGTAAAGTATTAAGAAACAGGACAATTTCACTAGAAACAAATAAGAGAGTACTGGATTGTGATGTGATGTCAGTTCTTCAATATGGCACAATATCATAAATGCTGGACAATATCATAAATAATGAAGGAAAAACTAGAAGCAACCGAAATATGGTTCTACGGAAGGATGCTGTGGACATCATGTATCAAGCATGTGAGCAATGACGAGGTTTTGGAAAGAATGGCAATGAAAAGAAAATTAATACTGAGCATCAGGAAAAGACAGCTAAAGTTCCTGGGACATGCAATGAGGAAGGAAGGCTTGGAGAACTTGATACTAACAGGCCAGACAGAGGGAAAAAGAGACAGGGAAAGCAGCAGATAACGTATTTGAAGAACCTGATCAGGTGAATGACAGAACGAGGGTAGCGTGGAATAACAGGAGAAAGCATGCTAAGAGCCACCAGGGATAGGGAGACGTGGAAAGCCATGATCGTCTACAGGGACAGGGCAGATAGAAGAAGAATACATATGGTGTGTATTGTGATGCAGTGAATATCAACTCAGAATATGAAATCAGTAGAGCAATTTATGAATTTCAGATAAATTTACTGCATTCACTTACATGTAAATACCCTTGGGAAAGTTATGAATCTGTCTCTCTTTCAAGCTATGGGTTGAATAGCAGGACAGATTGAGTTCTATATCCTTGGTTGGCAACTAGTCTAGCACAGAAAAAAATAGCAACTTACTGTGGGAAAATCTTCTGCTTCATCAGTCATGGATCAAAAGAGACATGATTGCCCAAGTATGTGTTACATGACACTTAACTAACTGATCTTGATAAAAGAATTGAACAGTAAGATAGATTGTGTTGTTTAGCTTTGGTTGGTTACCAATTTAGCACAGAAAAAACAGCAGCCTACTGTGGGAAAATCTTCTGTCTAGTCAGTCATGGATCAAAGGAGACATGATTGCACAACTATGTATTACATGACACTTAACTAACTGATCTAGATTTTTCTATAGCTTTGGTTGGCAACCAGTTTAGTAAAGAAAAAAACAGCAACCTACTGTGGGAAAATTTTCTGCCTAGTCAGTCATGTCTCTTTTGAGACATGATTGCTTTAGCTTGCATCATGTATGACACTTACTGACTTATTAATATATAGAGTGGGTTACTGTTAGGTGAATATTGAGCCAATATTTGTGTGATGGGTTTGGTCATTTTTGATAAAGTGTTAAAAGGTTTTTTAGATCCTTGATAACTGCCTACTATTGATGGTTTCCTCTTTTTTTAGCTAATTCACAATAGCATGAAGTTATCAGTGATGTAAGCCAGTCCTCCTATATAACAGCAAATGCTGGACAATCTCATCACAGATGGAGAAGAGACTTGAAGCAACAGAAATGTGGTTCTGCAGAAGGATATTGAGAATATCATGGACTAAACATGCAAGAAATGAAAATATTCTAATGATAATAGCAACAAAAAGACAATAATTAACATCAGGAAGAGAAATTTGACATTTCTATGTTATGTAATGAGAAAAGAGGACTTGGAAAATTTGATACACACAAGACTGAAAGTAAGAGAGACAGAGGAAAACAATGCATAACTTACCTGGTAGGATTTTCACACAAGAGAGCAGGTGTTGGGAGAGATATTAAAGAGACAAAAGTTATTAAGCGCCACAAAAGAGAGGAAAATGTGGAGAGACATGATTGCTGATGCTCTGAAGGGACACAAAACAAAAGCATATTCAATAACTTGACATTCATAAATAAAATCTAAGCACAGATTATGAACTAGACGGATAAAAATCAATATTTTTTTTGACAACTGGCATGGCTTGATGAGATATTAATACTAACCAGCAAAATTTATTTTTGCTAACTACCCCTCCCAAGTTTCTGAGAGCTGACCGATCAATTTGTGTTGTATCCTTATAACATGAGACATAAGTCTTCTTTAATACTTCTATGCAACACCAAGCATTTAGCTAGGAATTGTTTTTTTTTATAATGCTCTTCACCCTGTACAAGGCCCAAAAGCCACACCAAGCAGAAAAATTACAGAATAAAGTGCACCACTAAAGGCAATACGTCAACACCAACAAGATGTCAGGGGCCAAAGTGAAAGAGAATGATAAAAACTTAAGAAACCAAAAAACCCGATTCTAAAAAAAAACTGGAGAGGTGTATGAAATGTAATGATATGATACCTGTCCACTCATAGATTAAAATAAAGTAAATAAATAGTAAAGAACAGTTTAGATGTTTAGTTGGAGATATTAGATATATATTGTTTAAATCAACATTAAATGGAGCCAGAAACTTAATTCTAAACAGGAAACAAGGGATAAAGCTCTAATCTTGTTCAAAAGACTGCAACAGAATGTGAACAGGATGATAGACAAACCTATCTACACCTATTGAAGAAAAATAATATAAATAAAGTGTAGATAAAAAGTTCAGAGATTTAGGTAGAGATATTAGAAGGAACCAGAAACCTAATTCTAAACAGGAAACAATGGATGAACCACTACTCCTGTTCAAAAGACCAGGGCAGAAGGTGAACAGGATGATAGACAAACCTATCTATGTCTATTGTCCTCATAAATAATTTGGATTTTTTGCCAAAAGGATACTTGAAAAAAAAATCCAAAAACCTTGTATTTTTTTTAAGATCATTCCAAGAGAAATGCATTCCCACAAAAAAACATTTTCTTTTTCCAACATGCCATGGTCCAAATCACTTTTTTCTTTTGTCCACTTGATATTCTTTTTCTTATATCAGTCAATATAAGCTGGTCTATTTGACAGTATAATAACATGGATTTCTTAATGGCAAATATAAGTCTTACAGGACAGAAATCACAATGAATTATTAGATAGACACATATACATCAGGTTTTCAGTAGAGCCAAAAAAATTCATCCACAGTTGGGTAAACAACCTACCACCCACAAAGTTGGATAAGGGTACCACCCAGACAGATATTTGCAGACTTTGGTATAAACAAGATGCATGTTTGTTTTTCTTGACTGTAAACCGGAGGTACATGTGTCTATCTGTCAATAAATTGTGATTTATGTCCTTTAATTTATAGCAACTATATCCTTAAGGACACATAGCCCAGTGGATATAAACATTGGTTAATTCCTGTGACTTGACCCAAAGTGTTGTGAGTTCAATGCCAGGCTAAGTGTTAAAGGGAGATAGCTCATGACTACCAGAAGAGACACTACTATGCAAGGAATAAAGATCATATACCCCAGTGATTGTAATAAAGGGTTCAGTTTGAAATTCCTAGCACCTGAAGAAGGCTGAAACGTCGTAAAAGATGAGGACAATAGTACGAATAATGTAAATACTCTAAATGATTAATTAGTAACTACATTATTTCCTGGAGGACTTGTTTGCAAATAAAAATGAAGAAACTAACAGACCCTGAATGTGTGCCTATCATGATGAACAGGGAGGCCTCATGCCTCAAGAACCTACTGGGATTTAAAATTAGCCCAAACCTCAAGTGGAACTCAAAAAGATGATGGAATAATGGTTAGTACCCTTTACTGCTCCAGATTCCTGTTATTCTTTATCTTTACCAGAGCCAGTTCTCACAAAAATAAATAAATAAATAAAGAGTACTGCTACCATATAAGAACAGGAGCTAACAAGTCTTCACTTTCCATTCTAGATAGAGTCCAAAAGCACCTTTGTATTCTTGTTGGGGATTATTCATTTTCCACTTTATGAACCCATATTCATGAATACTTCAAGGAATTTTGCAATGTTAAAGAAATATCTAAACTTATTTATAAATGGAACTTTGTCTGTGTGTGTGTGTGTGTGTGTGTGTGTGTCTGTTACCTATAGACTCTGAAATGGCTGAACCAATTTTCTTGAAAATTTACACAGTTGTATTATAAGCATTTGCGAGTGTTCTTAGCTAGGTTTTGTGTCACGGTACCCCTGATAAATATCGAAAATCAATAATAAAAAAAAATTGGGTTATAGAAGGAGTGATTCGATTTTAATCAAATCTGATACACTCATAGACAAAGACATAAGAAACAATATTCAGAAGTTTCAAAGTTTCAGTTCTTACAATAATGCAGAAAATTTTATATCGATATCAGGAAATGAAAATTTGACTTACATCCATTCATTTTTTTTTCATTCTACAGTTTCGCTTTAACTGGAAACAACTATTGTTTTTTAGTCTTTCGTGCCAACATCCAAAGAGTCTGAGCTCCAGGACCATGGATTAGTTTTAAAGCTTTCATTACACCCAAGCAATGCTGGGTTATATTGCTAGTTAGTTTAATAAATTTCCATCCACTGTTAATTGTTTCCTGGATAAATAGACTGTTGAAAACCAAGACAAATACAAGAATTTAAATATATGTGAAGCGTTTTAAAGGAGGTTGGTTGGTTGTTTTGTTTTTATGGCAAATCAACCTAGGTGGATCATTTATTGCCAACTAAATTTTATTTATTTATTGTTGGTAATACCTTTTTCTTTCAACAATTTATTGTTGTTTTTATATAAGTTTTGTGTCTAGTAATACTTTTTTCTTTTCGAGTATCAAGATTCATTAGGATTTGTTTTTAAGGGCAGGGTCCCCAAGTCCTACCCTTGTTATTTAACCCATTAATACCTTTCCTAAGGGTACTAGTGCTTAAGTGAATGCAGGGTATTCAACTGGAATTCAGACTCGGCTCACCGATTTTTCTTTCCAAGCCAATATCCACTGCACCACAACGCACATCCGTCACTAAACACTTACAGCACCTGGTATTCTCAAGCAGTCACCCATCTAAGTACTAACCAGGCTCAATGTTGCTTAACTTTGGTGATCAAGTGAGAACTGGTGTATTCAATGTGATAGGCTATAAGCCTTTAAAGGAGGATTGAAATCTGAAGATAAATTGGTATAGTGAAAGAGGCCTTTTAAAAAGTGAAACAAAGTATTAAGAAATGGGAAAATTTTGTTAGAAATAAAGAATACCGAACTACTACACAATATGAGTCCACCTATATAGCATGCTGAACAATCACAGATGAAAAAGAAACTTGAACCAACAGAAATGTCCTACAGAAGGATGCTGAGTATATCATGGACTGAACATGTGAGCAACAGTGAAGTTTAAAAATAAAAATGGGAAAAATAACACTTATATTTAACATGAGAAAGAAAAAGTTTAAATTTCTAGTGCACATAATGAGGACAGAGGGCTTAAAAAATTTGATACTCACAGGACAGTTTGAAGGCATAGAAGAAAATAGTGCATAACCTATCTAGCCAGTTTGAGTAAATTGTTGGCAGAACAGGGTTTAGGAGAGATAACAACAAGACAAAATTTATTACGAGCTACAAAGAACAATAAATTGTGGAGAGCCATGACCATCAAACCCTGAAGAAGCACTATTTGTCAGTGTAATAAAATATCTAAAAGAAAGAAAATCTTTGTACTACAGTTTTGTGACATTTTGTTTTAATACAATTAGTAGAAAATGAAAACAGAAAATGCCCTTATACTTAACATCAGAAATGAAATAGAGATTTGAACCAACAGAAAGGTGGATCTACAGAAGGATGCTGAAAATAGTTGTAGTTGATGAAAGAAAAAAAAGTTAAAATTTCTAGAGAACATAAGAGGGCTTAGAAATGTCAATACTCATAGGATAGATTGAAGGTAACAAGAAAATTAAGAAGCTTGATAATGTATGTTGTGGTGCAGTGGATATTGGCTTGGAACAAGAAATCGGGGAACTGAGTTTGAATTCCAGTTGAATCCATTGCATCCACTTATGCACAAATACCCTTGGGAAAGATATTAATCCATCTTTTCCCTCCAGTTATGGGTTAAATAGCAGGACAGCTTGGGTTCTATAGCCTTGGCTGGCAACCAATCTACCGCAAAAAGCAATGGCAACCTACTGCGGGATAATCTTCTGCCCAGTCAGTTATGTCTTGAAAGAGACATGATTGCCCAAGTGTGCTTCACATATGGCACTTAACTGACTGACTGATAAAATGGAGGATGAACAAAATTTAGGAGAGATGGTCAACATTTTGAAGAATGTATTTGTCTTATTACTCATCATTTATCCATCACACGCAGTGGTGCATAGGGCAGCAACTTTTTGTTGCTGTTTCTGTAACAAACTGTTTTTTTACGGGGCAGGGTTGTTAGCCCTTCACCCAACCCCCAAACCTGGATGACCAGTGGACCATTCTTAATCCTTACATTTATAGCACCTGGTATTCCCAAATGGTCACCCATTTAAGTTCTGACCAGGCTCAATATTGCTTAACTTTGGTGATTGGACGGGAACCGGTGCATTCAACACGATATAGCCGTAGACTTATTACTACCCCACCAAATTTTTTCTTTTAATAAAAAGATAAAAAATCATTTTTATAATTTTTGTGTATAATTAAGTAGAAAATAAACACAAAAAATTATTGCGAAAAATTTAATGTTCTTGTCTTTCACCAATTTGTTATGCCTCTTTCTAAATTGTTTATGGGTTAAAGAAAGAAATAACTTTCTGTAGCTGTCAATTTGGATGTTATTTCATAGCACCATCCATTTTCAAATTCTTCAGAATTTTGTTAATGACAGCTCAAGGTCCATTCCATTTTTGTGAAGATGCACTGTTAGCTTTGTCCTCTTCATAAAACAATTTTTCATTTTTTTTTGTCTCCAGCAAATCCCTCTTGACAGCTATGAAAACATGAAAATGTGTAGATTGTGTTCTGGTGAAAATTGACAACTTCTAGAATTAGAATCAAAACAAATAACTTTATGTCAGTAGAACATTCCAGAAAGCTCTGGAAAAAGATCAGAAAATAATTTTTTTGTTAAAAGAACATTCCAGAAAGCTCTGGAAAAAGATCAGAAAATAATTTTTCACTATATGTGTTTTATAAATTTCTACCCTCAGGATACAATATTTTTCAAAATATAAAAACAGGAGCAAAAAACTGAATTGAATTCTCAAGATCCTTTCAATTTTTCCATATATAGTCAGGGGAATTCTTTGACCACAATTAAAATTTACTATATCTAAACTTATTTATAAATGGAATTTTGTCCGTGTGTGTGTGTGTGTGTGTGTGTGTGTGTGTCCGTTACCTATAGACTCCAAAATGGCTGAACCGATTTTCTTGAAAATTTACACAGTTGTACTATAAGCATCTGTGAGTGTTCTTAGCTAGGTTTTGTGGCGAGGTACCCCCGATAAATATCAAAAATTGAAAACTGAGTTATAGAAGGAGTGGTTCGATTGTAATCAAATTTGATACACTCATAGACAAAGATATAAGAAATGATATTCAGAAGTTTCAAGGTTGCAGTTCTTACAATAGTGCAGAAAATCAATAATTTTAAATATAAAAGGCAAGATGTTTGTGTGTGTGTGTGTGTCTGTTTATCTGTCTGTTCTTTATCCGATTTTCACCAAACTTCACACAAATATTCTTTAAACCGAGTCTGAGCTCCAGGACCATGGATTAGTTTTAAAGCTTTCATTACACCCGAGCAATGCTGGGCTATACTGCTAGTTTATCATAGAATTGATTTTAATTGCTTTAGATTCAATTACTTCAGCCTGATTTACATGATCCAACCCAGCTTCAGGAGTAAGTTTTAGGCAAGATATCATAGGTCATTATGATTATGAGTTTAGATAACACAGAAACAACTCTACTTTTCTGACCCATTTATTATACACCTTTTTCAGCCATTAATATAAACCCCTGAAATTTTTAACGGAAGGAAAGTTCAAAATACAGAACATGGTTATATAAATACCAATATTATTTAATAGGTTCTTGATAAAATTCAAAGAAGGATCTTAAATGTAATTAAACCTGAATAAGCATCTAAACTTCAATCACTTTCTCACTAACTTGATATGGTTTCCATTCTTTGCAAATTTTCTATTATTACAATATGAGATATTTAATAAAAAAGTAATGGAAACAAAAACAAAAAAATTTAAATTAAATCAACTAGGTTTTATATATATATATATGTATATATATATATATATATATACACACACTTTTATAATCTATATACAGTGGAACCTTTACTTACGAAATCAATTTGTTGTGGAAGTCGTTTTGTAATGTGAAAATTTCTTAAGTAAAGAAGCTTTTTACCCTATAAATGTCCTAATCAGTTCCAAGCCTCCCAAAATCTAAACATAATTTTTTATAAATTATAAAAATGCATCAAAACCTGTAACAAATACATGTTAGAATTAAATGCACAATAAACATAAAAATGAGTGTTGTACATAACATAAAGAATAAAGAACAAAAAATAAAGTAAAGAATAAAAAATATATTTACCTTTGGGGTTGGGCAACTGTGAAGACAACAGTGAGTGGGGTGAGTGAGAGACGAGACGAAAGCATTGATGGGAGACGACGGAGGAGGAGGCAAAAGGGTTGACAGCTGAAAGAAAACGTACTCTACTTAAAAGAGAAAATAATTCACAAAGACAAAAGTGTCTAGAAAGTGCTCTAAGAACAAGTTCAGTCACAGTAAATGCATGTTTATGTTTTACGATTCTTGGCAAATGTTCTATTTTCCCAGTGTGGGCTATTTAAAAACAAAAATGATGAAAAGAAAAATATTGATGAATTTCGTTAGACTGAAAAAATTATTTCAAAATTTTTAAAACTACCAGCATGTCTCATTCATGCTTATGTGTAGTCATAACAACATCAACAAGTCCAGTCTGATGAACACCTAATGGATAAAACACGTCCAAATAAATTTTTTCCATTTTGTCTTACAATTTCCTCAATACTGTTCTTGGTATAAAAATATATATCATTATTTTATATTCTTATATATACATATAAACCATACATAGTTTCCATTTTTGAACTCGTTATTTCACGACCCAGCTTTCTACCATGAGTGGTTTCTTCAGGCAATTTTTAATAACTGATTTTACCTTTTACCGTTTTTCTTTTTAAGAACGCTCTTGTAACGGTGTTTTATTTGAACATTCACGTGGTAGAGAATTTATGAATGCGCATCGTTTAAATTCAAACAAATTATGATGTTTTCATCCATGTTTGTATTAAGTATTTCTATAAAACGCCCATTAAAAGAACGTTTTAAAAAAAAGAAAAAACGGTAAAAGGTACAAACAGTTATTAAAAATTGACTGAAGACACCACTCACGGTAGAAACCAAGGTAGTGAAATAACTTGTTTAAAAATGAAAAATATTCAAAAGTTCTACAATATAATTGTATAGAACACTTTCTAATACAAATGTGTACTGGTTTAACCCTATTAGAACCAAAAACTAAGTATTAAACAATAAATATAAACCATATATATATATATATATATATATATATATATATATATATATATATATATATATATATATATATATATATATATATATATATATATATATATATACACGTACTACCGGTCATAATTATTAGGCCACCACAGTTTTTTTTAAAATTTGTGTATTTCATACTATTTTTAGTATTTATTGCCAAGTGGATAATTCTAAATGAAAATAGAATGGTTCTTTTGTTATTATTACTTTGCAAAATTTTACAAGGTAGTCAAGAAGCCTTTGCTCTGGCCAGCTAATAAGAAAAAGAGATTAGCATGAGGAAGTGAGCGCAAAACCTGGACACCAGAACAGTTCTTTTGATGCACATGTTATTGTGCAGTATTAACAAAAGAACCATTCTTTTTTCATTAAGAATTATCCACTTGTCAATAAATACTAAATAATAGTATGAAATACATAATTTTTTTTTAAAAACTGGGGTGGCATATTATGGCCAGTAGTGTATATATAAATATGGTCTCTCAAAACTACTTTTACAAACTTTGTTTAATGCATGAGGAACCTATCCCAAACAACAACAGTCCATATAAACATATGTTAGTAAATCCTTCATTTATGAGTTATTAAGTTAAAATGTTCTAACAGGAGATGAAAAGTGCAACACAGATATCCAAAGGTGAATTGGCATGGCAAAGGATGCATTCCAGAAGCTGAGTAAAGTATTAAGACACAGGAAAATTTTACTAGAAACAAAGAAGAGAGTGCTAGATTGCTATGTGATGTCAGTTCTTCACTACAGCAGTGAATGCTGGACAATGTCATCGAAAATGAGTAAAAAAAACTTGAAGCAGCAGAAATGTGGTTCTACATAAGAATGCTGCAGATATCATGGACTGAACATGTGAGCAATGATGAAGTTTTGGAAAGAATAGCAACAAAAAGAGAATTCATAGTGAGCATCAGGAAGAGACGACTGAAGTACCTGGGACATGCAATGAGGAAGGAGATCTTGGTGAACCTGATACTGACAGGCCAGACAGAGGGGAAAAAGAGACAGAGAAAGGCAGCGGATAACATATTTGAAGGGCCTGATCAGGTGCATGACGGAACCGGGGTTACGTGGAGTAACAGGAGAAAATATACTAAGAGAGACCAGGGATAGGGAGACGTGAAAAGCCTTGATTGCCTATGTCCTGAAAGGATAGAGCATATAGAAGAAGAAGTTAAAATAATGTTTATGATATGTGTCAAGTCAGGATTCAAAGCTCAACTGAGAACAATGGTAAGTTATTCATATCATGAGCAGGCAGATATGATTTTTACTTACAGCCACGTGAAGGGTAATGAACGTGAGGCTGCATTGTCATATTAGATTGTGCTTCCAGATCAAAGGCAGTGAATCAGCTAACCTTTGCTGTATATCATGAGACAGGATCTGTGGCCCCACGTACTATTGATCGAGAAAAACTGAGACCCACTTGTACACCTGACCACACTCTGTGAGCTGCTTCAGACAATTCAGTTATCAGCACATGTCAAGTAGCCATAGCATGTTGTACTTGTAAGTATTTGTTATGGTGAAACACACCTATTCTTCAGATAATGAACTCTTCTTCATATATTAATAAGAGTTAACAGGAAGTTAACAGAGGAAGTGCTTGGGAAGTTCAAAGGAGTTCTTTAGACTTCTATTGGAGTTATATAGAACTACTAGGCAGTTGATATTAGTCGACAGTTAGCCGAATACTAAAGAGTCAGCTTTCAGTGGAAGATTACCAAGTTCCTAACATTTTGGGTACGTTAAGTCAATTAGCAACCGACATAGCATGATTATAACCTTCAGTGCGAAAACTACTCCACAACAGTATTGTATGGACGGTACATCAATAACAGCACCTTTCAGTCAGTTAAGTGCCATATGTGATACACACTTGGGTGATCAAGTCTCTTTCGAGACATGACTGACCGAGCAGAAGATTAACCCGCAGTAGACTGGTTGCCAGCACAGGTCATAGAACCCACTCTCTCCTGTTATTTAACCCATAACTGGAAGGAAGAGGGAGATTAATACCTTTCTCAAGGGTATTTGCACGTAAGTGAATGCAAGGAATTCAACTGGAATTAGAACTCAGCTCCCCATTTTCTTGTTCTGAGCCGATATCCACTGCACCACAATGCAAATCCCTAGCAGCACCTGTAGCTGAATCATTTGCAACATGTGTAGGGTCTTTTGCCCTCTGGTCACTCACCATGGGAGAACTTTGGCTGATAGTTTATTGCCCAAACTGCTGATCCATTGTTGTTTTTGTCTTCCTGCTTGTTTACAGGTGAGGCAATATTTAAAAGTGATGGAATAACAAATTTACACAACCAACTGGAATCCCCATGGTACAATAGTTTATTAGTAATGTGTGGGCTAAAATTGTAGGTGACTCTCTTGTAGGTCCATATATTCTCCCAGCATGTCTTACATGAGCTGTCTACAGGCACTTTATTTTAAAAACACTTCTATGCCTGATAGAAACTGTACCCCTGCTAATATGAAGATCCACGTGATTCATGCAGCTGGGGCTCAGAAACATTTTAGTCACATTGTTCTTGATGCAACGGCTATCATCTACCACACAAGATGGATAGGTAGGGAAGGACTAGTTTCATAGCCTGCATGTTCCTATAATATTAATCCTTATCTGTGGGGCCACCTAAAATAATTGGTTTATGCAGGAGACTTTAATAATGTAGAGACACTTAATCAAGATGTCATGGGAGCCTAAGAACCATTGCACTTGCTTACTGTGGTTGACTTAGTGTCAGTCAAAGCTATAGAACCCAATCTTTCCTATTATTTAATCCATAACTGGAGGGAAGAGATGGATTACTATCTTTCCGAGGAGTATTTGTGCATAAGTGAATGCATAGAATTCAACTGGAATTTGAACCTTGCTCCCGTATTTATCGTTCCGAGTTGATATCCACTGCACCAGAACACACATCTCGACTCAAATTTCATATCAGACCATGAGCAGAAACCATACAACAGGTCAATCTGAGTATATTTCCATCTACCAAATGCTGAACTACATAACCTCACACTTGCATCTGATATTTCAAGTGTGAGAATGTTAAACAGATTGATACATATAAGCAACAAATGATTTATATAGTCTCAGACATCGGTGAAGAATGTAGGATCAAAATATAGTTTTCTTTCTCTCATACAGAACCAGATAATAATCCTGTACCTTGAGTGTCTACTGGACCTTGTACTGAGTTAACATAAATATTTAAAAAAAACTTCAAGTCCAGGGTCGGCTCAGAATGTCATAATATGCACGTCTTATTTCCTCCTTCCCTTACAACAATCTCACTCAGTAACCATCTACATTGAGTGGTTCCAGAAAATATCCTCAATTTCCTCCATAAAAGAATCAGTTTTGTTAGCTTAAACATATTAACCTAAAATTGATTGTTTTTCTATAGCTTTGCAGGTTATTTAAAATCACTAAGAATAGATTTTTGGGAGATAATAGTGATAGAAGTCTTAATAATTAACCCGTAGCTGAAGGGAGACAAGGTTAATTCATACTCTTCACAAGGATATTTTTGAGTAAGTGAATATAATGAACCCAATGGGAACTAAAACTCTGCTCTCCAATTCTGAGCCAATATCTATTGCACCATCTATACATCCTAGCTTACATGGGAGCCTGTGAACCATTCACCACTCTGTAGGAGTATTTCAAATGGTCTGCCAGTAAATGATCAGGTGGATGCATGCATGTGTAGAAGCAAGCAAAGGACATGTTCAGAATTTGGTATGAGTTGCTGTATTGAGATACAATGATGGCCTTTTGAACACATGTTTATATGGACGGTATGTTTTCTTTTGGTGACAAGAAGTTACCCCTAAAGTTTTAAAAAGTACTTTTGGATTGTACATGTAACAGCATCTACCATAAACATTAAAAATAACTAAAAAATGAAGGATTTGCTGATATATGTTTTTGTGACCTTTTGTCATTTTTTTGGGCATGAAGAACACACCCCAAAGTTTGGAAAAGAATTTTATATATAAGAACAAAAATACAGATCTGAATAAAGACAATTTTATGCTCATTTTTTTTATAATATTAAAACCAAATTTAGTCCTAAATATTATTAAAAAAAAATGACCATAAAATTGTGTATATATATATATATATATATATATATATATATACTCTTCTCTGACAGGCAATATGGCTTCCGCTTTGCCAGGTTCACTGCTGATATGCTAACAACCATAACGGAGTACATGCTCCAGACCCTCGATGAGTCAGGCAAGGCTTGTGCAGTTGCTCTGGACATCTCCAAGGCTTTTAACAGGGTCTGGCACTCTGGCCTTCTTTGCAAGCTACGGGGTTATGGCATTACCGGACACCTGCTTGACCTAATCCAATCTTTTTTAAACAACCACAAAATGAAGGTCATTTTGAATGCGCATGCCTCTTCATCCTACAGCATGAATGCCAGTGTCCCCCAGGCCTCTATACTGGGCCCGACGCTCTTCCTTATTTTCATCAACAACCTCCCAGATGAGATCAAGTCCCAAGTAGGCATCTATGCAGATGATACCACAATATACTCCCAAATCACTAAGAAACCTGGCATAGTGGACAGACAATCTTGCTGTTGACCTTGAATGAGATCTAGACTCTGTGGTGAATTGGGGCAAGAAGTGGCTTGTCAATTTCAATGCGTCTAAGACCAAGCTGTTGTCTGTCAACCATTACAGGCAACCTCTCCTGCTTCCCATAAGCATGGACCAAGCGGCCCTCCCTGAGTGCAATACACCGCGCCTTCTCGGCCTTACCCTCTCTTCTGATCTCAAATGGAACCGCTACATCGAATCCATAGCTAAATCCACTGCTAAGAAGGTTGGGTCACTATGTCGATCCAGGATGTTTTTTCGCCTGAATCCATCCTGCATATATACAAGTCTACCATTCGACTGTGCATGGAGTACTGCTGCCATTTATGGTCAGGCGCCCCTGCCATTCACCTCAGTGTTCTTGACAGGCTCCAAAGGAGAGTCAGTAACGTGCTCGACTACAGCCACTTCCCCACCGATGAAATGTGGCCTCCCTTTGTCTGTTCTATAAATACTTTCATGGTTTCTGCTCAGATGAACTCAAGTCACTGGTGCCTCCTCAACAGGTGTTTACTCGTACAACCAGATTGGCAACTTGGTCCCACCCATTCACATTTAGGTTAGCCAAATGCAGACAACAATTCTACTCCTGCAGCTTCTTCTCTTGCACTTCCCACTTGTGGAACTCGCTCCCTTATTCTTGCCTTCCTGATGGCTACAACCTCCAGAAATTTAAATGCAATGTCAATACTCATCTACTAACCACTTGACCCTAGCCCTTCCTCACCCTGTATATCCTTCCCTTTCTCCCCACCCTTGAAACTGTCATCACACCTGCATTCTCATCTTTCTATTGCTTTTTTCTAATTGGTTTGTACTCATCTTCTCTCTCTTCTAATTAATCTTCTTTCAGTTATGTAACCCCCCGCACATCAGTGGCATCTCTGCCTTGATCGGAGTGAAATGATTAAATATATATATATATATATATATATATATATATATATGTATATATAATCTGAATAAATACAATTTTATGTTAAAATTTTTTTTAATAATATTTTGGACCAAATTTGGTCCTAATATGAAAAAAAATGACCATAAAATTGTGTTTATTCAGATCTGTATTTTTGTTTTGTGATATCAAGGCTATATATATATATATATATATATATATATATACATGTGTGTGTGTGTAAATAAAAATGTATGTACAGGTAAATGAATATACAGAAAAATAATATTTTAATAAAATAAAATTATGCTCACAACACTTTTTAAAATTCTTTTTACAATGTCTAAAAGGCAGCTCTTTTCAATGTCTGATTTTCAGATTTTTATATATTTTTGAGGTTGGGTTGTCAGGTGATGGAAGAGGTGGCTAATATTTTGGAAGATTTTTAATAAATCTGCCTGTTTCTCTCCCTCTTTGTTTTTACTGTCTGTTTATTATTATTTTTTTATTTTATTTTATTTTTTTTATAAACTTTATTTTGATCAGTTTGTTCTCTGACCGTCTTCAGGTGAACAGATACCTGCTGAATAACTTCATTCAAATCGCAGCCGGATGGTCAGTGTATACACAAGCAGGAACCAGCAGTAGCTACCAGCCACATGCTCACAAAACTTTCAAAGAGAGAGAGGAAAAAAAAAAAATTAAAAAAAGAAGAATTAAAAAAAGAAACAAAAAAAAACAGAAAAGGACTATCAGTGTAACAACTTTGACAGGCTGAGCCCACAAAAGAACAGCAGAGTCTGCACAAAAAGAAAAGAAAAATATACGGAAAAAAAAAACAAAAAAACATGCAGCCAAACTGACCAGGTCCACTGGTCTAATGATCTCTGCGTTAAAATTTGATAGCCTAAATACAAAGGATATATGTAAGTCTGAAGAAATAAAACTTCCTTTGACAAATCTTTTTTCCTTTCTTTTATTGTTATTATTTTTTTTTTCTTTTAAAAGGGTACTCATTTAAATGTTATGAAATTAAACCATAGATTTATTTAAAAATACATACACAAATAAAAACTTTATTTCCATGTTTCTACAGGGAGCAATGGATGAATTGTGTAAATTAAACAAAAATGAAAATAGCACCGACATCTCATTTTAACAGATACATTTACCAAAATTACACAAAAAATATCTTGAAATACTAAAGCAGGAAGACCCAGTCATTTACCCCTTACATCTGGCCATTTAATTCTCCATGCTGCAACTCCTTGATTATTATATGTAGGGTGCAGCTGAAAGAGAGACCAAAAATACTCCTTGTCACAGCAAAAATGAACTGAAGGTCAAGGATTATGGCAGCATTCACAAGCTTAAAGAAGGAGACCGTCCAAAGGTGATGAGATTGATGCTAATGACAATTTTATTGAATTAAATTGAATTCAATAAAATTGTCATTAGCATCAATTGCATCTCCTTTGGACGGTCTCCTTCTTTAAGCTTAAAAGAGGTGCACTTGATGCTAATGACAATTTTATTGAATTAAATTGAATTCAATAAAATTGTCATTAGCATCAATTGCATCTCCTTTGGACAGTCTCCTTCTTTAAGCTGGTGAATACTGCCATAATCCTTGACCTTCAGTTCATTTTTGCTGTTACAAGCAGTATTTTATGGTTCCTCTTTCAGTTGTACCCTATATATAATAATCAAAGAGTTGCAGCACGGAGAATTAAATGGCCAGATGTAAGGGGTAAATTGTTTGACACCTATGACTGGGTCTTCCTTCTTGTATGGTATGGTGCAGTGTTCTGTTGCCAGACATAGTCTTCCAGCAGCCACCCTCTTGACCCAGACCAGCACTACCTTCTCTAAGCATTTAATGTAGGATTCTGTGTTGTGTTTGAGGCTCTCACTAAAAAGTTGGTAGTTCTTTTCTTCTTAGAACAATCAGTGAGTTTTCTGAGTTGCTGTACCTTTGTAATCTCTGTTAGACTGAACCCACTCTTTCTAACTCCTCTACACTATTCTCAGATTGATACCTGAACTCTTTGAAGTGTTTGTATTGGAGATTCTAGCATGACTGCCAAGCAGTATAGCATGCCATTTCCAAATTTCTGGCCGAGCAAAATTGCATCATGGCACTCTGTTTATCAGATGGTGCCCAACTGACCCTACTATAATGAGCAGACAACAAAATTCAAGAACAATGCACACGCATGAAATTAAAAATATAAAATAGCAACAATTTACCCATCACACCCTGTATAGGGTGTGAGAAAAACAGTGCAGACAAAGAATCAACACTGATTGCTTTGTGAGTGGCAGTTGCATGGTTTAATCGATTATCACACCATGTCATTATCCTTTTCCAGATAAATATAGCAAATTTGAAACAGAATAATGATAGATAGATAAGTCAAGCATGTGCTGTAATCTATATATTAATACTGTAGTTACTACATGCATCACATTCTAGAAAGAGATATAGCGCAAACACAGACAAGATTGGGAACACGACATACACAAACACGCATGATAAATGAAAAAAGAGTCAAACAAAAGAAAAAACGAAAAGAGAATGACTGTAAAATATATATAATCTATTATAAAAAAAAGAGAAAGAAAGTATTATTGTACTGATAACATTTTTGTGCTTTAAATAATAATTTCAAATCTTTCTTTGCTGTCTTCATCTTGCTTCTCCTTCAACTAAGAAAAATACATCTCATCAGTTCATTTTTATTTATTTTATCCAATTGGTCTCATGGTGATTAGTATAACAAGTCATAGTTTTTATATTACAATACAGTTATAACTACCTACGTTTGTGCTATAATGAATGAAATTAAATGTATTTTGAAAATGCATCATATTTCCCGATAAAATCAGAGAATGTGCAATGTGGTGCAATGGATATTGACTTGGAACCAGAGATTGGGGTACCAAGTTCAAATTTCCAGTTGAATTCCTTGCATTCACTTTCACACAAATACATGTGGGAAAGGTATTAATGCACACGCATTAAATTAAAAATATAAAATCATCCAGTTATGGTTTAAATAATAGGAAAGATTGGGTTCTATAGCCTTGGCTGGCAACCAGTCTACTGCAGAAAGTAATGGCAACCTACTGCGGGATAATCTTCTGCCCAGTCAGTCATGTCTCTTTTGAGACATGATCGTCCAAGCCTGTTTCACATATGGCACTTAACTGAATGGAAGAAAGAATAAGACAACAAAGAGAGTCATTAAAACTTTCAGTTTGAGCTTTGTTTAACAGCATATCAAGCTCTGTGGGTTATTTAATTCCAAAAAGGTGGGGTTTAAAGTATTTTTATTTAATGTTCATTTATAGTGAGAAGATTGATTTAGTCAGATTTTTAATGAAAATTTTTGTTTTTATTTTTTTAATTTTAGAAAACTGAAAGTGTCTTCTAGTTTTGTATTCAAAAATGTTTTGCTAAGAATAATTTTTTCCTTCAAAAATGTATATTTTACTATAAAAGTTTATTTTTATGTATATATTTCTCTAAAAATTTATTTTTATACTTTCATAGAGTTTTGACCCCAGTTTGGGGGTTAACTATTTGCCCATAGCTGGGACGCTAACAGGTGCTACCACTCCAGGTCAGGGTGAACCTGGGAACAACAAGAAGTAAGAGGTGATTCCATGCTCTTCACAACCTTCCAATCAGAGGCCTTACTGCCAGATGCAGTTTACCGTCATGCCCAGGACCCAGAGGCACCAAGGGAGCAGCAGAGAAGATGCGAACGATTATGATCAGAAGAGAGACAAGCAATTCGTAAACTTAATAGAGAATGAATGCAGGCAAGGAGGAATGATATGAACAAAGAAGAGAGAAAACAATATATTTAGGATTATTATTGCAATATTTTGTTAAAGACGTTAAGTTCAAATATTTAATGATGCAAAAGGGGAATTTCTACTGATATTTTATTGTCATAAAATTTACCATGTGCTTCAGTCAGTTAAGTGCCATACAGGATACACATTTGGGTGATCATGTCTTGAAAGGGACATGACTGACTGGGCAGAAGATTATGCCGCAGTAGGTTGCCATTACTTTCTGTGGTAGACTGGTTGCCAGCCAAGGCTATAGAACCTAATCTGCCCTGTTATTTAACCCATAATTAGAGGGAAGAGATGAATTAATAACTTTTCCCAAGGATATTTGTGCATAAGTGAATGCTAGGAATTCAACTGGAATTCAAACTCGGCTCCCTGATTTCATGTTCCGAGCTGATATTGACTGCACCACAACACACATCCAGCCATATGCTTACTTAATCATTAACTGAAGACTAAACTATCGCCCGGTTCACACCCCACCCACGTCTATTGAACAGGTGTAGAGGCTCATCCCTTGTTCCCTGTTTAGGATGTGGTTTCGGCTTTCTCTTTTCCAATCTGCTCACTCTTACATAGCCCCCTGCACATCAGTGGCATTACTGCCTTGCTCGGGATGACATGATTAAAAAAAAAAATATGATTCATCAGAAGATTAAAATTAAGAAAAACAAAAAAAAAGCATGACATTTTCACAGGGTAAAACTAGTTATTCAGAATTGCCAGGTGGTCAGCTGACTTT
This sequence comes from Ascarosepion bandense, assembly GCA_037127315.1. Classification (NCBI taxonomy): domain Eukaryota; kingdom Metazoa; phylum Mollusca; class Cephalopoda; order Sepiida; family Sepiidae; genus Ascarosepion; species Ascarosepion bandense. The sequence goes on from JBBBDQ010000668.1 coordinate 1,790,456, forward strand.
GCTAAAGAAATTTCTTGACAAAAGCTTATCAATATGGAAATATATAAAATATATTGAGGCAATTTTCAGTTGTTTGCTGACATTAAAAAAAAATTTACTTGAATATTTATCTAAATGCACAATGGTTAAAAAGGTTAATACAGGCTTTCTCCCATCTTACGGAGTTATCAAATGTACCTTGAAGCAGCATCCATGCATCAGCATATGTATTAAAAACTAAAGGGACAAAAACTTTGACAGTAGAAATGGACTCAGCCTGAGGATATGTCTGATATAATAGGTAAAGCAGTATTGTAGCTGTGGCAGCTATGAAACACAGGAATTGACAGTGGAATAATTTATTAAAGTAAAATAGATGGGGGTACTCAATAACCAAGATTTTAAATGTTTGAGATTTTTAATTGTGTGAGCACGTATGGCTCACCTGGCAATAAGTGAATTCCGGTTGATATCAATGGCATAGGAGAAAATGAGACCACTGGTAACTAAAAAGCACTATATCAAATAAGATACCAACTAAATACAGAACATTTCTTCCCTAGATAGGGATTAAAGAGTATGGGGTCTTTAGATAAACAATTACAGACAACATATGAAAAAAATGGACCAATTAGACTGTTAAATATTCATCTATAGAGGGTGAGAAAAAAGAAATTGTGGATAAACTCCCCCAAATGCTTGTTTTTAGAACTGGAATACAACTTGCCAGCATGTTAAAAATGGTGGGAAGCCAGAAGAAAGGTAAAGGAAGCCTCATCTTGACAAGGGAAAGACATTGTGGGTAGGTGGTTGGGGATAAAAGCAACTGCTTACCTGAAGAGAGGGCGATTATTTCTTTTCTCTTTAGGTGAACACCAGTGAGTGGGAAGAAAAGGAAGTGAATAGTACATAAACGAGGAATTTAGTGAGGAGTCAAAAATTTGGAAATCACAAGCTATTTCGGCAAATTAAACTATCGAAGGAACATAGTGATAATACAAGGGTTACTCCAGCTCGTGCATCAGGAAGAGAGGTACATCCACCTTATTGGTCATGGGACTACTTGATGTAATAATGATCTTAAGATGAGGTGATGTGTAATTGGAATACAACTTACCTGCATGCTGGAAATGGTGGGGAGCCAGATGAGAGGTAAAGGAAGCCTCATACAGACAAGTGAAAGGCATTGTGGATAGGTGGTTGGGTATAAAAGTAACTGATTACCTGAAGAGAGGGCAGATTATTTCTTTTCTCTTCAGATGAACACCGGTGAGTGGAAAGAAAGTGAAGAGTATGTAAATGAGGAAGTTAGCGAGGAGTCAGGAATTTGGAAATCACAGCTTTGTTGTTTATACAAGTACATTTGAGCCCCTCATGCATTTTCAAAAACCAATATGGTCTCTGTGTGATAGGCAGGATTCTGTCATCTACATCCTGGTGATGTTTGGATAGTAGAAAGCAGTCTTTGAGATTTGAAAAAGAAATCACTCAACTGGCGGTCGAGAGTGAGGGAAAATTTACTCACCCCAAAATCATTTTACTCAACCGATTCTATTTTCTTAATAGTCGCCTTACGTAAACACAGCATGAATCGCTGACGGAAAACAAAAAATGAAATTTTAATTAAAATTTTGAATGTGTTAAAAAAGATCTTAAAAAAATGTTAAAAATAATAACAAAATTTTTTGATCTTTCCCATTAATAATAACATAAACAGTTTGACGATAAATTTTATTAAGTTTAAGCATTTTTAAAATCATGATATGCTGTTTTTTGGGGGATTTTTTTTGCTTTTTGACAATTGAGTGACGGTACCTAAATTCTCAAGAATATTCTATAAAAAAATTGTTTTTTGGTGCTTGGTTGAAAGAAGTATGCATATTTTTTTTCTGTTTTTCAAATGTTCGTTTTTACTTTTTGTAAGCAGCGAGGAAATATTTTTTCAAGTGAGTGTCTTTAATCTGGGTGACAGAGACATTTTGGCACCACTTTGGAAATGTTAATTAAACAAATGTTTACACTGACCTGGATGATAAAATCCAAGAGTTCAAAAATGTCATTGTAGGTCATTCTAAGTGATTTGTGAATCTTCAACTGCATACTTTTGGATTGTAAAAGAATCAGATTTTCTTTTTCATTGCAAGATTTTTAATCAACTGCAGGTGAGTAAAACAATAATCTTAAATCTCCCAATTCAATTTTTAATCGACTGAGTCAATTGGGTGAGTGAAATCTCAAAGGCTCATAGAAAGTATGAAATAATCAATGGTGCCATCATGAGTAAAAGTTATTCGGGGATAATCACACCAAAAAGAGTTTTTTTTATATATATACATATAAACAATAAATGACAAATAAAATTTCAAAAGATGGTGATAAACTAAAACTAATTTTAAAAAAAGTGTTAACTCAAAGTGAATTCTAATATTCTCTGTAACTTTCACCTCTTTTCCCTTCAGTCAGTCAGTTAAGTGCCATACGTGATACACGCTTCAGCGATCATGTCTCGAAAGAGGCATGACTGACTGGGCAGAAGATTATCCTGCAGTAGGTTGCCATTGCTTTCTGCAGTAGACTGGTTGCTGACCAAGGCTATAGAACCCAATCTGTCCTGTTATTTAACCCATAACTAGAGGGAAGAGACGGACTAATACCTTTTCCCAAGGGTATTTGCGCATAAGTGAATGCATAGAATACGACTGGAATTCGAACTCGGCTTCCCGATTTCTCGTTCTGAGCCGATATCCACTGCACCACGACGCACCCCTTAGATAGTGGTAAAATAGCAAACTGTTTTCTATCATTGGGTGACAGCCAGTCTCAGGACTAGATTGAATATAAAACCTTGGAGAAGGTACTGGTAAACAACTCCATTATTTGTTCCTATTTGTCATGGAAATACATAGATCTTAAAAAGGAAGCCATGGAGGAAGATGTCCTTCCCATGTTCCAAAGGGAAGATGATTATAATTAAAAGTAAATGGGAATATCACAAGCAGAAGAGATGCAACCCAGATTTTTTAATCATTTCCCCACAAGTAAAGCAGGATCACCACTGGTACCCAGGGGGTTACAGTGAGAGAAAAAAACCCCGATGTACAAGGGGTTTTATAAAAAGGATGAGAGATAAATGAGATTCAAGGAGATAGTAGATGGCAATTGACATTGCATTTAAACTTTTGGAGATTGTAGCTATGAGGGAAGCAAGCAAATTAAAAGAGTTCCACAAAAGAAATTACTAGAGTAGAAGAGGCAGTTACATTTAGCTATAATTCTTACAGAATCAGTTTTTATTTAAGCAAGCACACAGAGAGAATCAAGTACATCAACAAATATTGCATGTTAGTCTGATAAAATTAAAAGAACATTATAAATAGAAGTTCACCCTGTACAAGGCCTAGGAGGCACTCAAGGTAGGGGGTTATAGCTAAGTGATAGTTTATATGAATAGGAACGGAAGATAGTAGTTAACTCTAGACTTGAACAGGCTAAGATTGTAGTGATTGGGGAAAAAAGCATTCTTGGGAGACTGTTCTACAGAATAGAAGTTGTTTGAGTGGAACTTACTTTTTGCCAATAGAATATGGAGGTCATATGGGTAGTTTGCTAGTATATAAGTGATATGGTAGGTCCTAGTCATGAATGTTAGACCTGACAGAACCAATGAATATAGCTCATTTGAAATTTTTCCTTGGATAGTGTTGTGGATCTTTATCACCAGTTTGTGAAGTTGTGGCGAAACTTCACCACAAAGTATAGTGACTGGTTTGTGCCAGAAGACACAGAACAAAAGAGGTAGGTTCAAAACAGTATATTAGTATAACAAGAAACAAGATATTCAAAGCTAGTGTTAATAATAAGTAACATAGAAATAAATAAGTCTGAAGCTATTATTAAGCTGCTTATTGCCTGACTAGTAGCTGTTAAGTGCTCGTTGGAAGTCACACATGTAACTATATATAACAAGAAGAAGAGTCCATTCCTTATAGGAGGGCACCATAACAGATAGCAAAAGAGCAGTGACAGACTTGAAAAATCCAAACTTTAAAAGAGAGGTTAGAAAATTGGAAAAAATTTTTCTCCAACAAAGACTGAGATGCTTTACAACTATACCAAACTAGAAAAAATTTGTAATATTATGCCAGAATTGACAGTCAAGTTCTATATTTGATACACACTTGGACGATCATGACTCAAAAGAGACATGACTGACTGGGCAGAAGATTATCCCGCATTAGGTTGCCATTGTTTTCTACGGTAGACTGGTTCCCAGCCAAAGCTATAGAACCCAATCTTTCCTATTATTTAATCCATAACTGGAGGGAAGAGATGGATTACTATCTTTCCGAGGAGTATTTGTGCGTAAGTGAATGCATAGAATTCAACTGGAATTTGAACTCGGCTCCCGGATTTGTCGTTCCGAGTTGATATCCACTGTACCACAACACACATCTCGACTCAAATTTCATATCAGACCATGAACAGAAACCATACAACAGGTCAATCTGAGTATATTTCCATACCAAATGCCGAACTATATAACCTCACAATTGCATCTGATATTTCAAGTGTGAGAATGTTGAACAGATTGATATATAAGCAACAGATGATTTATATAGTCTCAGACATCAGTGAAGAATGTAGGATCAACATATAGTTTTCTTACTCTCATACAGAACCAGATAATAATCCTGTACCTTGAGTGTCTACTGGACCTTGTACTGAGTTAACATAAATATTTAAAAAAAACTTCAAGTCTAGGGTCGGCTCAGAATGTCATAATATGCACGTCTTATTTCCTCCTTCCCTTACAACAATCTCACTCAGTAACCATCTACATTGAGTGGTTCCAGAAAATATCCTCAATTTCCTCCATAAAAGAATCAGTTTTGTTAGCTTAAACATATTAACCTAAAATTGATTGTTTTTCTATAGCTTTGCAGGTTATTTAAAATCACTAAGAATAGATTTTTGGGAGATAATAGTGATAGAAGTCTTAATAATTAACCCATAGCTGAAGGGAGACAAGGTTAATTCCTACTCTTCACAAGGATATTTTTGAGTAAGTGAATATAATGAACCCAATGGGAACTAAAACTCTGCTCTCCAATTCTGAACCATTATCCATTGCACCATCTATACATCCTAACTTACAGCACCTGGTATTCGCTAGCAATCACCAATCTAGGTACTGACCAGGCTCAACATTACTCTAATTTCCAATTCCAAGCCATTATCCATTACACCACTGGAACATTCACGCTTACAGCACCCGGCATTCCCAAGCAGTCACCCATCTAGTTACTCACAAGGCTTTATATTGGTTAACTTTGGCAATCATATGGAAACTAATGTTTTAATATGATACGGCTATAAGCCAAATTGTCCTAAAATGTAAAGGGTATGTCTGTTATGTGAAAATAACTCATGTGTTTGACTAAAAAAAGTGGTTTCCAAACTATTTCTCTGAACTGTATTTTCATAATGAAAATTTGCTTTTGCCTCACCAAAAAAAAAAAAAAAAAAAAAAAAAAAATTACTGGTGAAAATGTGCAAACAGCCCTACTCCAATGAAGGTCCAGAGAGAGAATAAAAGTGAACCACAGATTCAAATTCAGAATATTATCATTGATAACTCTCTCCTTCAATTTGTAGACCCGAGTTACTATATTCTTAATACTTGATATAATGCAAAAATATCACAATAAAAAAAATTTGGTTAATTATTTATAACTATTTATACTGGGTCTAATGCCTGCAATTACAAGGAATATAATAATATCTTAATCTTCAAAATCATTTTTTAATATATTAATTTTTGAAAGTGTTTCTAAATCTTTGTCTTTCAAATCATTCTGCCTTTCTTCTGAGTCATGCTGCACCGCTTGAGAATCACTGGACTAAAATATAAGGCTAAAAAATATCTATGCATTCATCATAGATCGTATGGCAGGCTGTTACTAATTTATTGAGTTTGATCACCCTGCTCAAATGCCAGGTCAAGACAGACAATCCTCAGTTGTGACCGATACATGTGAATGAAATTAAAAAATTATGCATGCATTAATGTACTTCTTAAATAAAATATATCGGTTAAGGGCTACACTTAATACTTCTTGGGCAATTATGTCTTTTCTGATGAATGACTAACTTGACAGAAAATTTTCGCACAGCAGATGACTTCCAAAAGAGGCACTACTACACAGGGAATGGAGTTCATATACCCCAGTGATTGTAATAAAGGGTTTAGATCAAAATTCCTAGCACCTGAACAATGCCATAGTGTACAATGGAAGTTATGAGTTATCTCCCTCTAACCCTGTAAGTTACTTGTTCACCACTGCTGTAGCCTGGTATTGAACTCTCAGTTCTTTGGGTCAAGTCACAGGAACTAACCAACATTTATAACCACTGGGCCATGTGTCATGACTTCCAAAACAGACGCTACGACGCAAGGAATGGAGTTCATATACCCAAGTGATTATAATAAAGGGTTCGGATCAAAATTCCTAGCACCTGAAAAAGGCCAGAGCGTACAACAACCAAAACATCGTACAAATGGCAACAAAGATGAGGACAATAGTCCGAATAATGTAAGTATTATAAATACTACCTCATCTCAGAAATATAGACAAATGCAAGATTTTTGTTTTGAGATAATAATAATTTACTGATACAAGTTTTACTAATTAACCCATAATTGGTGGAGAACAGGTGGATTCATGCCTAATCATAATTAGATAAACAAACAAGAACTTCTAATGTGGACATAAAGTGGGGGACAATTTTTGTATTACAATCAATATATAAATGTATAACAATAACAGTCACTTTGTGGCTATGGTTCTTTTTATACATTTATATCTCAGAAATTGTAAAGAAATCTAAAAGACATATCTGTTTAGCTAATCAGTATCTGATTGATTTTCTATGGCTTATTAACCTTTTGAAGGTTATTTAAAGCCAGAAAATATTTTTAGAATGTTAGAATTTTTTTTGGTGGGGAAGGTAGTAATGATTCCGTGATACAAGTTTTATTAATTTACTCAGAGCAGGGGAAGAAGAAGTGAATTCACACCTTTTCTCAAGAATATTTGTGTGTAAGTGAATATAATGAACCCAACTTGAATTAGAACTCAGCTCTCTGATTAACAATACTGAGCAGTTAACCATTACATTGTCTGCACCTCCAAACTTATAGCACCTGGTATTCTTCAAACAGGTGAGAAAAAGTAATTTTAAGTAGAATATATCCAGTGTATTTGTCATGAATATGAAATTGAGATGTAACTCCTAACTGCAAAAGGGTTTGAAAGTGATTACTTATCAACATGGACACAATGTACTGGTCATATTCAAAAACGGAAAATTAATGAAGCGCCTCAGGTAGTAAGAATTTTCATTCTTTGGAACATGTATCTCAGCAGCTTAACCAAAAAGGTTTCCAAATTGTTCTACTGTACCACAGGAAAGATTAAATTAGAAAAAAAAACATTTCCATGGAGGAACCACTCTTCTTTTATTAATTTGAGCTTTTCCTTCTGACTCAGGATCTGATAACTCAGACTTTGATGTATTTAACTCCCTTGATACACCTGGTTATATGATAAGTTTCTGAAAACCTAAAGCTTTGTAAATCTTGTAGATTTCCAAAAACTCATAGATTTCTGGCACCTCTAGTGGATCATGTAATCTCTTTTAATACTGTGAATAGAACTACAGTGTTGCCTAATTGCTGCTGCATTCAAGTGCACTCCTAGATGGTATTTCGATCCTTCCAACCATAAAGGGTTGAATAAACTGCTTTGGAAAAGGCAACATTTTAACAAGAAGCCCTTATCAGATATTTGAAAGGTATTTCAACATATACAAAGTAATCACTTGATAAATTTGAAGTACAGCATGTATCCAAATGTTTAGATATTAGATTCCATTCTAAAAGTGTGGATTCATTGTTAAAATTATTTTAGAGTATTGGTCCTGACTTGGCATCTCAGTTTCAGTTACTTTTCACCCTTATAAAATTGATTCCATCTGCCTTTCTATAAACAATTTCATCGTAATTGTTTAAGTGATTTGGTTTAGTTTAGTTTGTTTTACAGCATATCAACCCCTTGGGGTCATTTAATGCCAAAGTATGAGTTCCTTCAAAAACATATTTTTGTTGGTAACATTTTTCCTTCAAAAACGTATTTTTGGTAACATTTTTCCTTCAAAAACGTATTTTTGTTGATAACATTTTTCCTTCCAAAACGTTTTGTTGGTAATATTTTTCCATCAAAAATTTTTATGTATATATTCAATAAAGGTCTGTTTTTATACTTTCATAGTGTTTTGACCCCTTTTTGGAGGGTTAACTATTTGCCCATAGATGGGACCATAAAAGGTGCTACCACTCCAGGTCACAGTGGACCTGGGAACAACAGCAATTAATAGGTGGTCCCATGCTCTTCACAACCTCCCAATCAGAGGCCTTGCTGCCAGATGCAGTTTACCATCGTGCCCATGACCGTTTGGGTGAGCTCTTCACTATGGTGCTAAGACTGCATGAAATTAAGCACAGCAAAAGACTGAAATGTGTGCAGTGGTGCAATGAATATTAGATAGGAACAAGAAAGTGGAGAGCCAAGTTCAAATTCTAGTTGAATTCGCTGCATTCACTTACGTACAAATACCCTTAAAAAAGTATTAATCTGTTGCTTCTTCCCGCTATGGATAAAATAGCAAGATAAATTTGGTTCTATAGCCTTGGTTGGCAACCAGTCTACTGCAGAAAGTAATTGCAACTAACTGTGGGAAAATTTTCTCCCCAGTCAGTCATGTCTCTTTCTAGACATGATTGCCTAAGTGTGTATCACCTATGCCATTTAACTGAGTGATAAGATTGGCAATAATATCTCATCAATTTACAGTTGAATTGACTAGATTATAATGATGCCTTTTCATCCAAAGTTCTCCTGTAATGATGCCTTTTCATCCAAAGTTCTCCTGTAATGATGCCTTTTCATCCAAAGTTCTCCTGTAATGATGCCTTTTCATCCAAAGTTCCCTTGTGATGGCACCTTTTCATCCAAAGTTCCCTTGTAATGGTGCCTTTTCATCCAAAGTTCTTTAGTAATCATGTCTTTTAATCCAAAGTGCTCTTGAAATGGTGTCTTGTAATTTAAAGTTCTTTTGTAATAGTGTCTTTTAATCTAAAGTTCAATTATAATGGTGTCTTTTCTCTCACCTCTTGCTTTCCTATCAATTATGATCTCCAAAGATTTAAATCTAGCATCAAACGGCATCATCTTTTTTTCTGAATTATGTCCTTTTATTGTCTTTTCTCCTCACTGATGTTTTTCTTTCACTTTTTTTAACTCCTTGTGTCTTTGTGGAATTATTGTTTCAGGTAAAATGATTAAGAGAAAAATAGAAAAAAAAAGGCAGGTGTATTTAATTGCCACTTCTGATGCACTTATCACAGTTTATATTTCTTATTATTTAATTGTGAAATATTTGTTTTGGAAATCTAAAACTTTAAAAGATGTAGACTTCCACGAGCTTCTATCTGAATATGTGATGAGTGTTAACACTCCTTTGAAATATAATACAATACAATTGCAGTCAAATCCTAACTGAAAGTATTTGAAAACTGCAGGCTGACATAGCCATCACCTGCATGGAGGTATGTGAAAATTGCAAGTGCACTTAGCTGCCACTTGATTGGAAGCATGTGAAACCTGCAGGTAAATTTGACCTTGACAATTTAAATTAATTATTTCTTAAATTTAAAAAAAAAAACATTATTATTAATAATTAATTACTAATTTCTATCTTTTTTTATAAGATAAGTCTGTGAATACACAAGTAGTATAACAGTTAGGAGCTCCACATGAGAAATTAGCAAGAGAAGTTTGAATTCCTGTTATGTTAATTACATTTACTTTGGGAACTCATTTCTTCCCAACTTAACTAGATATTGAATAGCAGAGCTGGTTGGGCTCTCTAGACTTGGTTGTCAACCAGTCTAGAACTATACAGAATTTAAAACTTTTGCTAGCTTTAGCATAGTACATATTCAGAGTCTGCCAAAAAAAATGTATATACACTTCAGAGAAAAAACAAATCTACTTTACCCTACTTTCACACTGGAGTGAGTTGTGACACAAGGTCAGTTTTTAATGTGGGGAACCTGAGTGCATACACTCAAGCCATTAGTCAAAGATTACCTAGCCTCTGCTTATGCAGTAACTGAGTACAAAGCTAGCCTTAGCAGGTCATTGCTTCCAACCAGCGAGTGAACATCTGAGAACAGATACTACATTTTGATCCTGACCAACTAGCCACAAAGAACTACATTTATTCAGACAGCATGGCATTAGCATAAGTTACCTTTGGACACTACAATCACAAGAGATGCTCCAAATGAGGGTGTTTAGCTTCCAGACATTTCTTAGTTCAGCAAATTACTGCTCAAGCAATGTTGGTTGCAGTGGGTTTGCTGCACATACATTTTCAATTTCATGTCTAAGGGTCGTCAATCTAATGACAGCTGTTGGAAAAATATTGTATTAAAGTAAACAGTATTGTCAAAATTTATAAAACTGTGTAGGGGGACTGTATAATTATTGTGTGACGGGGTTATTACAGGGACAGATCTGAAATTGTCACTGTATAATCAATATCGACAGAAAAACATTTAGGTGATGGGCATTGACAAGGAAGGAGATTATGTTGAAAGCTGAATATTTTTTTGTATCATATAAATGTTTGACACCATTATTATTACATTCATTAATTCTTTTGCTCAGCATTTTAGAGGAAAATATTTTTTGAAACAAAGAAATGAGTACTGAGCCGTTATGTGATATGTCTTCTTATATGGCAGCAAATGCTGAACAATTTCCTCATAGCTGAAGAAAAAACAACAGAAATGTAGTTCTACAGAAGGATGCTGAGCAATGACAAGGTTTTAGAGAAAATAGAAACGAAAAAGAAACTTAAATTTTAGTGCAATTGTCACCTTGCTTGCAATGAAACGATTAAAAATGAAAGGTACTTATGCATATATATTTTTAGAAACAGGAGTTTCATTACTAAGGAACCAGAAAAGAGGAAATGTAATCATGAGGACAATAAATAGCGATTGACATTGCATTTAAATTTTAGAATATTAAAGTTGACTGGAAAGAATGGAGGTGGGTGTTAGTTCAACAGAAGTGGGAAAAAAAACTTTTAGCTTAGAATAGTATAAACACCATCGTGAAATGACTAATCTGAACAGTTATCATGAAATTAAGTAAGTAACTGAAGATCAGGGTAAATAATAGTGCTGATTATCTTTGATTATAAGAAGGAGGTCTCGATCTATCGTAAAAATTTTCTGACAATATATGGACAGAATATTCTAATAATCTATGAATACTAGACTTACAGATATGTAAAATATACTCTTTTATATTTTGTTGTCATTCTTAAACATTTATCCGACAGCCATTTAATTATTTTTGCTAGAAAGGCGTATTGGCATGGATAAGACCGCATTTTAAAAGCTTAGTAGAGTATTGAGAGAAATGAAAATTACGTTGAAAACAAAGAAATGATTACTGGATGGTTATGTGATATCTGCCTTCTTATATGGCAACAAATGTTAGAAAATCTCTTTCAAAGATGAAGGAATGAGGTGAAGCAACGCAAATATGGTTCTACAGGAGGATGCTGAGGAAACTATAGAACGAACATTTAATTTACGACGAGGTTTCTGAGAGAATAGAAACGAAAACAAATTTAGGCTCAACTTCTGAAAGAGACAGTCAAATTTTCTGAGACACGTAATGAGGAAGTAGTTCTTGGAGAATTTGATACTTACAGGGTGGTTACAGGGAAAGGGAGAAAATGGAAAACGGCGCGTGACATATTTGGTGGGCAAATGTTTAGTAGAGTTTGGGAGAAATAATATATTAAGAGCCACAAGGGACAGGAAGATGTGCAGTGCTATGAACACTTACGTCCTGAACGGACAAGGCACATAAAGGAATTGGGTATTTTTTTTAGGAAAATATTTTTTGAAACAAAGAAAAGAGCACTGAGCTGTTATGTGATATCTGTCTTCTTATATGGCAACAAATGCTGAACAATTTCCTCATAGCTGAAGAAAAAACAACAGAAATGTAGTTCTACAGAAGGATGCTGAGCAATGACAAGGTTTTAGAGAAAATAGAAACGAAAAAGAAACTTATACTTAACATCAAGAAGAGACTAAGTTTCTGGGACACATAATGAGGAAGCTTAAAGAATCCGATAATCACAGGGCAGTTAGAGAGAAAGAGAGATGAGAAAACCATATGACATACTTGATGGGCTTAAACAAAAGGATGCCAGTGAAGGATTTGGGACAAATAACAAGACAAAATATATTAAGAGCTACAAGAGGTAGGAAGATGTGGAAGACCATGATCACCTACGTAGTTAAGGAACATGAATGAAGAATCTATTTCTTGTTCTGCTCTAGTGGCACTGCTAAAAATATTGCCCCCTCTACGTCTTGCTGAGAGGTAAGACCACCTCAAAAGAAGTAAATGTTTACACGCTTAAATATAAAGAAAAATCTCACCAACTGAAGAAAATATTTATTAACTCGTACCATTGCTACCTGCAATTTTATTGGTCTAAATCTGGCATCTCACCTGAAGTCACTGTCCTACCATCGTAATATAGTTGCCTTTGTCCATCAATACTTTCATGGTAAATTTTTTGAGGAAAATTCCTCTATTGGTTTTCTTCTTTAAATATTGTTATTTTTATCTCCTCACCCCCAGACACATTGTACATATGAGGACTAGTTAAGACTTCATAGAGATTTTGAGATACTATCATTGCCGTAGTAAAAATGGTGTTTTGGTGTAAGGAATACTGTGGTATGTTTAGATCAGTTATGAGGCTAGCTAAGTTTAAGACAACCTGAGAACCAGTATTCCCTTATCCCCACCCATTTTGGCCTAGTGTTACATTCTTGTATTATCAAAATAAATATTACTTTCCTCCATGGTACCTAGACTTTATAAATTTAAGTGCAGTACTAGATTGGCAGCAAGGTCTCATCATTTTACAGCCAAATTGACTAGATGCAACCATAAGTTCTATGCTAACAGAATCTGCTACCACACTTATTGCTTCTTGCATTCTAGTCAACTTTGATGTTCAAACACTTAAAAGCAATGCCAATCATTATTTTCTGTTCCAAGAAATCCTGTTCTTTTATTGTTCTTTCTCCTTGACAATGTAGTGTGTATCTTTTCCTCATATTCTGTCAAACGCTAAATCCTTTTTCATGAATCTTAGTAGCTTTATTATCTTGCTTAGGGCAAAATTATCAAAATTTCATATTATATATATATATATATATATATATATATATATATATATATAAAATAATACAAAATTTTTTTCAATTTAATTTTGTTGGATTGCCATTTCAGCAAGAAATTCTTGCTTCATCAGCAACGGTGGAAGCCAAAAACTTTATTAATTCAAATATTTTACAAGATTTACATACCGAAAGAAGTCCAAAAACATATCCATAGTTTTTGGTTTCCATTGTTGCTGATGAAGCAAGAATTTCCTTACTGAAATGGCCATCCAACAAAATTAAATTTCGAAAATTTTGTATTATTTTTTATATACTTGACTCTGTAAATAGAACATATTTACATCGAGACCTCCACCTTGATCAATTTTAATATTAATAAAATTAATATTAACAGGATTGGGTTTTTGGGATGTACCTATTTGTTATTTGTTTACAACTGCTGTAATCAGGTATTTAACTCACAACTCTTTGGGTCAAGTCACTGGAACTAACCAATGCTTATATCCACTGGGCCATGTGTTCTTGAGTTGAAGATAGATGGCATCCAGAAGTGGCATCACATATGAGATGAGAATGATATACCCCTGTGATTCAAATAAAGGGTTTGATTCTCAATTCCCAGCACCTGAAGAAGGCTGTAGCATACAGCAGCTAAAACGTAAACATGGCAACAAAGATGAGCACAACAGTCCAGACAGTGTCAATAATGTATATCTATATACTGTTTTAACCTTTCAGCTCTTGATAAATACCACAATGTGGCCAAAAGAAGCTTGCCTGCTACACCAACAGCAAATGTTTCTGGATTATGACTGAAAGAGCTGATATTATTTGATTGAAAATTACTGAACATATCTGAATTATGAACAGTTTATATACAATTTCAATCCTGTTAGACTTATTTCAAAATTGGAAAAAAATATAATAAAAAATTAAAATTAACAGATGTTGTTGGCTGAATTTAATCAATCTTGTTTGGATGAATACTTGTCAAAATATACCTCTCTCTCTCTCTCTCTCTATATATATATATATATATATATATGTGTGTGTGTGTGTGTGTGTGTGTGTCAGATTAAATAAATTGCAAAAACTATGTTTGCTTATAATAAAATCTGTTCATAATCACGGATAATCTTTCATGGATTACAATCAAAAAGGTGTAAAAAATGATCTGTAACATTGACAGATGTTATTTTCATTAATTTCTTAAGGTACCCAAGTACTTTCAACTTCTTTCCAAGATCATCTTCAGGGGTGTGAGTTATGGGAACAAATGTCACCGGAAAACACAGTTTAGCAACACAGTTTTCCAGTTACATTTGTTACCAAAACTCACAGCCCTGAAGATGATCTCAGAAAGAGGTTAAAAGTACTTGGGTACCTTAAGAAATGAATGAAAATAACACCTTACAGCTCATTTCTGACATCTTTTGATTGTAATATGCAAAAGATTATCTGTGAGAATGAAGAGATTTTATTAAAAATAAGCAAACATAGTGTTTGTAATTTATTTAATCTGACATGTTTAAAAGAAAATTTGCTGCCTAAATATACCCCCCCCACCACACACATATATATATTTTGAAATTTAAATAGGTATTCATACATTGAATGAATAAAAATCACTTACCACTCATTAGAATTATTGATCCAGTGGCCCTAATGGGAACATCTTGACAAAAACCTTGACATGTGTTGATATTTTATTTCTATTATTTCAAATTATTATTCTCATCTTGGTCATCATCAGGTGTCCATTGTGTTTCATCTAGTGGTCATGAGTTCAATCCTAGGATCTGTTAGTGACACACCAATTCAACAGGAATCAACAATAACTGATATCACAATAATCAACAGATGTTCCATATCAGCCAATCAATGTACATCTGATAACTGACCATCTGGTCATCAAGTAGTACATACTTGGGCAATCATGTCTCAAAAGAGATGTGACTGACTAGGCAGAAGATTTACCTGTAGTAGATTGCCATTACTTTCTACAGTAGACTGGTTGTCAACCAAGGCTATAGAACCCAATTTATCCTGTGTTTGAATCATAGCAGGGGAAGAAGTGATAGATTGATACCTTTCCCAAGGGTATTTATGCATCTGAATTTAATGAATTCAACTAGAATTTGATCTTGGCTCTCCAATATATCTCGTTCTGAGCCAATATCCAATGCATCAAAATGCACATCCACACAGATGGTACTTGGTTGAAAGGTTGTGTTTATAATAGCATCTATATCAACCAAGATGAAAACAATATTTTGAAATGATACAAAGTTTATTGGTTTCTTTTTAACTTCTGGAACGAGGAGTCATTATTTACAACTATATTTGGAATATTGTCCTCATCTTTGTTGTTGTTATCACACAGGATAAGAGCATGATGGGTTAAAATGTTAGTTCATGAATTCAACAATTGTGGCTTTCAGTTCAAACCCTGTATTAGGAAGTGTGCATTTGTACAAAAAAGATGAGGACAATAGTCTGAATATAAATTTTCATGGTAAATTGTAATTAAGTATTGAGTTCATCCTAAATGACATATATCGAAGTCCATCCAAAATAAAATAAAAAAAGAATACAAGTCTTTTAATCAAACAGATGAAGATCTTCAATAGGTACCGATCTAAATCAAATGGATGAAGACCTTCAATAGACACCAATCTAAATCAAATGGATGAAGACCTTCAATAGGTACCAATCTAAATCAAATGGATGAAGACCTTCAATAGGTACCGATCTAAATCAAATGGATGAAGACCTTCAATAGTATATTAGAATTGCAATGGCATGGACAGCACTAAAAAGTAATCATATCACATGTAAGTTAAGTCACTAAATAATGAGCGAGTGGTAGGATAAAGGTTTATTCTCCTAGTTTGCATTTTCTCCCATTATGAGCATTATTATATCCAAGATATAAAAACACCTTATTTAACAGACCAAACATAATAGCTGAAAGAATATGAATGACAAATATATTTTATCATCAAATACAATTTCTACCACTAAGACATACAAAAAATTTTATATACAGAACACATATAACATATATACAACAATAATGTATTAATGCTTTGGAGAAAATAATTATTTTCTGATACAAGTCCTAACAACACCTAGTTGTTGAGAGAAGCATGAGATTCATATCTTTCCCGAGAATATTTGTGCCTGAGTAAATATATCATAAACGAAACTGAAATTAGAAAAGAGAAAAAAAGAAAAAAGGAAAAAAAAGTGAAGAAGAAAAATGAAAAAAGGGTAAAGGAAAAGAGAAAGATTAAAAAGGGAAAAGAGAAAAAGAAAGACAAAAAAGATTAAAGGAAAAGAAAAAGATGAAAAGGGTAAAGGAAAAGAAAATGATGAAAAAGGGTAAAGGATAAAAGAAAGATGAAAAAGGGTAAAGGAAATAGAAAGATGAAAAAAGATGAAAAAGGGTAAAGGAAAAGAAAGACGAAAAATGGTAAAGGAAAAAAGAAAGACGAAAAAGGGTAAAGGAAAAAAGAAAGATGAAAGAGGGTAAAGGAAAAGAGAAAGACGAAAGAGGGTAAAGGAAAAGAGAAAGACGAAAGAGGGTAAAGGAAAAGAGAAAGACTAGAAGGATAAAAGAAAAGAGAAATATGAAAAAGGAACAGAGAGAGATGAAAAAAGGGAAAGAGAGTGATGAAAAAAGGGAGAGAGAGAGATGAAAAAAGGGAAAGAGAAAGACGAAAAAAGGGAAAGAGAAAGACGAAAAAAGGGAAAGAGAAAGACGAAAAAAGGAAAAGAGAAAGACGAAAAAAGGAAAAGAGAAAGACGAAAAAAGGAAAAGAGAAAGACGAAAAAAGGAAAAGAGAAATTTGAGGAAAGGAAAAGAGAAAGACGGAAAAAGAAAAAGAAAAAAGAGAAAGAATCTCTACAATTTTCAATCAAACCATTATCTGTTAGATCACCTGCACATCCAGCACCAATATTCTTAAGCAGTCACTTATCTAAATGCTTAACAGGATTCGACATTGCTTAACTTCAGTGATCATACAAGAACTTGTGTTTCAACATGATATGGCCATAAGCCAGAGAAAAGATTAGAAATTATATTGTTATATATATTATTATATTAGAAATGTAACTGAATTCTGACACTGATGGATTATCTTTTTCTCAGGCTTGGATATAAAACCAAAATGGTGCAAAGAGAGAAGTCAGCCTGCAAGAATTTTGAAGAGTCAGCATGCCTCCTGCATCCAGATTCCTTATAGCCCACACATGGCAAACTGTGAAACCAAAGAGTTGGTCTGCATTCCTCAAACCATCTTTCTCTTGCTGTCTCTTAGATTTTATCAATGCTACCACATTTGTCCTCTTCATATAATAAAGCAAATGTAAAAAAATATATCATCCTCTGTTGATACGATGTTTGATGTGGTGTTGAGGTCTGAAGAATTGAAGCCAGTGGCAACACAGAATGCAACAAGAAACCTGCATCTCTTTACAACTTCACCATAAATTCTCAATTAGATTCAAGACAAGAGGGTAACCATAACATTTAATAACTTCTAGATTGTTCAGAACAAAACATTCCAAATATGCTTCCAGCTATTAACTTATTAAAAGAACCAGCCATCTTGAAACTGTCACACAAAAGAGAATAAATTATCTTCCCAAATACTCCAACAGATAACTGCACTCATTAGTTCATTCAGTTAAGGGAAATATCCCTATATTGGTGTAAGAGGAACACACTCAAACCATGATAATTTGTGACTAGACTTTACTCTGGGAATGGAATGTTTTTAAAATTTATAGTTGTGTAGCAATACAGAAGATGTTTACCTTGTTTTGGTGGAGATATGTGATTGGGTTACATGATGGCCACTAAATGACATCACTTCATACGATGATGAAAGTGGCAACCAGTTTTGTTTACAGCAGCAAAACAGTAAGGTTACTTTCTTTAACCCAGGACCTCCATGGGCCAGGCAGAGGCTAAATCTGCCTCCTCCCACAGCTTACAAGTCCATGGCACTATTTCCCTTTAAGAATATCTTTCTCAGATATAGAAAGAAACTCACTGTCCTCAATTTGAGAAAAACCCAAGACTCATTGTTTTCCATTCATGGAACATGTTCTCACCTGAGACATAGATGAATCCTGCACATTTTAATCTGGAGTCCTAAACATGGCTTCTTCAGTTGCTAGAGTATCTCCATATTATATCTAAGACCCTTACTTTTTGTTTCTCCTTATATACTGTTTTTGCTGTGCAGATATATGTATTATAATATTCTTTGCCTGGGACATGTGTATATATATATATATATATATATATATATATATATATACACACACACATGTCCCAGGCAAAGAATAATAAAAAAGTCTGCCTTCTTTCACCGAACGCTCATAGCCCAGAGGTAGAATCGTCGACTGACGCCAATTCGGTCGGGTTTCAATCCTGGGTAAAAGAGCAAACGGAGTCTAACTGTACTGATGAGCTGTGATAAAGTGAAACAGATCTGCCTGTGAATGACTATAGTATATATATATATATATTTGAATACATGGTTGCATTGTCATTTTGCGCTATCATGCGATGTGACATCATAAAACCACATTGCGAACTGCGTTTGTTATTTTTAGTAACTATTGCCATTGCCTAGCGGAGTTTTATGTCAGCACAAAATAAAATTGTCATTGATGGTGGATGTTATTGTGTTACCATCTTAATAACCTCTCTGAAGATGGCTCATGTGAGCCGAAAGCTTAGAACCAAATTATTAAAAATTATCCAAATGTTGGAGAATTTTTGTCTTTATTTTCAACTGAAATTAAAGCCAAAATACGACCTTTAGAACGGCTCATGAATAAACATAATAGACATTCATTGTCTCTTATATTTACCAGTATATGTTTTTGAAAATTATCTGCTGCCTCGATACACTAGATATATAGTTTTGTGTATGTCTTAGTGATATAAAAGTCTCTCAGAGAACAAAACAGGTTTGTCATTCTTTTTCCTTTCAGCAATTCCATTTCGTCTGTAAACTACTGTGTTATTCATGGATATAATAATGCCCATAATAGGGAAAATAAAAATAGGATAAGTCTTTCTTCCATAAGTCTTTCTCATTATAGCTGTATCTGTTTATGGGAAAATTAAAAAAAAAAAAGAAAAGAAAAGAAAAGAAATAAATTTTCCCATGATGCTAGCAATAAAAGAATAGAAAATTTTATTACCCCACTTGTCTTTAGGAGGCACTGTTTAAAATCAATAAAAAGATTAACATTTTCTTTCTTTGTTTTTCTCCTCCTTGCTCAAAGATTTAACAGGAAGTGGAAAAAGGCTGTCCTGGCTTAAAACATCACTTTTTACCAGTCTACAGACAACTGAACCCTCTTTCCACTTTTCAATGCATCGCATTTGCACGTGTCTTTCAAAACCTCCACCTATGAAGCAAATCAACCTTTTCTTTGGTCATTCCAATTTGGAACAAGGCTGACTTGAAGTAAGTACCAATTTTATTTTAGTTGTTCTAACTCAACACTAGGCTAGGTCCTGTGCATGACAATAAACCGCATCCGATAACAAGGACTCTGATTGGGAGGTTGTGAGGAATATAGAACCACTTCTTAACTGCTTTTGTTCTCAGGTTCACCCTAACCTGGAGTGGTAGCATTTTTTAGTGTACCAGCTATGGGCAAATATTTAACTCCCAAACTGGGGTCAAAACAATATGAAAGTATAAAGTACACATTTATATAAATATAAATATAGAAATAGACTTTGAAGGAAAAATATTCCCAACAATAAATTTTTGAAGAAATTATCACCATAACACATTTTTGTAGAAAAAAACATTCCCAGTAAAACATTTTTGAATACAAAACTAGAAAACATTTTCAGTTTTTTAAAATAAAAAAGAATGAAAACAAAAATTTTCAATAAAATCAAATTAAATCAACCTTCTCACTATAACCAAACATTAAAAGAATACCTTAAAACCCCACATTTTTGGCATTAATTAACCTACAGAGGATGATATTTCATTAAAAAAAACTCAAACTCAACACTTCTTCTTCTTCTATGTGCCCTGTCCCTTCAGGCGATCATGGCTCTCCATGTCTCCCTATCCCTTGTGGCTCTTAGTATGTTTGCTCCTGGCAACCCCCGTTCCGTCATCCACCTGATCAGGCCCTGCAAATATGTTATCCACTGCCTTCCTCTGTCTCTCCTTCCTTCTATCTGTCCAGTCAGTATCAGGTTCTCCAGGCTCTCCTTCCTCATTGCATGTCCCAGGAACTTCAGTTGTCTCTTCCTGATGCTCAACATCAATTTCCTTTTTGTTGCCATTCTTTCTAACACCTCGTCGTTGCTTGTATGCTCAGTCCACGATATCCGTAGCATCCTTCTGTAGAACCACATTTCGGCCGCTTCCAGTTTTGTCCTCATTTTCGATGATATTGTCCAGCATTCACAGCCGTATTGAAGAACTGACTTCACGTAGCAGTCTAGCACTCTTTTCTTCGTTTCTATTGAAATTTTCCTGTGTGTTAGTATTTTGCTCATCTTCTGGAACGCGTCCTTTGCCATGCCAATTCGCCTTCGGATCTCCGTGTCGCACTTTCCATCTCCTGTTAGAACACTTCCTAGGTGCTTCAATTCTTGGACTTGTTTGATTCTGTTATCCCCCACCTGTATTTGGCATTTTGGGTTGTATCTTTTGCTGATGACCATGCACTCAGTTTACTAGGATGACTTAAACTAGACAATTATATGTATTGATGACATAAGTACAAACTTTTTTCTTTGTTCCAAGACCAGCTTGAACTCAACTATTATAAGGATACTTATTCTTACTGACCTTAACTCCTGCACAAAACAAAAAAAATGGGCATACTCAAAAGACAATGAGAACTTTGTATCACTACTGTTTTATCATCGTCATTGTTTAATGTCTGTTTCAATGCTTAAAATAAAACATGCTGATAGAAGGCAAAAATGGTTATCTATAATGATTAAAAGATGGCAAATTCTTTTTGAGGTAATAAAATTTACAAGCCATTTCTTGCCCCAGTTAACAACTAATTGGAAAGCATTTTCAGGAGCAACTGCCAGTTTTACTTTGTCAGAACTATCAAACTTACTATCAAGGCAAAAGTAAATAACTGTGTTATCAATATAATACCTAGTTGGGAACTAATGTTGATTAATCTAAAAGAATTTTGTAAACAGACTTGTAATAAATTTGGATCTAATTCTCACAAGAGACATATTTTCAAATTAATCTTAAATTCCAATATTAGTAGCAAATAAAGGGCACAGTATTAAATATTGAATGTGTTTATGTGTATCCAATACATTTGCATTTGTATCTTTTTAAATTGCTTTTTAAATACTATGTTAGAACTGATGGCATCAAGGTCATTGATGAAGAAAATAAACAATGCAAGTTCAAGGATAGAGCCATGAGGAACATATACATTCATAAGAAAGAATGTAGTAGTCAAGATGACTTTCATTACACAATTTATTAAGAACACTAACATCATCATTTAACATCTGTTTACCTGCTAGCATGGGGTTTTCTTGATATTTCTGTAATTGAACCATCATGAATTATTGGAGTAACTTTTACAGCTCTTTACCCTTACTAACACTAACCAGTTTAAGAGATTGAAAACTTAGTGTATTTATTGAGATACCATCTTTAGGAAGATTATCTACCAAGGTTGAAGAGTTCAGCCTACCCTATTCTACACAGAGTAGGTGTAAAGGTTTTTATTTCAGAAATTTCCTTTTCTTAAACAAGTTGCTATCCAAAGCTAAAGTCTCTTATCCAGCCTAACTTATTTTTTTTTTAAAATGACCCCAGATTTAGGGTTTATTATTTGCCCATAGCTGGAACCCTTACAGGTGCTACCATACCAGGTCAGAGTGGACCTTGGAAGAACAGCGATAAAGAGATGGTTCTATGCTTCTTAAAACCTCCTGATCAAAAGCCTTGCTGCTGGATGTAGTTTATTTTAAGTGCAGCTTAGATGTGGCACAAGGTCAAACGTATAGGGCACCGAGTGAGGATTGAACTCACTACTCAATTGTAATGATTCAAGTGAGACAAGCTTGTCAACTATTACCCTCTGTCAAAGTGCCCATGCTGGATGTAGTTTAGCATCATACTCAGAATGTTTATATATCAAAAAAGGGAACAAACAGTCTGTAGCAGGAACCCATGTTTTTGTATACTACTTCTTTAAATGTAACATGTGAACATGCACCCTGTTATGCACCCACACACAACCTTTAAATTCCAAACATCTTTCCTTTGTAAATAACATGAGGGCACATGGCGCCAAAATTTCATTTCCTTTGTGCCTGACCAAAAAAAATGTTCTTTCAAAAATTATTAGACTTCACAAAAGGCTGAGATAATAACTTCAAAAAATTTCAGAACCTTTTCATTGCACAAAAACGAAGTAGTGTATGATGACTACGATATATACACCAGAAATTACAAAAATCGAGAAGTAACATTGGGCCCAACGACTTCACAACTTCTGCTCCGATGAACTTAGCTCATTGGTGCCTCCTATGTATAAATTCAAAAATCGAGAAGTATCATTGGGCCCAACGACTTCACAACTTCTGCTCCGATGAACTTAGCTCATTGGTGCCCCCTATGTATAAATTCGCCCAATCTACTAAATTAACAACTGGGTCCCACCCTTTTACAGTGAAACCAATAAAATTTAACTGCAACTTCTACTCTATCAGTTTTTTTTTTCTTTCACTTTCTGCCTGTGGAATTTCCTTCCATATACTTGTTTTCCCTGACAGCTACGATCTCCAAGAATTTAAATGTAAGGTCAATAGTCATCTCCTATCTTACTGACT
Source organism: Ascarosepion bandense (assembly GCA_037127315.1). Classification (NCBI taxonomy): domain Eukaryota; kingdom Metazoa; phylum Mollusca; class Cephalopoda; order Sepiida; family Sepiidae; genus Ascarosepion; species Ascarosepion bandense. The sequence continues at coordinate 1,813,669 of JBBBDQ010000668.1, forward strand.
CGCATCTTTTCTCATGCTCTTTTCTCTGTCCACTCCACTCTCATCAGTATTCGCATACTTCTCTTACCCACTTTCTGACACCCCCTATAACCTGCCCTTTTTTCTCATCACTCTCCTTCTATGTAATACCCTGCACACCAGTGGCAGTAAAACTGCCTTGTTTGAGACAAAATGATTAAAAAAAAAAATTTTTGCATAATAGCTTTCTCTCAACTACCAACCGGAGTGGGAGGAATTTCTAGAGTAAGCAGAAGTTAACCATTTCAAATCAAGAGATTAAATAGAGAAATAACTACAACACAAAGGCATTAATTCTTTGCTTCTCCCTCCGGCTATGGGTTAGATAGCAGGACAGATTGGGTTCTATAACCTTTGTTGGCAACCAGTCTGCCACAGAAAGTAAATAGCAACCTAGTGCAGGAAAATCTTCTGTCTAGTCAGTCATGTCTCTTTCAAGACATGATTGCCCAAGCATGTATCATGTAAAGAATTGGCTGACTGAGAGAAAGTGAAAGTTAATGGCTTCAAATCAAAAGATCAAATGACAAAATAAACACACTACACAAAAGCTCTACACAGACTTTTGGTTTCAAACTTTTTTTTTTTATATAATCATGTCTCCCCAAGCAAAGCATTTTACTGCCACTGTTGTGCAGGGAGTTACATAGGAGGAATGTTGAGGAGTGAGAGGTTGCAGGGAGTGTCAGGAAGAGAGTAGGAGAGGGAAGAGATTACTGATGAGAGTGGGATGAACGAGGAGGAATGTTATGAGGAGTGAGAGGTTGCAGGGGGTGTCAGGAAGAGAGTAGAAGAGGGAAGAGATTACTGATGAGAGTGGGGTGGATGTAGAAAAGCATGAGGTAGAGGATGTAAGTTAGTGAGATAGGAGATGACTATTGGCTTTACATTTAAATTCTTGGAGATTGTAACTCTCAGGAAAGCAAGTATGCGAAAGAGAATTCCACAGGCGGGAAGTGCGAGAAAAGAAGCTGCTGGAGTAAAATTTGCATTTACAATTTATTAGTTTCACAGTAAAAGGGTGGGACCTAGTTGTTAATCTTGTGGCTCAAGGAAAGTCTTATATAGGGTGTACCAGTGAGCTAAGTTCATCGGAGCAGAAGCCGTGAAAGTATTTGTAGAAGAGACACAGGGAAGCCACACTGCGTTGGTGAGAAAGCGACTGTATCGTAGCTGCTAAGTCAGAATCGATCACGTTACAGATTCTCTGTTGGAGCCGGTCGAGGACACCTAAGTGGATAGCAGGAGCACCGGACCAGATATGACAGCAATGCTCAATGCACGGGCGGATGGTAGACTTGTATATATGCAGGATTGTTTGGGATGGACAAAATTTCCCGGCCCTACACAGAGAACGACTTTCTTAGCAGTGGATTTAGCTATGGATTCTATATAGTTATTCCACTTGAGGTCTGGTATGTGAGTTAACCTGAGGAGGCGCAGTGTTTTGCTTTCAGGGAGAGAAGCCTGATCCATGTTAATGGGCGGGAGGAACGATTGTCTGTGGTGGTTATTAGATAGCAGCTTCGTTTTGGAATCTTTAAAATTTAAAAATTAATAAAAATAAAAAATAGCCAATAAAATCAGCTCCAATGAATAGATAAACATAGGCTTCTGGAGCCTACATGAAGTCATATAAACCAGATATTGATTCAACTCAACAGAAAAATAAATGCTTTTTGTTCATATATACACAGGATCTAAGAATCACATGCATCAATACAGTAGTGATTCCTATGTTTGCACTTATCTATCTATCTATCTATCTTTCTATCTATTTGTCTTATATAGAAAGTAGAAGTTAACTGTTTCAAATCATAAGATCAAATGACAAAATAAACACGCCATACAAAAGCTCTGTATAGTATTCCAGTTTCAAACTTATTTTAAAATTTCAAATTAATAAAAATAAAGAATAACCAATAAAATCAGCTCCTGCCAATAGACATAGGCTTCTGGAGCCTACACAAAGCCATATAAGCCAAATATACATTCAATTTAACAAAAAGACATCAGTAAGATACATGAATCTACCTTAATGTCCTGTTTTTTTCACCAACCAACAGCAGACAACCTTTGATCCTGTCTCCCAACTCCTTTCTCTCTTTATCATTGAAAGACTATTTGCATTTGTTTTCTTTTCAGTCAAATAGAAGAACTTTTTACATTACTTACTAATGTCTATCTTTGTTGTTATTGTTTCAACATTTAGGCCATTGTGCTTTCAAACCTTTTTCAGGTGTTTCTTGAGTCAGAAAACATTCAAAGAACTAAGGGCTGAACAATTTGCTGTTCAGGCCCAAATTCAGGCACACAAATATACAACCAGGTGCTTCATTTTGACTGACTGGCCAGCTTTAACAAACAATCTTTAGATTTTCATCTATACTAGTATGAAAAACAACTGGGAAACATCCGTTATACATTCAACAAAGGAACAGAATATGAAATATCTCATGTTAAGAACAGAATGACACACCTACCCAACATATGAATAATTGTCCTTGTAGAGTAAGCAAAAATTGTTTCAAATCAAAAGATCAAATGAGAAAAAAATAAACACATATTTCAAATTTTTAAATTTATAAAAATAAAAAATAGCCAATAAAATCAGCTCCAATGAATAGATAAACATAGGCTTCTGGAGCCTCCACAAAGCCATATATACCAGATATTCATCCAACCCAACAGAAAGATGAATGCTTTTTGTTCACATATACACAGGATCTAAGAATCCCATGAGTCGATACAGTAGTGATTCCTATGTTCACACTTATCTATCTATCTATTTTTTTATCTTCTAGAGAAAGTGGAAGTTAACTGTTTCAAATCAAAAGATCAAATGACAAAATAAACACACCATACAAAAGCTCTGTATAGTATTCCAGTTTCAAACTTATTTTAAAATTTCAAATTAATAAAAATAAAGAATAGCCAATAGAATCAGCTCCAATGAATAGATAAACATAGGCTTCTGGAGCCTATACAAAGCCATATAAACGAGACATCTATTCAACACAGAAAAAAGACTGGAGAGACAGGAATCAATCTCACTGTCCTGTCTTTCAATAACAATATCTATAAGCAAAAATTTGGTTGACCTCTGTGCTGTTCTTGCTAGTCTTTTTCTACGAATTTTAGAATCTGGTCTACTTAAGCACATCATGCCTAGAAACTCTGCATTATGTGTTTATTTTTATTTGTTCTTTTGATTTGAAACAGTTAACTTACATTTACTCAATAAAGTCCCTGTGCAGTCTTCTGGCTTCAAACAAATTTCAAATTAATAAAAATAATCTATAGCCTATAAAATTAGCTATTGCGAATAAACATTGGCTTCTGAAGCCTACATAGAGCCATATAAACCAGACATCCATTCAACTCAGTAGTAAGACTGACAGCAGAAAAGAGACATTACTTCAACCTCTTTGTCGTGTCTTTCTCACCAAGCCAACAGTGGACTCCCTTTGATCTTGTCTCTCAATTTCACTTTCTCTCTTCTTCAGTGGAATACTTTTTTTGTTCATCTCTATTTCAGTCAGAAAGAAGAACTAAATACAAAATTTTATTTTCTTACAGTTAAAAATTTGTGTATTTTGTATTCAATATTCTCATTTCATTTGAACACGCAGCAACCCTTTCACTTTTTATTTAACAAACAGTGACTCACGGAACCTAAGAATTTAGAATCTAAGCCTCATGGAATTTTAGAAGATACCTTTTCGTTTTTTTCATCATTTCACCCCCAAAATGGTAAAAAAGCTGTTGTGTTGCTTGGTTTTGGTATAATTAGAAGATAACGCAAACTTGAATTAATGACGTTTATTTTGATATCTAACTTTAGGTTTTTACATCAAGTTAACAACCGTTAATTTTTGTGTGTGGATACAGGAGCAGACTAGCTGAATTCTCTTCACTCTGGGAGGATAGTAGTAAATGCATCTATCCCTTCTGGACTCTAGTTGTCAACTGACAACGTCTTCCTCTTTTCATATCTCCTACCAAACTACTGTCCTTCACTCCTACTTCTTACTCCTACTCCTACCAAAAGAAACCGTTAACTTGTTTTGCCGCCCGATTTTGAATTCTTGGTGTCAGTGTGTCTATCTTTTTCTATTTTTAGAACACATGCCATTTTATAAACCATAACAAAGCCATTAAGATTCAAGAAGGTTATTGAATGTTAGAGAATATGAGAAAGAACTATTTTTGAGGAGATGGGACAATAAAAGAACAAGAATTGAGACAAAATAAAATGATTGACATTGGATTTAATTTTTCAAAGATGAAACTTGACTAGAAAACAAAAGACTGAAAGAGGGTTTCAAAAGTGAGAAGAGTGAGAGAAGAAAATGTTAGCATAGAACTTTCTTACATCGAGCTATTTCAACTGTAAAATGATGAGACCTTTCTGCCAATCTAGTCAGTCAGTTAAGTGACATACACACTTTGGGCGATTATGTCTCAAAAGAGACATGACTGAATGGGCAGAAGATTATCCCGCAGTAGGTTGCCATTGCTTTCTGAAGTAGACTGGCTATAGAACCCAGTCTGTCCTGTTATTTAACCCATAACTGGAAGGAAGAGGTGGGTTAATACCTTTCCCAAGGGTATTTGCACGTAAGTGCTTAAATTCCTAAAGTCTAGGTACTATCACAAAAATTAATATTCATTTTGAAGATACAAACATGTGGTAAAAGACAAAAAGTATGGGGTAAGGGAAGCTGGTTTTCTATCAGATTTTAAATTTAACCTGCCACAAACATACAATATTCTGTACACCAAAACAACACATTCTTGCTATTCTTACTACAGCCACTAAATTACCGCAAAGTCTCTATAAAGTCACAACTCATTTCTATGTGTACAAATTGTCTTTGTGTAATAAAAATAATTTTAAAAAAAACAGCCACAGTGAAATATTTACAATGATTACAATAGAGGAAAGTTCATTAGAACAATTACCATGAAAATATTTATAGAAAAACAGTGGGAAGCTAGGATGTGATGATAGAAAAGTGACAAAAGGTTAGGAATGCCTCTTTAACTATTTAATGAAGAAACACCTACCTAGTAAAAAGGTATTGATTGCTTTAATAAAGAGAAAGAGAGGGAACGAGAAGAAGAGTGAAAGAGAGGGAACGAGAAGAAGAGTGAAAGAGAGGGAACGAGAAGAAGAGTGAAAGAGAGGGAACAAGAGAAGAAGAGGAAAGAGAGGGAACGAGAAGAAGAGTGAAAGAGAGGGAACGAGAAGAAGAGTGAAAGAGAGGGAACGAGAAGAAGAGTGAAAGAGAGGGAACGAGAAGAAGAGTGAAAGAGAGGGAACGAGAAGAAGAGTGAAAGAGAGGGAACGAGAAGAAGAGTGAAAGAGAGGGAACGAGAAGAAGAGTGAAAGAGAGGGAACGAGAAGAAGAGTGAAAGAGAGGGAACGAGAAGAAGAGTGAAAGAGAGGGAACGAGAAGAAGAGTGAAAGAGAGGGAACGAGAAGAAGAGTGAAAGAGAGGGAACGAGAAGAAGAGTGAAAGAGAGGGAACGAGAAGAAGAGTGAAAGAGAGGGAACGAGAAGAAGAGAAAGAAAGAGAGGGAACAGAAGAAGAGTGAAAGAGAGGGAACGAGAAGAAGAGTGAAAGAGAGGGAACGAGAAGAAGAGTAAGACAAGGATAGAAAAAGAAAGATAAAGAAAGTGAAAGAGATATAAAGAAAAAATGAAAGAAAAAGAAAAGTGAAAGCAAAGGAAAGAGAAAAGTGAAAGCAAAGGAAAGAAAGAGAAAAGTGAAAGCAAAGGAAAGAAAGAGAAAAGTGAAAGCAAAGGAAAGAAAGAAAAAGTGAAAGCAAAGGAAAGAAAGAAAAAGTGAAAGCAAAGGAAAGAAAGAAAAAGTGAAAGCAAAGGAAAGAAAGAAAAAGTGAAAGCAAAGGAAAGAAAGAAAAAGTGAAAGCAAAGGAAAGAAAGAAAAAGTGAAAGCAAAGGAAAGAAAGAAAAAGTGAAAGCAAAGGAAAGAAAGAAAAAGTGAAAGCAAAGGAAAGAAAGAAAAAGTGAAAGCAAAGGACAGAAAGAAAAAGTGAAAGCAAAGGACAGAAAGAAAAAGTGAAAGCAAAGGACAGAAAGAAAAAGTGAAAGCAAAGGAAAGAAAGAAAAAGTGAAAGCAAAGGAAAGAAAGAAAAAGTGAAAGCAAAGGAAAGAAAGAAAAAGTAAAAGCAAAGGAAAGAAAGAAAGAAATGAAAGAGAAAAAAAGAAAAAGTGAAAGAGGGAAAGAGAAAAAAAGGGAAAAACTGAAAGAGGGAAAGAAAAAGAAAAACTGAAAGAAGAAAAGAAAGAGAAAAACTGAAAGAGAAGGAAAGAAAGAGAAACTGAAAGAGAAGGAAAGAAAGAGAAACTGAAAGAGAAGGAAAGAAAGAGAAACTGAAAGAGAAGGAAAGAAAGAGAAACGAAAGAGAAGGAAAGAAAGAGAAACTGAAAGAGAAGGAAAGAAAGAGAAAAACTGAAAGAGAAGGAAAGAAAGAGAAAAACTGAAAGAGAAGGAAAGAAAGAGAAAAACTGAAAGAGAAGGAAAGAAAGAGAAAAACTGAAAGAGAAGGAAAGAAAGAGAAAAACTGAAAGAGAAGGAAAGAAAGAGAAAAACTGAAAGAGAAGGAAAGAAAGAGAAAAACTGAAAGAGAAAGAAAGGAAAGAAAACATGAAAGAAAACGAAAGAAAAAGTGAAAGACAAGGAAAGAAAAAGTGAAAGAAAAGAAAAAGTGAAAGACAAGGAAAGAAAAAATGAAAGACAAGGAAAGAAAAAATGAAAGACAAGGAAAGAAAAAATGAAAGACGAGGAAAGAAAAAATGAAAGACGAGGAAAGAAAAAATGAAAGACGAGGAAAGAAAAAATGAAAGACGAGGAAAGAAAAAATGAAAGACGAGGAAAGAAAAATTGAATGAGAAGGAAAGAAAAATGAAAGAGAAGAAAAGAAAAATGAAAGAGAAGAAAAGAAAGGGAAAATTGAAAGAGAAGAAAAGTTCTTTTATTCTGACTGGAAAATGCCATTCTGGCAGACAGACATTAACTGTTTTACTATATAAAAAACAAAAAAAAACCAGATTTGTCTTTATTCTTACCTGAAGATGTCTATTTAATAAAAGCAACATGCATCATCAATAAATTAAAAAAAAAATAAAAAAGTTTTCTACAATTTGATTTTTCCACTTTTGTTCAAATTCTATATCACATTAACACAAATTCTATTCTGTATTGTGTACTTGAAAATAGCTTTTTGTCTTTCTTTTAATTCATTTAAATGTTACTATTTGAAGTGCATTAAGTATTTCAAATTCTTTCTACCTAATACATATTTGTTGTATCTATTTTATTAAGTAGGTATTATTTTTAGTAGATATCCATATTTGAGTAGATGCTCCAGTTATTTATTAAACAGCATATTTACATATTTCGGTCTACCAGTTTGAATAAAAAAGAGAGAGAAAGGAAAGTAACACAGGTAACATACCCGATGAGTTTGAGCAAGTGGATGACGGAGTGGGGGTGGGGGATAATAGGAGAAAGCATACTGAGAGCAACTAGAGATAAGAAGATGTGGAAGTTCATGATCCCCTACGTCCTGAAGGGACACGGCACACAGAAAAAAAAAGGAGGAGGTCTGAATATTTGAGAAATGTTAGGAAAGAAAATAGGTGCTTTCCAGCAAGATTCGAAATTGCATCTCCCAGGGCAAGAGAAATCCCTTTCCAACTTTACTTGATCATTGATATACTCTGTGACCAAGATGTTCCAAAGAACACTGGATTTAACAATGGTTTTTCCTGACAAGAGGCACATAAATTTGGATCCACAACGAAAATGAATGGAAGAGAAAATAATGACAAGCGAGATGTTAATATTCCACAGCACTTGAAATGGAAAGTTCAGAAGCAAACTCACATCAGTACAGAAAAGAGCAATAACATTTACTAAACTTCATAAACCTGTTTTAATAAAGAAGAGTTTTAAGAGAAAGAATTAATAAAATAATTAATAAACTCCACCCCCGTCTATTGAACAGGTGAAGAGGCTCATCCTTTGTTTCCTGTTTAGGATGCAGTTTCCGGTTTTCTCTTTCCAATCTTTTCACTCTTTTCTTTATTTTTTCTTTTTTTTCTTTTTCAATTGGAGTAGATAGACTAAACTATCGCCCGGTTCTCACTCCAACCACTTCTATTGAACAGGTGAAGAGGCTCATCCCTTGTTCCCTGTTTAGGATGTGGTTTCCAGCTTTCTCTTTTCCAATCTTTTTACTTTTATGTAGCCCCCTGTGCATCAGTGGTGTTATCGCCTTGCTTGGGGTAATATGATTAAAAAAAAAAAAAAGTTCAACGAAAATCATTAATACTGGCTGGTTGGTCAATGAATGCCAAATGTTTCTGGGTAGGGAAACAAGTATTACTATACTTTTTAATATGATCATTATATGTAAGAAAAAGTGCGAGAAGCTGTGAATGTTTTGTTTAAAGTGTAGGTATATTGTTGCTATTATTATAATTATTACTTGCTTTTTGTATGATATATTCAGTCAGTCAGTTAAGTGCCATACGTGAAACATGCTTGGGCGATCATGTCTCAAAAGAGACATGACTGACTGAGCAGAAGATTATCCCACAGTAGGTTGCCATTACTTTCTGCAGTAGACTGGTTGCCAAGGCTATAGAACCCAATGTATCCTGTTATTTGACTCATAGCTAGAGGGAGAAGCGATGTATTATATTATTATGTAGGAATTAGTGGGGGATCAGTTTATTACTTCATATCAATAGAAAACCGATCCCCCACTTTATGACCAGTAGAAGCCTTAATCTTGATTCCAACTATTATATTCAGTCAGTCAGTTAAGGGCCATACATGAAACATGCTTGGGCGATCATGTCTCGAAAGAGACATGACTGACTGGGCAGAAGATTATCCCGCAGTAGGTTGCCATTGCTTTCTGTGGTAGATTGGTTGTCAACCAAGGCTATAAAACACAATCTGTCCTGTTATTTGACCCATAACTGGAATGAAAAGACAAATTAATACCTTTCCCAAGGGTATTTGCACGTAAGTGAATGCAATGAATTCACTTATGTGCAAAATGGTATTTGTGTTGCTACATGTGCTTCGAGTCTAAAGTTGACTCTCTTCAGGTGAATAAACTTATGACTTCACAAAACGAATCTCGATATGTGAAGTCACATGTTTATTCACCTGAAGAGAGTCAACTTTAAACTCGAAACACGTAGCGACACAAGTGCTACCTCTGGATATGTCATCAGTGTTATTATTCCTAAGTCATCAGAAGTTTTGGGTTTAAGCAACATACTCCTTTGTTGGGTGACACAACCATAATGTGATCAGCATTCGGTCAACATCCAGAGGCAAAAAACTACATTCAGTAAAATGTGTTATTTATTCTTGCGGAATAGTTCAATTGCTAGTCAGATCACCACTTTTGGCTATTCTGAAGAGAAAGAGGAATGTGTCACAGTGGGTATCAGAAAATGGGTAAGAGAAAAATGGAAACATTGGTGAGAAGAGAGCTGCATGAGGGTAGAGTGTAAAGAAAGAAGAACAAGATACAAGGGTTGTCGAAGAAAGGATGAAAGTCTAGGAGAAAAAAATGATGGCAATTGACATTGCATTTAAACTCTTGGAGACAGTAGCTATCAAGGAAGTAAGTATATGAAAGGGAGTTTTAAAGGCAGGAAGGGCAAGAAAAAAGGCTGATAGAGTAGAAGTTGCAATTACATTTCAGTGGTTTTACTGTAAATGTGTGGTACCTAATTGCCAGTCTAGTAGCTTGAGTAAATTCATGCAGAGGAGACACTAGGGAGCTAAGCTTGTCAGAGTAGAAACCATGAAAGTATTTGTGAAAGAGACAAAGGTAAGTCACATCATGAAGATAAGAAAGTGACTGTAGTTGAGCTACCATATCAGGATCAATTACATAGCAGATTCTTTGGATTTTGTCAAGAACCCCAAGATTGCTAGCAGGGGCAGCTGACCAGATGTGACAGCAGTATTCAATGCATGGGCAAATGGTAGATTTGTATATGTGCAAGATGGATCCAGATGAAAAAAAAACTTCCTGGCATGAAACAGTGAACCAACCTTCCTAGCAACAGATTTAGCTATTGATTCAATGTAGTCATCTCACTTGAGGTTGGCTGAGACAATGAGGTTGAGGAGGGGCAGCATATTGCTTTCAGGGAGATGAGCCTGATCCATGCTGATGTGTAATCAACATTACTTTGAATGGGTGTGTTTTGCTGAACTAGTTAGTATATAATATAATACCATACCTTTTGGCATATCAGGGTATATAACAACTACGGGTATTTAAATTTACATTTTCTAACTTTCAAACTTTGTGTTTTCAATTTTCTTTTTATAATTTGTTTAACAAACACTGAAGTGTATTAATTTTTTCCTCTTCTTTCTCCTTCCCAGTTTTTGAGATTTTTTTTATTTCCTGATGAGGAAGTCAGAACAGGTAATGTAATTTCTTGGATGGGGATAGTATTTGAATAAAAAATATAAAATAAGGTCTGAAGCCCACCCAGAGATTTAACTGCTCATATGCTTGTTGAATAATCATTAGTGGCCCACCATGCTGCAGATTTGGGGATACAAGTTAAAAAAAAATTATGGCCATTTTTTTTTTTTAAAATCATTTTGCTTCAAGCCAGGTGGGACTGCCACTAGTGTGCAGGGGGGTTACAGTGAAAAAAAACCTAAGTACTGAGAGTGTTGAAGAATGAATCCTGCTTATATTTAATTCTAAGAGATAAAAGATGGCAATTAGCTCTCGGGGAATCAAGTAAACAGGAGGGAGTTCCACGAGCAGAAAGTGTGATAAAATAAACTTAGTAGAAGAGGCAGTTATATTTAACTATTTAATTGGTAAAAGGGTGGGACCTAGATGCCAATCTAGTAGTACACTTAAATTCATGTTGACAGGCCACCAGAGCAAAAAACTCGTCAGAGTGTAGGGTGTATTGGCCATGCCTGGTACAAGGCCACTTCCAAACATAGCTGACAATTCCTGCATTTAAAGATATCATCAGGTTGTTGAAAAAATAAGTACAATTTTGTTTGCTGAACATTAACATAAATGTGTAAAAAGAAGAAGAATGTTCGACGAGAAAATGATTTGCAAAGTGAAAAGTATGTTTTTAAATGGTCCCACAGAAGTTTAGAGTTCATGGTTGATAGTAGCAGAATGTAATGTCTTATGTTCTATTCCCTTTTTTGGTAGGTTGGCAACAGGATGAAAAAGAAATTGTACTTAGAGTGTCCTGTTTTGTTGTTGAGAGGTAGCATGAATATGTGATGCGCCCCTTACGTCCTGGTTGGCTTCTTGAAATTATTTCTTTTTTTTTTTTTTTTTTTTTTTTTTTTACATTGCCACAAAATTTATCAGCTAACTACTCCCATGCTGACTGTTTTGACCAGGCAAGAAATGTCATTTAAGTAGTGGATTTGTCACGAGATTGGCTCCAGCCAACATTTTCTTCTTAAGGTGTGAAAAAAATTTGAGTGACGTCATATATCAATTTTCAATTTCCTATCCAATGAGGGTCCAGAATTTTACTTTTCACACTGACTTGTGAAATTTGCCTTGGTCTGGGCTTTTCCAAAGTGCTTTTAGTCATTTGGATCCGATTTTGCCAGTGTGCAATTTTACTTTGCGTCTTTTAGTTATCTGTTGGATGATATAGGATTTGTATCAGTTGCCATGAAAATATTTGTAGAAAAGAAAGAAAGAAGCTATTTCACATTGGTGAGAAATTGACTGAAATTGAGATACCAAATCAGGATGGATCATATTGCAGATCCTTCTTTGAATTTTGTTAAAGATCAGTAGCAGAAGCACCCAACCAAATATAGCAACAGTATTCTATGCATGGATAAATGTTAAATTAGTAAGAGATTTTCTAAGTGCAGCTTAGATGTGAAACAAGGCTGAAGGTATGGGACACCCTGTGAGGATCAAACTCACTACTCAATTGTAATGTTTCTTGCATGACAAGATTGCTAACCATAACACCATCTCAAGGTGTCCCTTTCTTATATCAATGTGATGATTTTCTAAGTGCAGCTTAGATGAGGCACATGTCCAAAAGTATGGGACACCCAGTGAGGATCAAACTCACTACTCAATTGTAATATTTCTCGCATGACAAGATTGCTAACCATAACACCATCTCAAGGTGCCCCTTTCTTATAGCAATGTGATGATTTTCTAAGTGCAGCTTAGATGAGGCACAGTGTCCAAAAGTATGAAACACCCAGTGAGGATCAAACTCACTACTCAATTGTAATGATTCTAGCTAGACAAGCTTGCTAACCATTACACCACCTTGAGGTACTAAATTAATAAGTGTGCAAGATTGATTACATTGAAACAATTAAGCAACATCAAGCTTGGTCAGTAACTAGGTGAATGACTGCTTGAGAATATGGATGTGCAAATGGTGTCATCTTGTTTCATCTCTATCTTTGAAGTTGTTTCCTTATTTTCTTTTGAAACTCCAGTTCCTGTACAATCACTGAAGTTAAGCAATGTTGATCCTTAGTCAGTACTTAGATGTATGACCATTTGGGAATGTCAGGAACTGTAAGCTTGGATGTGTGGGTGATGCGATGGTGCGACTGTCATTTAATCTCTATCTTTGAAGTTGTTTCCTTATTTTCTTTTGTATGTATGGTCATATCACATTGAAATACTGATGCCTGTATGCTCACAAAAATTAAGCAACATTGAGTCTGGTCAGTACCTAGATGACTGCTTGGGAATGCCAAGTGCTGTTAAGCTTGGATGTGCAGGTGGTGTCATGGATAATGCCTTGAAATTTATAGAACTGAGTTCAAATTTTCAGTTGAGTTCATTATATTCACATTTATATGCATAGATATTTCTGGAAAATATACGAATAAGTAATTCATATATATATATATATATATATATATATATATATATATATTTATATATTTTGAAAACAGTAGCATATACACATCACTCATTCAATAATGAATTACAGCACTCTAGCTATTGGGCGTGTATAATGATATACACACTAAAAAGTCTGCCTTCTTACCAGATGCTCATGGCCCAGTGGTAGAATCGCCGACTGATGCTGATTTGGTTGGGTTTCAATCCTGGGTTAGGAAGCAATCAGAGTCTAACCGTACTGATGAGCTGTGATACAGCAAAACAGATCTGTCTGTGGATGACTATAGCATATATATATATATATATATATATATATATATATATATATATATATGAATTAAGCATGTGAGCAATTAAGAGGTTTTGGAAAGAATGGGAACAAAAAGGAAATTAATAATGAGCATCAGGAAAAGACAGCTAAAGTTCCTGGGACATGCAATGAGGAAGGAGGGCTTAGAGAAACTGATACTAACAGACGACACAGAGGTTAAAACAGACAGGGTAAAGCAGCAGATAACATATTTGAAGGGCCTGAGCAGATGGATGACAGAACGGGGATTGCATAGTGTAACAGGAGAAAGTGTGCTAAGAGCCACAAGGGATAGGGAGATGTGGAAAGCCATGATTGCCTATGTCCTGAAAGGACAAGGCACATAGAAGAAGACTTAAAACAAAAAAGTGAAAGAACGCGTAGATTAAAATCCACTGTTCAACCATTTACTTTCATAAAGAGTGCTCGCTACAAAGTGAACAATACTGACATACCTAAAGCATTTTCTCCAACTACCACTCCTTAATTTTCTTAACCATGAATTCAAAAATAGTTCAATAAACCATTTACACCATTTATTTTAATATCTCACCTGAAGAAGAACAGTATTATTCTGAAATATGAAAATTTTTGTATAGAGATATTATGCTTTTATAAACCATTGTAATAAAAAAATTACAATATATATATATATTGATTACATTGAAACAATTTAGTAACGTCAAACCTGGTCAGTAACTAGGTGGATGATTGTTTGAGAATGCCAAGAGCTGTAAGTGTGGATGCGGCTTTTGTAGGTGGGGGGCATGTAAAGAATAGTAAGTAAAAACTGAAGTACAATTCTAATCACCAACTCAGCTCAAATACCCTCAGGAAAGATATGAATATACCTCTTCTCTCCAGGTTAATTAGCAAGACTTGAAGCTGTAAATTATTATCTCTAAAAAGAATTCTTACACTCTAAAACTATTTTCTGGCTTTAAATAACCTACAAATCATTGATAAAATGAGTGAATGAATCAATCAATTAAATATTCATAAGCTACACAGGTATGTGTCTTAGATTTATTTACATCCTCTGAACCAAAAAATGTGTAGAAATTGTCTTGACCATAAAGTGAGGGATCAGTTTATATAATATTTTAGTATAGAATTGATCCCTTACTTTACATCCACAATTTCTTGTTTAACAAATTCTGATTTTTTATCAGTCTCCTTTTTCTTCTTCCCACTCCCCAAGGTATGGGTTTATAATAAGACTTAATAGAAATCATTGAAGATATTTATTTATATTTGTACAAACATGGCTCCATAGTGGTGCTCATTATGCCCCACTAAAGAAATTATCTTAAAAAAAAATAAAGAAAAAAAATGAAAAAAATAGAGAAATAAATAATTAGTAATATCAAGTGAATAAAGAAGAGGCTGTTTTTTGATACCCATTCATTAATTTAAACATTTACATTTTTCCTGATCACTCAATATTACTATCTCAATTATTAACAACTAGCACTATAGCCCGGCGTTGCTTGGGTGTAATGAAAGCTTTAAACCTAATCCATGGTCCTGGAGCTCAGACTCTTTGGATGTTGGCACGAAAGACTAAAAAGCAATAGTTGTTTCCAGTTAAAGCAAAACCGTAGACTGAAAGAAAAATGAATGGATGGAAGTCAAATTTTGATTTCCTGGTATTGATATCAAATAAGTTTTTTTCATCGTAAACTGAATTTTGAAGGTTAAATAAGTCCTCTCAGTAAATGGTATCATGGCTGAGACTAAGAACTACAATTATACCTACATAGAGTCAAACCCGAAGCAAAAACTAAAATAAAAGGGCTGAAAAACTGATTTTGATCAGACCCGGTAGGATATTGGGGTATCGATTTCCAATACCGGAGTCAAATAAGTCTTCCAAGGATAGAACTGCAACTTTGAAACTTCTGAATATCATTTCTTATGTCTTTGTCTATGAGTGTATCAAATTTGATTAAAATCGGACCACTCCTTCTATAACCCGATTTTCAATATTTATCGGGGGTACCTCAACACAAGACCTAGCTAAGAACACTCGCAGAAGCTTATAGTACAACTGTGTAAATTTTCAAGAAAATTGGTTCAGTTGTTTCAGAGTCTATAGGTAACGGACACACACACACAGAGACAAAGTTCCATTTATAAATAATTAACAATAACAATATCATTATTGTTACTGAACAGAACAATCACAGCAACAACAATTTTAATTTCTTTTATTCACAGGACACTCAGTCTTAACTTACAGCCAGATCATATTGAAATACGGTTTCATGTATGATCATTAAAGTTAAGAAACATTGAGCCTGGTCATTAGCTAGATGAATGAATGCTTGGGAATGCCAGGTGCTGTAATGAATAATGGCTTGGAAATGTTAATTGGAAAACTGAGTTTTAATTTCCACTGGGTTTGTTACATTCAGTTATGCCCAAATGCCCAAATACCCTCCACTGGGTTTGTTACATTCAGTTATGCCCAAATGCCCTGGGTTTGTTCCACTTTGTTACATTCAGTTATGCCCAAATGCCCTATACGTCCACTGGGTTTGTTACATTCAGTTATGCCCAAATGCCCTATACGTCCACTGGGTTTGTTACATTCAGTTATGCCCAAATGCCCTATACGTCCACTGGGTTTGTTACATTCAGTTATGCCCAAATGCCCTATACGTCCACTGGGTTTGTTACATTCAGTTATGCCCAAATGCCCTATACGTCCACTGGGTTTGTTACATTCAGTTATGCCCAAATGCCCTATACGTCCACTGGGTTTGTTACATTCAGTTATGCCCAAATGCCCTATACGTCCACTGGGTTTGTTACATTCAGTTATGCCCAAATGCCCTATACGTCCACTGGGTTTGTTACATTCAGTTATGCCCAAATGCCCTATACGTCCACTGGGTTTGTTACATTCAGTTATGCCCAAATGCCCTATACGTCCACTGGGTTTGTTACATTCAGTTATGCCCAAATGCCCTATACGTCCACTGGGTTTGTTACATTCAGTTATGCCCAAATGCCCTATACGTCCACCTCTTCTACCCATTAGCTATGGGTTAATCACTAAATAATTATTGTCTCAAAAAACATTTTTTTTTTAAATTAAATTTGAAAAAAATATTCTTAATATCTAAAAATATTTTCTGGCTTTAAATAACCTGTAAGGGGTTTATAAACTGGAGGAAATGAATGAATAAATCATCTAATCAGAGTCCTCGCTCATTAACCAAAGTTACAGGCTAACAAAATCTGCCTCTCCTGAGAGCTCCTTGGTTGTACAACAAAAGTATCAGTTAATGAACCTCATAATTAGTCAGTTAATTACCATTTGTGATACACGCTTGGGCGATCATGTCTCTTTTGATCCATGACTGATTAGGCATAAGATTTTCCCGCAGTAGGTTGCCATTTTCATCTGCAGTCGACTGGTTACCAACCAAGACTATAGAACTCAATCTGTTCTGCTATTCAATTCTTTTTAACCAGATCAGTCAGTTAAGTGCCATACATGATAAACACTTGGGCGATCATGTCTCTTTTGATCCATGACTGATTAGGCGTAAGATTTTCCTGCAGTAGGATGCCATTTCTTTCTGCGGTAGACTGGTTGCTAACCAAGGGTATAAAACAAAACCTGCCCTGCTATTCAATCCATAGCTGGAGGGTGAAGCGATGGATTACTACCTTTCCCAAGGGTTGTACCTAAGTGAATGCAAGAAATTCAACTGGAATTTGAACTCAGCTCTCTGATTTCTCATTGTGAGCTGATATCCATTATATCACAATGCTCATAATATATATTTAAAAAAAGAAAGACTTCTTAGATTTAGAAGTATGTACTAAGAAGAATTATTTTTTTGTATTTTGATTGATATATTTTTTTATTGCTTATCAACCCTTTATGTGTTATTTAAATCTGAGACATTTTGGAATTAAAAATTTTTTTGTGAGTGAACATTGCATTAAGAATTTTTTGCAAATAATTCCCCCACCCAGATATGAGTCGTAATATTTAAACCATGGCAGAGAAGGATGAGATGGGTTCACATCTTTCCTGAGATTATATGGGCATAAGTAGATGCAACAAACTTAACTAAAATTTGAGCTTGGCTCCCCGATTACTCATTCTGAGCTAGTACTCAAGACAAGACCCACACATCCACCTTTCTATTTTATCTACTTAAAAGTAGAACCTGTATCTTGAAAAATTTGATAAGCTGTAGCTTATCTTTTGACATTTTTCAATTTAAAAAAGGTTAAATTCAAAATCATTTAATAAACGTTTTTCCAGCATTTTAAACAGGTATTCAAAGTTTCGGTTTTGTGTTACGTTTTTTGGCAGAAACACCTGGAAAATGTCTCTAAAAGTAAGTTTAATAACCTTACAAATTATGAGATTATGCATTATCACTCCTGTTGTTTTGGACTACAAAAGTTATTGGTTCTTACCTGGTATCTTGACTTCAGTCACTTCTCCACCAATAAGACATGACTCCCTCTGTTTCTATAAATATTTTCACAACAGTTGTTCTTATGTCTCTCCTCCTTGGTACCCCAACTGTATGAATTTAAGCTTACAACTAGATTTTCAACTAGGTCTCATCATTTTCATGTTGAAATAGCCAAATGTACCTAGAAGTTCTATCCTAATAATATCTTTTGTCACCCATAAAACTCTCTCCCAATTTCTTGCTTCCCTATGACTAACAGTCTTCAAAAATTTAATTTCATTATCAACCACCATTTTTTATCTTCCCAAATGAGTTAAATGCCATACATGATACATAGTTGGGGCGATCATGTCTCTTTTGATCCATGACTGGCCAGGTAAAAGATTTTCCTGCAGTAGGTTGCTATTTCTTTCTGCAGTATAATGGTTGCCAACCAAGGTTACAGAACAAAACCTGCCCTGCTATTCAACCCATAGCTGGAGGGAGAACAGATGGATTCATACCTTTTCCAAGGGTATTTATGTGTTAGTGAATGCAACCAAATTAACTTGAATTCAAACTTGGCTCTCTCATTTCTCATTCCAATCTGCAACACATATCCACAATACTTCCCAAAAACTCTTCCTTTTCACTCAGTGGTATTATTAAAGAAAGAAGAAAATATTAAGGATACTGAAAATTTAATAGATGGAGTATATAAGCAATGACGAAATATTAAGAAAATGGGAAACAGGATACTTGTAATCAGGATCAGAAAGAGACTGCTGAAACATTTTGGACACATAATGAGAAAAGATAGCTCAGAGAATCTGATACTCATAGGTCATATCTGTTGTGGCCTGTTAGGGCCAGGAAGAAAGACATGAAAACAAGGTAGGTAGGTAAGTTCAACCAGTGTATTAGAATAACATAACATATATACAAAGTGTTAGTAGTCAGCAAATAAAAGTGTAAGTCTGAACTGTATAGTTATGCTGCGTCTTAACTGCCTCACAACTGCCTCTCCAGAAGTCATGCAGGTTAGTATTTATGGAGGAGGAAGAGTCTATTCCACTGTAGAATAGGGCATTATAACAATATCAAAAGCAAAAGAGACAAGAGAAGGCAGCAGGCAACCTGCATGACAAAATTGTGTGAATAGATGGTAGAACAGGAGTTTCAAGGCTTAGCTGAAGGGCAAAATTTGCAAACATAAAATAAGGAAAAGGTACATATCTAGCAAACTGCTCTCTTAATACCTATTGTGATAAAAGGTAAAGAAGAGAAAGAGACTGAAGGAAACAAAAAAACTGCCTCAGAAACTACAGTATGGAAGTTTGGCACTGCAAATTTAGGTACAAAATGCCCACAGCACTGACTTCACAAGACATTGAATCTTGTCAGTTGTCTACCATTACTTTTGTTGGCATTAAGTGACTTAAAAATACCCAGATCTTTACCATTTGCAGAGAGGCCCATATCTAGACATGCAAAGCTGTTTTGCTGCCAAGGAAGAAAACTCAGGTATAAGTGTTGGCTGACAATATCTGCATAAAACATAGAGCCTCTTTTGCATCTGTACTAATGCACATTTGCCACAGCAAAAGATGGGTTTTGGGGAGCCACAATTCTCCCCATCTTGCAGAGAAACAGCACAGAATAAGTGAAGATATTTAACTTCCCAAATCAAAATAAATTTAAACTATTCACTTTGTTTAGTCAGACTAATTTCTTTATTTTGGGGGTTATGACAATGACATTTTGACCAAGATGCTCACAGGTATTCTTCAGCTGTCTCATTTCTGGTGACTTTCAAAGAATTTTGAATCATTAATCTGACAATGATTTTACCCCTGCCATCAAAAATTATGGCAAAATATGAGATGATTGTTAGCTGTTTCCTCACAGAATATCTCCCCCTCTGTGTGTCCTAGGAGGGAATATATATATATATATATATATATATATATATATATATATATTAATGCATGTTTCATTAAATAATATAGACAAGTTTTCTCTATTTTATGTAAATTTTTTCATATTCTCTGATAAGCTTAATAGAATTATCATTAAATGAAGAAAGAAAATTATAATTTTTTTAATAATCCAATCTAAGCTTTTGGCTTATATAAGCTATTTTCAAAGATGTCAAATTACAATGTATATTATAAACATGAACAAACCATAATGACACACTGCTTTTGTTTATATGAAAGATTTCCAAGCAACTACAAACTCATGCATTTAAGACAGTAGAAGCAAATATCGCATCACAGCTTGTGACGTCACACATGACCAAGCGAGAGTGAAAACAAGAAATATTAAGTATGAGAAGCCCTTGGAATAAACCAGTGGCTTCTGTTATTAATTATAGGCATTTGTGGAGATTTCATAGTTTATCTTGTTCAGGTTAGGTTTCAACTGTTTTATGTATACAGCTTCAAGAATTTTAGTTTTCATTTATTGTTTTCATGCTTAAGGGTTTTCCAAAATTGTGTATGTAGTCAGGCATGTTGTTTTAAATGCCTAAAAATATTAGAATTATCATTCAAGTGGATTGTCAAGCATCATGAAAGTGAGTTTGTGGTGATCTGTTGGAGATAAAATCTCCCAAAGGGCACTTGAATTTGTAAACTGTGTTGGGTTTTTGCAAATTGCTAATCAAGAGAGAAGAATCATTGTGTGTGTGTGTGTGTGTGTATATATCGCACACACACAAAAAATAGATACACAGTGGTCTTCATTATAATAGAGAAGAATCTGTCATATATTTGAGAACAATTTTAGATCCAAGAGAACCCATTGCACCTTTTTGGATCCACATTTTCTACTGATATAATGTTAAGTGATTATATTGAATCAGCTGCTTCTTCTGCTGCAATGAATGTTAGTTCATTGCATCATATCAGACAGTTTTCTTGTTAGACTCAATCTTACATGTTTATAAATCTACCATTTTTTGTGCATTGAATATTGCTGCTATATCTGATCTGATTCTCCTGTTATCTATCTTGAGATTCTTGACAAAATCTACAGAAGAACCTGTAATGTTATTGGTCATAACCTGGCATCTTGACATCAGTCACTTACCCATCACCATGACATAGTTTCACTCTTCAATGCAGTGGATATCTGCTCAGAATGAGAAATCAGAGGGCCAAGTTTGAATTCCACTTGAATTACTTGCAAATATCCTTGGGAAAGTGATTAATCCATCTCTTCTCCCTCCATCTATGGGTTAAATGGTAGAACATATTGGGTTATATAGCCCTGGTTGGCAACCAGTCTACAGCAGAAAGTAATGATAGCCTACTGCAGGAAAATATTCTACCCAGTCATTCATGTCTTTTTAAGACATGATCGCCCAATTGTATATCACAGATGGCACTTAACTGACCGACTAGATTGGCAACTAGATCTTATATTAATAGTCAAATAGCTAGATGTAAATTCTATTCTGATACTTTATTATCACTCGTGGAACTCTCTTCTGCTTTGTTGTCAATTAAAATCTTCGAAAATTTAATTGCAATCACAATTTTATATCTTTCTAAATCCTGTTCTGTTATTGTCCTGTCAGAATCCATCTACCCAGGTTTATTGTTTTTATATGTGTCAGAATTAACAGCAACAAAAACACATCTTTTAAATAAAATATAAAGGTTATTTTCTGGAGGAAAAGTAGGAGCAGAATGTCAGTTGAAAAAGAAACTATATATTCTTTTCAGAAATATACAAATACAATAAGATGTCCAGTTTTTCCTTTTAGTTTTATTTAAAAGATATGGTGTTGTTAAATGTTTGTAATCCTGACACTCAGATAAAAACAAAAACACAAGTAGATATATCCCAACAGTGGTGACCTGACGGAATTTATCTCCACAGAAGTGAGGTAACTGTTTTCTGTATCTCTACCATCCTTTCTCCTCAATAAAGTTTTCTGATTCTTTTTCTCTCAGTAACTTCTGTCTTAGTGGTACTTGGGTAAAATAATTTTTTTTAAAATTTTCTAAATTAGTGCTCAGTTTGAAATTTCCTGAATTTTAACTGGTTCTAAAAAAAGAAGATAAGGGGAAAAAGAAAAACAAAAGAAAAAAGGAAAAAAAAAAGGAAAAAAAAAACAGAAAAAAAAGAAAAGAAAAAAGGAAAGGAAAAGAAAAGAAACGAAAAAAAGAAAAAGAAAAAGGAAAAAAGAAAAAGGAAAAAAGAAAAAGGAAAAAAGAAAAAGGAAAAAAGAAAAAAGGAAAAAGAGAAAAGAAAAAGAAAAAGGAAAAAAGAGAAAAGAAAAAGGAATAAAGAAAAAAGGAATAAAGTAAAAAGAAAAGGAAAAATGAAAAAAGGAAAAAAAAGAATAGGAAAAAAGAAAAAAGGAAAAAAGGAAAAAGAAATACAGACAAAAGTAAAAAAAAAATGAAAAAAATTGAAAAAAGAAAACCAAAAAAGAGTAAAAGAAAATCTAAAAAGTTAAAAACGAATAAAAAGAGAAAAAGGACAAAAAACTAAAAAACAGGAAAAATGAAAACAAAAAAGCAAAGAAAAACGAAAGTAAAAGTAAACATGGAAAAAATGCAAAAAGAAAAACAAAAAACAAAAAGAAACAAAACAAGGAAAAGAAAAAGTAAAAACGAAATAACAAGAAAAGACCAAAATAACAAAAAGTAACCCTCCACCAAAAAAAAAAACCCCAAAAAACGAAAAACCCTGATGTTGCTGAAACGTATAATGGCTGAAACACTGTAATGGCAGCAACATAAATGAAGATATTCTGCTTTAAAATAATAACTTCCCATTATATAAATTCAGACAGAAATTAAAACCAAATTAAAAAAATAAAGAAGCAAAACTATGAGTGATGGATTCATTAAAATAACATCCTCATAAAGAAAAAACCCTCAGGATGATAGTAATGTGTTTAAGTATTTTCAGAAGCCGATTCACAGATGAAGAGGCAACAGATGTGGTTCTGCAGAAGGATGCTGAGAATACCATGGCGAACAGGAAGGAAATTTGAAGGAAAATGGAAGCATAAATCACATTTTAACTTCACGAAGAAACAACTGCAATTTTTGGGACACATGAGGTAAGAAGGCTTCGAGAATTTGACACTCACAAGAGATGTTAAAAGCAAGAAGAAGAGGGGAAAGGGAATAACTTACCTAACAGACTAGTGGCAGAAATGGGTACAGAAAGGTTAGGAAAAAAAATTTAGAAAAGCAATATGAGACAAGAAACTGTGGTGATAAGTAATAATTAAAAAATAGATAAATAATAATAAATAAATTAATTAATTAATAAAAAATAGATAAATAACAATATAAAATAGATAAATTAATAAAAAAATAAATTAAAAAGTAATGAGTAATGTTTGAGAACCAGTTCCTGTGTCACCTAAAATTCACTTTTGCCATTTATGTAAAAAGGGCTAAAAAAAAAAATTATACATAAAATAAATAAATAAACTAAAATAGAAATATTTCAGAATCTTTATTTTTCAATTTGCTAATGATGTAATTGAATAGTTATCACACATTTTTTTAAACAGTTAAAATTTTATAGCTAGAGCATAACATACCTTACAAATAAACAAAAATTGCAAACTTACAGAAGTTTTATTTTTCCAATTTGCAAATAGTGTAATTGAATAGTACTTATGTATTTTTTAAATACATTTAACAGTTTATAGCTTGTGAAGTGCAATTTTTGCTGAAAAATAAAATCTGAGTGTTGTGTCACAAACACAGTGCCAAATTATAAACAATACAAAGAAAAAGATCTTTATAGAAAATGAAGAAAACCAAGCTTTTGTCCTCGACGTTGTTCATGACTCGAGGATACATGGCCCAGTGGATAAAAGTGGTGGTTACACCCAGTAACTTGACCCAAAGCATTGTGAATTCAATACCTGGCTAATAATGAGTTCAAATAACGTAAAGAGTTGAGAAAGAGAAATAACCATAACATCTAGAAGTGGCATGACTCATAGAACTAGAACAATATACCCCAGGGATCAAAATAAAGGGTTCAGTTCAAAATTCAAATCACCTGAAAAAGGCCAGAGCTACAATAGCCAAAACGCCGAAAGATGGGAACAACAGATTGAACAATGTAAAAGGGGTATTTTTTTTAGATTAGTTTAATTGGAGTAGATAGGCTAAAATATCGCCCGGTTTGACACTCCACCCACGTCTATTGAACAGGTGTAGAGGCTCATGCCTTGTTCCCTGTTTAGGATGTGGTCTCCAGCTTTCTCTTTTCCAATCTTTTCACTCTTTTCTTTTTTCTTTTTTTCAATTGGAGTAAATAGGCTAAACTATCGCCCGGTTTGACACTCCACCCATGTCCATTAAACAGGTGTAGAGGCTCACCCCTTGTTTCCTGTTTAGGATGTGGTTTCCGGTTTTCTCATTTCCAATCTTTTCACCCTCACGTAGCCCCCTGCACATCAGTGGCATTACCGCCTTGCTCGGCGTGATATGATTAAAAAAAAAAAAGTTTAATTTCCCTGAGAAACTGTAATGTTTTAAGTGGATCAGTATTTTGAAAAAGTTTGGTTGTTTTTTTTTTAAATTGGCTGAATTAAAATTGCTGCTATTTGTCAGTATGTACTTTTTTATGGTGAATACCACACATCCCAGAGGATCTTACATTTTTTTTAAGGATATACAAATGAATAATGGTGGTATGTCCAATATGGGGCCTGGACATAATCACTTCTCATCTACTTTCATGTTTCTAATGTCCTTCTGTAATTAGTTTAAAATTAGCTGAAGTTCCAATGGTCATGCCCCAGGCTCCTTTGTCAGGGAGCTGAGATTTTTGTCTGGCACCTGAAACATCTCCAAAAGGGGAAGTGCTTAGAGGGTTCATAAATTTTCCTACTGACCTTGTGTTACATCTGGTTGCATGGTGAGTGCTCTGGTAAACGCCTACATGGGATCTCCTCATATACTAATATTTAGCCCAAAACTCAGGGAGTCATCCCACAGGCTTTGTGTCTTGAGAGCGGGCTGAGTTTATTATCCAGTGTCTGAAGCATGCCAAAAAGGGGAAATGCCAATGGGGCTTAAAAGTTTTTATGCAGTATGAATAATAAACCCACTTTAAAAATCTCATGTCATATCTGGTATATACCTATATAGGATTTCGACCTTTGGCTGGGTTTTCTTTTACTTTTAACATCAAGCTTTAGGGGGACTTCCCTCCAAACAGTACCTCAATTTTGGGAAGGGTTTAATTTTGTTTATTGCTTGGCACCTGAGGCATCCCCAAAATGGGAAGTGCAAATGGAACTTGGGCAATTTTTTCACAGTATTTGCCATCAAACCTACTCTAAACATCAAGAAATATATGTATACAAGATTTTGGTGTTTAGGAGGTTTGATGTGTCTATGCTAGTAAATATTAGAACATTGAAAAGTTCTTGTTGTTCTCCAACAGATGGTATTCCCAGAACTGCATGCTTGTAGTTTCAGATGGTAATGCATCTGTACGGAAATGCTATAATCAAGCTTGAAATTCAGTTTATGTCATCTCACTGAAGTGTAAACAACTTTTTTTTCATAGTGTTAAATATGTTGGGTTTCATTTGCAGGAAATTTTCCTGCACTACTTTATTCAAAAGAAATTTGCAACTGAAGCACACAGAATTCTTGTTAAGATTTATGGCGACTGTACTGTGTCAGAAACGACATACAGAGCTTGGTTTACATACTTCAAAAATAATGATTTTTCATGTTGAAGATAAAGAATGCTCTGGCACATCAAAAAAATTTGAAAATAAAGAATTGAAGGTATTACTTCATGAAAACTCATGTCAGGCACAAGCTGAGCTTGCAAAATCATTAGAAGTTGAGCATGACAGTTTTGAAACGTTTGAAAGCTTTAGGAATGATTCAAAAGCAAAGACAAGGTGCTGTACATGTTAAAGCCAAGAGACATCAAATGGTATCTTGTGTGTAAACAGCTGCTTTAACAACAGAAATGGAAAGGTTTTTTGCATCGTTTCATAACCAATGACGAAAAGATTATCAGGTAAACCTGACCAAACATCAACATTGACACCAAAGCTGAATATCCATGATTTGAAGCTTCTGCTCTGCATTTGGTGGGAGCATATACGTGTAGTTTATTATGAGCAGCACAAATTTGCTGAAGCCATTGGGAAGATTGTTATCAACAACTAATGCATTTGAGCCAAGCATTGAAGAAAAAATGTCCACTAAATGAGCATAGACACAAAAAATATTTTTTGCTACATGACAACGCTAGGCCACATGTTGCAAACAAATAAATGTGGAGTCCTACCCCACCCGCTGTATTCCCCAGATACTGCCCGTCTGATTATCATTTGGTCTGAATGATGACATATACTTTCACATGAAGATGCCAAAAATGGGTCAACTCATGGTTAGCCTCAAAAGATGTGCAATTTTTCCAATGTTGAAAACTTAATATCTAGTGATGGACAATACTTTCAGTAACATGCTTCTTACAAATTTTTGTAATTAATATATTACTTTGTAAGAAAAATCAGCAAAAACGTATTCAAGGTCTTAATACTTTTGTTGCTGCTGAATATGTTCTACCAGTCTCTTTCATGCCAAAACTTAAAAGGTCAATTCCTGATGTCAAAAGCATAAAAATTTTTTTTTTAAAAGTGGTCAAGGAGACCAAACATATTTTTAACTTATTCCATGTAACTGTGGGATTTCCACTTTAAATATACCTTAGTGTTATATTCATTTAGAGTAGGTGCTATTTGAATGAAAAAAAAAATATATATATATATATACTATCTGTACCGGCCACATGTTGCTGTGACTCAGTTTGGTTAAATAGAAAAGAAGAAGAAATTTATTTAATAAACTAACGAAATAAATTCGTTGAAAAAAAAATAAAAATAATAAAAATAATGAAGAGAATTTTTTTAAAAGAAGAAAGGGATTTCTGTTGTTTATGTCTGCCAAAATAGAAATGATAACAAAAAAGGCTTCATTTACCTTAAATGTACAGTTTTTCTATGTTTTCTATGAAATAACAAAATTGTCTGTAAATACGTCCATATTGAAAATGAAAGTTTTTTTGGTTCAGCTCCCACTGGCTCTAATAGATTTGCAAAATATATATTTTTTAATATAAGGTTTCTAAAAACATGCTCATATTCGATTAAAATGCTATAGTAAAATTTCAAAACAATTAGTGCAGCCATTTTCTAGATTAGCGGATAGTAACAAACAGACAAGTACATTTTTATTTATACAGATATTAATAAAATGAGAGTGTGTAGCTTAATGTTACATGACTTTATAAACAATATAAAAGCATAGCAACTGGTTTTGTTCCCGCTTGTCAGGCCTCTATGGGAGATTTGAACTTAGATGAAAATAAAAAAATGTGTGATAAAAAAAAGGGGAGGAAAAAAAAGATGAATCCAAAGAGCTAGAGACTAACAATAGCAATCCCCAACAAACATTCACACTGTTTACACAGCGAAGGTTTGTAGGAGCCGATATATAGAGCCTCCAGTACCTTGAGATGGAATAAAGTATGCAACCAGGACACAACAGCGAACCAGTTAGCACTAAAATTAGTAGCACTCTTTCTGTTATTTAATGGCAGAACTTTAAGTATTTGGGATTATTTCATTCAGAGTTAAGGTATGCTTCCTGATCTTAATGGGAACATGTTATGTTGCTTAATTCTCATGTTTAAGCACTATGTAGTTGACACTGCAACTACAATTATATCTGTAAATAATAAAATTAATTTAGTGGGGAGAGAGAGCATCCTTGCACTCAGAATATAACATAGGCCAGGTTTAGAAAACTATGTGTACCTCAGCTGAGAAAAAACAATGATAGATATCAGATGAAATCTGTCTGGTTATGCTTTCACACTTTGATCCTATCTAGAGAAGTCTAAGATAAACACTGCACTTTTTAACTGCACAACATTTGACCTTATTTGAATTCCAAAATCTTGTTGTGGATAACCAAATGAAAAGTACCAGGGGGATACTCTATACCACATAAGATTTCCTCCACAAAATTAATTTCATCATCCAGGAAAGATTCCGAACATATCATTAATGCCCTATGAACTAGGGTTCTAATAATGTTTATCTGATGTTTTCGTGGATAGAAAGAAGCCTAATTGGTATATAAAAGAAAATGTTGGTTTCCTATAAACTAAGGTAAGAACGACACAACAATCTACTCCCGCATCGATCAGAAACCAGGTCTGGACGACAAAGTGAACCTCGCTGCCGCACTTGATAGGGACCTCCAATCCGTAGTGACCTGGGGTAGGAAATGGTTGGTAAATTTCAATGCCTCCAAAACAAAGCTGTTATCAACTAACCACCGTAGACAATCGCATCTACCTCCCATTAGCATGGGACAGGCTAGCCTCCCAGAGAGTAAAATACTACGCCTCCTTGGCCTTACACTCTCGGCGGACCTCAAATGGAATGACTATATTGAATCCATTGCCAAATCTGCTGCTATGAAAGTGGGCTCCCTGTGCAGGGCCCGGAAATTTTTCCCACCTGAAACTATTCTGTACATATACAAATCTACCATCCGCCCGTGTATTGAATATTGCTGCCATATCTGGTCGGGTGCCCCTGCTGCTCTCCTTGGGCTTCTTGACAAAATACAAAGGAGGATCTGTAACGTGGTTGATACTGACTTGGCAGACCGGCTGCAGCCGCTCTCACACCGGTGTGATGTAGCTTCCCTGTGCCTCTTCTACAAGTACTTTCATGGCTTCTGCTCCGATGAGCTTAGATCACTGGTGCCGCCTAAGCACGAATTTACACGAGATACTAGATTAGCAACTAGGTCCCACCCTTTTACAGTTAAACAAATAAGATGTAACGTAAATTCTACTCCAACAGCTTCTTTTCTCATGCTTCCCGCCTGTGGAACTCCCTTCCACAAGTCTTCTTTCCCGACAGTTACAATCTCCAGGTGTTTAAATGTAGGGTCAATAGACACCTCCTATCACACTAACTCCCAACTATTCTCACAACACTCTCATCTACCCAACCCTCATTCTCGGTATCCTCACCTGCCTATCACCCACCCTCTGTTATTTCCTATATTTAATCAGCCTTTCTCCACTCTACGTAGCCCCCTGCACAGTAGTGGCAGTGACATGCCTTGCTTGGGGTGAAACGCTTATAAAAAAAAAAAGAAAAAGAAAAAGAAAAGTTGTAGGTTTCCGATGTACTAGGACGTCCAAAAGGGCTAGTTAAAAATTTGATTCTTTCTTAGCAGTAAACCTGAGAACTGGATGAATATCATTAAGAAAAGAGAGAAACTGATCAGCCTTAACTTCATCATTAAATAAACAAAAAGTGTCATCCACATATGGACAATACAGTTGAGGACGAAGTTTTTTTTTGGACTCCTTTAGAATGTACATTTTTTTGAATGCCCCATCAAAAGTCATCAGTGTTGTTTTCTTCATTAAAAGTTTACTCTTTTTCAACATCAGACATGTTACCTGACTTTTTTCTTTTCAATCATTTCACTCTGAGCAAGGCAATAAAGTCACTAGGATGCAAGAGGTTACTGAGTGTGAATTTGGTTTGGTTTAGTTGTTTTACCAGCATATCAACCCTATAGAGTCATTTAATTCTAAAAATTAAATTTTTAAATAATGATGTCTTAGTAAATTTTAAGTTTGAAAAGTTGAAGTTGTCTGGATTAAATTTTGGTGCATAATTTGCTTTTCCTCAAGTTGGTCAAAATAATTTTTTTCATCAGTGTTTTTGAAAAATTAATTCACCTTTATAAAAGTGTTTACAGATTTTTTTTTTAATCATATCACCCCAAGCAAGGCAGTAATGCCACTGATGTGCAGGGGGCTACATAAGAGTAAAAAGATTAAGTAGCAGAGAGTGAAGAGGAAGACGAACCAGTTAGAAAGGAGCAAGAGAATGATGGGAATAAAGGTGTGATAACAGTTGCAAAGGTGGAGAGAAAGGAAAGGATATACCGGGTGGTGGAAGAACTAGAGTCAAGTGTTTAATAGATGAGTATTGACATTGCATTTAAATTCCTGGAGTTTGTAGCCGTCAGGAAAGCAAGAATATGGAAGCATGTTCCACTGGCAGGAAGTGCGAGAGAAGAAGCTGCAGGAGTAGAATTGTCGTCTGCATTTGTTTAATCTAACTGTGAATGGGTGGGACCCAGTTGCCAATCTGGTTGCACGAGTAAACACCTGTTGCAGAGGCACCAGTGACTTAAGTTCATTGGAGCAGAAGCCATGAAAGTATTTATAGAACAGACAAAGGGAGGCCACATCTCGTCAGTGGGGAGGCAAATTCAGCACAGTCCATCATAAAATGTTTTACTGGCATTTTATGTATTTAGGTTGATCCTCATCTTTTAAAAGAAATGAACGTGTGATATTGGTATGACCAATTTTGATTATTCCTAAGGCTGCTAATTCTCTTGGAGAAAGCCTGGTATTATAGTGACGTATCCTAACTGTAAGTTTGGTTTTGTGCAATTTATTATTTGGTTGAGTATTCTATAACTCCTGCCACTTATTTAAGATATATGTATTAACTAGCAGTATAGCCTGACGTTGCTCGAGTGTAATGAAAGCTTTAAAACTAATCCACCGTCCTGGAGCTCAGACTCTTTGGACATTGGCACGACAGACTAAAAAGCAATAGTTGTTTCCAGTTAAAGCAAAACTGTAGACTGAAAGAAAAATTAATGGATGTAAGTCAAATTTTGATTTCCTGGTATCGATATCAAATAAGTTATTTTTTGTCGTAAACTGAATTTTGAAGGCTAAATAAGTCCTCTGAGTAAATGGTATCATGGCTGAGACTAAGAACTACAATTATACCTACTTAGAGCCAAACCCGAAGCAAAAACTAAAATTAAAGGGCTGAAAAAATTACCAACATACAGGCAAACAAACAGACACATACACAAACATCTTGCCTTTTATATATATATAATTTTCAATTTTCTGCACTATTGTAAGAACTGCAACCTTGAAACTTCTAAATATCATTTCTTATGTCTTTGTCTATGAATGTATCAAATTTGTTTAAAATCGGACCACTCCTTCTATAACCCGAGTTTTTCAATTATCAACTTTCAATATTTATGGGGGGTACCTAGACACAAAACCTAGCTAAGAACACTCGCAGATGCTTATAGTACAACTGTGTAAATTTTCAAGAAAATCGGTTCAGCCGTTTCGGAGTCTATAGGTAACGGACGGACGGACACACACACACACACACACACAGACAAAGTTCCATTTAGATTAGATTTAGATTATTGTTCTGAAATCTGTGAAAGAGACTTGTTTTTGATATATTCATTTTTATTGATTTCTTATTGGCCATTGCATTTTCTTGGATGCTTAAAAAACTATGATTCCAGCAGAATATGATGTGTTTTTTGGTTACAAAATATGTTGATTTTTTTAAAAAGTTTGGTTATTACAGGATTGGTGAAGTTTTTATGTTTCAAGGTTGTAAGAAGAAATAGGGAGTCTCTATAATGAATAATATATAATGACTCTGTTTGACTCACCAGATCCAAGACTCAGTATTGCCATAGCTGCTGCACTAAATATTGAGGATTTGTCAGGTAGGTGCTTTTAAAGTATGGTTTTTGTTCAATATAAAAGAGACATGATCACACTAGTATATATTGTGTGATACTTGACTGGTTGAATATTACAGTGGGGTGTTTTATTGATCAGGGAGAAGTTTTTGAGAGAACAGATTTGTATATTAGAGACCAGTTTATTTCGATTTTGTTGAAATTGTTTTCTATACAGATGTCAAAAAGTTTAATGACATTTTCATTTAAATTATATTATTGAGGTTGAAGAACAAAGTTGTATGCTAAATTACTTGGGCATGAACAAAGTTTGATATAATACTGCAATGCTATGTTGTCTTAATGCCACTTTGGTTTGAGCTGCTTTAGCATAAAAGCTTTCAATTGGGGATGTACTGTAGGCTCCTAGAACGAGTTGCAGATCCTGGTGATGGATGGTATTAAGTTGCTTCATGCATGATGTTTTTTGCAGCATCATAGATAAAGCATCCATAATCCTATTTATACCCGATAGAGTATCAGTAGCCTCTTTCTGTCAACTCCCTAGTCTTTGTGAGAGTTGACTGAGTAATTGTATTCTTTTATTGCACTTCTCACAAATAGATTTTATATGTGGTATGAAAGATAATGTTTTAACAAAGATTATT
Organism: Ascarosepion bandense; assembly: GCA_037127315.1. Lineage (NCBI taxonomy): Eukaryota > Metazoa > Mollusca > Cephalopoda > Sepiida > Sepiidae > Ascarosepion > Ascarosepion bandense. The sequence continues at coordinate 1,845,635 of JBBBDQ010000668.1, forward strand.
CCTAGGTATTTGTATTAATCTATTATAAGCACTACTATACAATCGAGTCTTAAATCAGAATTATTTAGGTTTCAAGTTGACAAAAGTGTATACGTTGAGTTTTCGTTTGGAGAAACTGAATCCACTTTCTGTGGCTCACTTACTTACTTTACTGAGATGCTGTTGGAGCTGCCATTCAATTGTATGTATATTTTTGGATCTGAAACATTAGAGAGTCATCTACATACAGGAAACAGTCAACTCTATGATTAAAACATTTTAATAATGCCATTTATTTTGACATTGAAGAGTGTTACTGATAATATGCTTCCTTGAGGGACACCCATTTCTTGCTCATACAGGTCTGAGAATGTGATATCAATATGAACATTGAAAGGTTTTTTTCTGTCAGGAAGTTATTGATAAGAATTGGTAATCTTTTAATTAAGACTGATTTCATGAAAATCTTTTATACCATATCTCCAATAAGATTTTTCTCTCAACTTCTTTTTTTTTAAAGCATTTTACCCCAAGCAAAACAGAACCACCACTAGTGCACAGGGAGTGACAGTGAAAGAAAAAAAAAAAAACAAGATACAGGAAATATTGAAGAAAGAATAAAAGATGAATGGGGTTCAAGAAAATAGAAAATAGCAATTGATATTAGATTTAAATTTTTGGAGATTGTAGCTATCAGAGAAGCAAGTAAAGGGAAGTGAGTTCCACAGGTGGGAAGTGTGAGAAAAGAAACTGTTAGAGTAGAAGTGGAAATTTCATTTAACTATTTAAACAGTAAAAGGGTGGGACCTAGAGGCCAATCTAGTAACACTTATGTGGTCACGGCACCAGGAAAAGCATCATCATCTTTTTCTAAGTCAGCATAAATTGTCATTAAATGTTCCTTTTTAATGAAGGAATTAAAAAAAAAAAAAGGCTCCAGTCGAACCAGTGCTTTTATTCTTTCTGAATTGAAAATTTGTAATTTTATTATTAACTTTAAGAAAACAAGCAGGCCTATTGTTAACAATTCTTTTAAAGATCTTGCATATGCAACTCATAAGTGCAACTGTATGATATTTTGAGGAATTTTCTAAGCCCTTCCTCAGTTTTGGAATAGAATTACGGTAGCTTGTTTCCAGAAAGTGAGAATATTACCAATGACCCATATATTGTTGAAAATTTTGAGAGGTAATTCAAAAAAATATTTTGTAAGATTTTTAGAAATTCATAGTGTATTTTCCATAAGCCAACTGCTGAGTTGTGTGATTTTTTTTCTTTTAATAAAATCTTATAATTCTGGTAAATAAAGAGTCCGGTTGTTATTTTCTTTTTTGATATTCTGAAATAGTTTACTAGTATTATTCGAGGAAGAGTTTTAAGAGAAGTTTTGTGCTAATAAATTTTGAATATCCTCTTTGTTAGTTGCTTTGATATGTCTCAATGGAATGCTTTTATTTTTCATAACGATTTTACGGATCATATTCCTTACTGTTTTGCTTTTGGTGTAAGAATTAATATTGGACACAAAGTTCTTCCATGAAGATTGCTTGGATTCTTTAATTAATCTGCATGCTTTAGCTCTATTTATTGTGTAGATATTAAGATTTTCTTAAGTTGGATGTATTTTGAACTTATGTAGCAATCTGAATGCTGTCTTACACTTATCGTTAAACCAAAGTCTGTCATGTTTGACTGGTTTTTATTTTGGTGTGTATTGCTTTGCAATACTTATTGTTTTTGTAAAATATGTCATATCCTCTGCATTATTTATGTTAGCTTTTGGTGTATGGTTTAGAGTACATGCATTTTAAATTTCCTTCCAGCTGGCTTGCTTAAGTTTTTAATATGGCATTTTTTCATCTGGTAAAGATCCTGATTTTTCCAACAACTGGGAAGTGATCATTACCACATGTATCATAACATACTTTCCAGCTATAGTCTAGGTATGTCGCAAGATCATTTAAGGTTAAATCTATTGCTGTATATGTACCACTTGATGGATGGAGATAGGTATATGACTTATTGTATAGACATTGTTTCTATTGATAAAATTTTCCATTAATGTTCCTTCTGGTCATTATTTTGCAACACCATATGATGTTATGGCTATTAAAATCCATTAAGATTAATAGTTTTGGGAGCTACTTCAGTAGTTTATCTAATTCAGTCCCATGAATAGGATCATTAGGAGGAATGTAAATTGAGCATATGGTGATGGTTTTATATAGTGAGGCTTTTATGGCCATTGTCTGTAGTGCTACATTCAAGTTAATTTTGCTTTGAAAAATATCTTCTTTTTTTCTTATTAATATAGAAGTACCACCTGAAGCTCTGTTTCCACTATTACTAATAAAATTGTATACTGTATAGTTTTTTTATGTATATTTTCATTGTTCTTTAAAAAAAATTTTCCTGAAGGCAGATGATTGCAGGACATAAGTTTGCAATAAACAAAAACAATTTGTTTAAATTTGCTTTGACCCCTCATGTTCTATTGAATAATTTTATTAGCGATGATTGTTACTTTGAGGTTTTTGTTGGATTTTAAGTTTCAATTTTTTCTTGGCTATTTTTAGGTGATTTCTTCCTTGCAAAATTTCTTTTTTGACTGGGTTGTGTGATTTCTTGATTTTTGAACTTGCTTTCTTCTGTTGGAGATCTTCCTATTTCTACTTGAATTATTATTGCACTGTGTTTTTCCTACTTGAATTATAATTGCATTGTTTAATGTTTTTTAACAGCTATATGAGCAATTTAAGAGTATATTATTTTTTTCAATTATAAATGATAATAGTTTTGTAATAGGAGTTTCATCAAGTGACTCCATTACTGTATATTAAGGGAAGTAACACTGCAATTTTGATTTGTTGTCAGAACTTTATTCAGGTAGAGATCTTTTCATTTTTTTTGTTGCCATATTATATTTTTTTTCATCATCCTTGCTGTCCAGGGAGGGAAGCCCTGGAGCTGTATCATGGGAGATGATTGGGGGGAATCTCATTCTTCCAAGCATCTAAGTGATACAAAAATGGTATACTCAGGTTAAGTATTTATATGTAGTCATCAATAATTTCTTTCATCCATCTATTTCTGTGCAGTTGATTAAGTTTTAATTTTTTCTTGGCTATTTTTAGGTGATTTCTTCCTTGCAAAATTTCTTTTTTGACTGGGTTGTGTAATTTCTTGATTTTTGAACTTGCTTTCTTCTGTTGGAGATCTTCATATTTCTACTTGAATTATTATTACATTGCTTAATAGTTTTTAACGACTGTATGAGTTATTTGAGAATTTTAAAATTTTTTAATTATTCTTTGTTCTTTAAAAAAGTTTCCTGTAGACAGAAGATCATAGGGCATAACTCTGCAACAAGCAAAAACAATTCATTTCGATTTACTTTTAACTCTCAAGTTCAACTGAGTAATTTTATCAACCACAATTGTTATGTTTTTGTTAGTTTGTCTTAAGTTTCCATTTTTTTTCTAGGTTGTTTTTAGGTGATATTTCCTTGCAGGGTTTTAGTTTTTTATTTTGGCTAGGTTGTGTGTTTTCTTGTTTTCTATGTTTATTTTAGGCGATTACTTTCTTACAGTTTTCTTTTTGATTAGTTACAAATACTTTCACAGCTTCTGCTCTGATGAACTTAGCTCACTGGTGCCCCCTATATATGAATTTACTCAAGCCACAAGATTGGCAACTAGGTCCCACCCTTTTACTGTGAAACCAATAAATTGTAAATGCAAATCCTACTCCATCAGCTTCTTTTCTTGCACTTCCCACCTGTGGAATTCCCTTCCATTTACTTGATTCCCCAACAGCTACAATCTCTAAGAATTTAAATGTAAAGTCAACAGTCATCTCCTATCTCACTGTTAGGATGCCACTCCTATTTGACTACAAATGGACTGTTCCCATTGCTATATATAGCAATGGTGGATTCTCTACAAGGGAGTTGTAGAGAGTCACTTGAGAGTCCCTAATGAGTTACTGGAGAGTCAGTGCAAGTCAGTGAAGAGTTAGTCATACTTCCAGTGGCGTACCAGAAGTAATCACGTATACACACGTCTTATGGTGGATTGGACTCTTGTATCTTTCTATTGTAAATATTACTAATCACTTCTGTACATACTAACCGTCTTTCGGCAGAATACAACTTATATTCTGATTCTGTTGTTGAGTTATTCATTTATACTTGGCGACATAACACTCACTAACCTGCATTCTTTCTCTCATGCTCTTTTCTCCGTCCACTCCACTCATTAGTATTCTCATTTTTCTCTTACCCACTTCCTGACACCCTCTTTAACACGTCACTCTTTCTTATAACTTTCCTTCTATGTAACTTCCTGCAAAGCAGTGGCAATAAAACTTGCTTGGGGGCGATATGAATATTAAAAAAAAAAGTTATGTTTTCTTGCTTTTTGTATTTCATGTTTTTGTTGAAGGTCTTCCACTTTGGGGTTCTAGATCAAGATAGGTTTTATTAAAAAGCACAAAGTAGGAGTGTTGAAGAGGGGTTCAAAATTTCTATCCTGCTCCATATATGTCTTACCATCTCAAAATGTAAGTAATATCATTTAACCATTTCATTTTTATTGAGTCTTCCATCCTTCCAATGGAAGGGGAGAAAACTTACTCTCTGCTTCTTCCTACCAGCTGTCCTTCCTGGTAGACACTAAACAGGAAATTCTCAAGGTCCACTTTTGACCTAGGGTCACAAGTTGTCAAAAACAGGATGACAATGTTTTGAATAGAATCGTTTTACTTGGATTCAATCAATTCAGTTAGACTTCCCAACAAAAATAATTGTATTTCGCAATTTTATCATTTTGGTTACTTTTCCAGACAAGTGTAATTGAATTCTCCCATTTTAGAGGAATCTTTTATATCTAAAATTAGTAAAAAAATGAATAACAGCCATCTAGAAATAGGGTTACAGCTTGAAATTTCTTTTGTCACATCTTTTCAGTGTCCGATCTCAGTCCCATCTGATTGATTCTACTTTTTTTCTCTATTTTTATTGCAACAGACTTTTTTTGCATTGGCTCGTGAATTTCATTGGTTAGAAAATTAATTTACGATCACAAAATTTGGCTTAGTCTTTTTCCTTCAGTATAGGATCATCCTTTTCCTTGTTGGTCAAAATTAGATTCCACACAGGATTGCAAAATTTGTAAACAGTGAAGAGAAGAGAGTTACTTTTAATTCTGTATTCACCATAACTACACCTTCCTTGATAATTTCAACTGAACATCAAGAAGATACTTCGAGAATGAGAAAGGATTATTATAAAAATAAACTTATATTTACATTATTTAATCAAACATGCTTGAACAAAGATATGCTATATATATATATATATGAAGAAATAGTTTTAAGATGTGCTATATTTATAGGATAAAGGGCTCAATATCAGAGAGTGTATGTAAATATTAAAGTGGACATTGAAGTCAACAATCAGAGGTGACACACTGTTTCATGTGAGGTGCAACCATCAAGCTACATGTGTTGGGTTTTTTCTTGGCTATTCATATATATGAGTTAGTGGTGCATTGTGGGTAATCCTAACTTATTTTGGCGGGAGTGGCTTGTTTATTTACTTATTTAGATAAATTTAATTTACTTGTTTTTATTTTATATTGATATATTCTTTTCAGTCTTTGATGTTTATTTATTTATTTGGATTTATTGTATATTTTTTTATTTTATCTATTCTAATGGTTTATTAAGGGAGCAGTGGTTGGTTAAATTTTTTTATTATTTGCTTGGATGAAATCAAAAATCCAAAACATTGAAAATAATAAATAATAAAAATTGAAAATAATAAAAAATAAATAATAAAATTGAAAATAAATTAAAAAAATAAATAATAAAAATAAAAAAGTAATAATAAAAAAAATAGATAATAAAAATAAAAAAGTAATAATAAAAAAATAAATAATAAAAATAAAAAAGTAATAATAAAAGAAGAAATAATTTAATTCAAGCAAATAATAAACAAATTAAACAAACCATAACAGCCATTAGAATAGATAAAATAAAATAAAAACAAAAATAAAATATATAAATAACTAACAAATCTAAATAAATTAAATGTTGAAAATCTGAAAAGAATAGAAATAAAAACAAGTAAAATAAATTTATCCAAATAAATAAATAAATAAACAAGCCACTCTTGCCAAAATAACAGTTAGAAAGATTACCCACAATGCACCACTGTCCCATATATAATAGCCAAGGAAAATATCTAACACATGTGGCCTAATGATTGCACCTAGCATGAAACAGTCTGTCATCTCTGAGTGTTGACTTCAATGTCCATTTTAATATTTACATATGCTCTATCTCTGATATCGAGCACTTTATCCTATAAATATACATTCAATATCTACTTTTATATATGTATATATGTGTGCATGTGTGTGTATGTGTGTGTTCAGCTCAAAAATCCATGAAGATTAACTGGACTGACAGACACTTGAAGATTAGAGGATGCAACATCCAAAAAGTTTTGATAACAAAGTTGAGAGCATTAGACCAATTATAAACATAAACTAATCAAAACACCTCATCCTCAATCAAAATATATTTCACTAAATTCTTACTGCCTAAATATATATGTATGTGTGTGTGTGTATGAGAGAGAGAGAGATTCATTTAAGAAATCTTTAACCAACCCCCACTATTGGGCAACAACAGAACAAAGGAATTTCTTCAGTTCTTTCATGTTAGATGGATTTGCTTATTCATGGCTATTTCATCTGTCTGTTTTCAGTCTGCTATTTACTTTCTCTGTTTACTAACCATTAGGTGTCAGTCAAGCAACCTTTTGCTCCATCTATTATTATCTCTTCTTGCTATGTTTCCCAACCACCTTCATTTTTGTCTTTACAATAAAAGACAAAAGAAAACAAAAGAAAAGACCAAAAAAAACAACAAATATATATATATATATATATATATATATCTCTAAACTTATTTATAAATGGAACTTTTTGTGTGTGTGTGTGTGTGTGTGTGTGTGTCTGTTGCCTATAGACTCCGAAATGGCTGAACTGATTTTCTTGAACATTTACACAGTTGTACTATAAGCATCTGCAAGTGTTCTCAGCTAGGTTTTGTGTCGAGGTACCTCCGATAAATATCAAAAATTGATAATCGAAAAAAATCGGGTTATAGAAGGAGTGGTCTGATTTTAATCAAATTTCATAGACTCATAGACAAAGACATAATAAATGATATTCAGAAGTTTCAAGGTTGCAGTTCTTAAAATAGTGCAGAAAATCGATAATATATACCGGGTCTGATCAAATCGGTTTTTCAGCACTTTTATTTTAGTTTTTGCTTCGGGTCTGGCTCTAAGTAAATATAATTGTAGTTCTTAGTTTCAGCTATGATACCATTTACTCACAGGACTTATTTAGCCTTCAAAATTCAGTTTACGACGAAAAAAACTTATTTGATATCAATAACAGGAAATCAAAATTTGACTTAAATCCATTCATTTTTCTCTCAGTCTACGGTTTCGCTTTAACTGGAAACAATTATTGCTTTTTAGTCTTTCTTGCCAATGTCGAAAGAGTCTGAGCTCCAGGGCAATGGATTAGTTTTAAAACTTTCATTATACCCGAGCAATGCCGAACTATACTGCTGGTATATGCATATATTTATATATATATATATGAAATGATTTTTTTTAACATTATTGTGATCGATACTCATATTTAAGTAGATATTCTGTTTTTAATCAAACAGTATTATATATCTATTCCTACCACCCTGATTATAATAAAAATCTATCATAAATAAAAATGTGTGTTATTCGTAATAACAATTTATCGTAAATAATCAGGCCCGTAGATATAAATATATAATACTGTTTAATTAAAATCAGAATATCTACTTAAATACAAGTATGGATGGAAAATAATGTTCAAACAAATCATTTCAATTGTCGGTTGTTTATAATCAAGTTTCGTTAATCTTTCTGTAATATATATATATATATATATATATATATATATATATCACTCATTCAGTGAAATGAATTAGAGTGCTCTAGCTAATGTGCACATATAATGATATGCGCTAAAAAGTCTGCCTACGACTGACGCCATTTCGGTCGGGTTTCAATACTGGGTAAGAAAGCAATCGGAGTCTAATCATACTGATGAGCTATGATACGGCGAAACAGATCTGTCTGCGGATGACAATATATATATTATTTAAACAGAATTTTTTTGTGGTACAGAATTTGAATACTGCATTCAGAGTTATGCTTTTTATGTTAGAAGGCATAATGAGAATATAAAAAAAAAGTTTTGTTCCCACTTATCCAAGTTTCTTTATTTGGGATAACTTGATATAAAATGTAAAAGTTGTGAAAAAAGAAATCGTCCATGATGGAAAAAGGGAATCAGCTGCTAGAGACTGATCACAGGAAAGACCCAGCAAACACTCTTGCGATTTACAGTGAAGGTCTGCAAAACCTGATGGAAACAACTTTATATAGTTGTGAATGTGGGACAATACCTTTCCCAAGAGTATTTTTACGCAAGTAAATTCAAGGAATTCAACTGAAACTGGGCTCCCCGATCTGTCGTTCCGAGTCAATATCCACAAGTCAAAAAGTTCACAGAATGGTGATTATATGCACAGGAATACAGTGAAGTGATTACAAAATGTGCATTGTGGTGCATTGGATATCAGCTCGGAACGAGAAATCGGGGAGCCGAGTTCAAATTCCAGCCAAATTCATTGCATTCACTTACGTGCAAATACCCTTGGAAAAGGTATTAATATGTCTCTTCCTTCCAGTTATGGGTTAAATAACAGGACAGATTGGGTTCTATAGCCTTGGTTGGCAACCAGTCTACCGCAGAAAGCAATGGCAACCTACTGCAGGATAATCTTCTGCCCAGTCAGTCATGTCTCTTTCACGTATGGCACTTAACTGACTGACTGATTACAAAATTCTGATTTCAAGATAAGAAAGAACAAAAACAATGGAGAATGACATTGGATTGTGGGTCACTTTTATTAGTTAGTGTAGAATCCTTAGATAGCAACAGACAGTAATCAACAGTAGTTGAAGTTGAAACTGACAGCTCAAGTCTGCCCAGCAAAATGATAGGTGGTTTATATAACAGCCTGGGAGATTCCTTTCTGCTATCTAGGCAAGTCTATTCTGTAGGTTCTGATTGGCTGATGATTCCGGTATGAATATTGTGCTCAATGAATATCAGTACAATATCCACCCTATGGTGTGAGGAGAGAGGGACATGTATTGAGTTACAACCCTGTTTATTTTTGTTTGCCAACTGAATGCTAGTTGGAAACATCCTCACGAAGGCGAGTCTCACACTTTTAATTGTTCAGTTAGGAAAAAATCCCAGCATGTATCTGTGTGATTTGTGTTATATACGTACCTATGCACATTAATGGGTATTTTCTTTTATAATAATGTAGCCCCAAGCAAGGCATTTTACTGCCACTGTTGGAGTGTAAGGAAGACGGTAAAAGATGAATGAAAATACTGATGAGAGTGGAGAGATGAAGAAAGGAGCATGAGAGAGAGGATGCAAGTTAGTGAGATAGGAGTTGACTATTGACTTTATTTTTGTTTTTTTTATAATCATGTTGCCTCAAGCAAGGCATTTTACTGCCACTATTGAGCAGGGGGTTACATACGAGGAAATTTATGAGAAAGGTTACAGGGGTGTCAGAAAGAGAGTAAAAGAGGAATGAGAATACTGATGAGAGCAGAGAGATGAAGAAAGGAGCATGAGAGAGAGGATGCAAGTTAGTATGATAGGAGATGACTGTTGACTTTACATTTGAATTCTTAAAGATTGTAGCTGTCGGGAAAGTAAGTAAACAAAAGGGAATTTTACAAGCAGGAAGCGTAAGCAAAGAAGTAGAAGTAGAGTTTGCATTTGCATTTTATTGGTTTCAGAGTAAAAGAGTGGGACCTACTTGCTAATCTTGTGGCTTGAGTAAATTCATATATAGGGGGTACTAGTGAGCTAAGTTAATCTGAGTAGAAGCCGTGAAAGTATTTATAGAAGAGACACAAGGAAGCTACATTGCGCTGGTGAGAAATTGACTGTATCTGAGCTGCCATGTCAGGATCTATCACATTGCAGATTATCTGTTCTATTTTGTCAAGTACTCCTAGGTGGATAGCAGGAGCACCTGACCAGATATAGAATTCAATGCACGGGCGGATGGTAGATTTTTATATGTGCAGGATTGTTCCAATCCTCATAAATATGTTGGACACTATTGTGAGGGGAGGATATTGCTGTCTAGTGAGCAACATCACTCAGACACAATCTTGACATTGTTGAAATCTCTGTCTTTGGGTAGAGAGTAATGCAGATGAGGCTCTGCTAAAGGGTAGTGTTTCGTCTGGGAAAAAGTAGACAATTTTTGCCTAAGCTATATGGCTCAGATTATTGACATTGAAAAGGCCTTGTGCCTCATTTTGTCTCAAGTGGGGAGCAGCTAAATATTGAGTGGCTGTCAAGTTTATGCAGCTGGCAAGTATTGTATTTTGTTGATGTTGTAAAGATTAATATTTCATTTTTTAACTTCCATTTTAGTTATTTCTTATTCCGTAACCTTTTTAGGTTAAAACAAGTTGTCTATAAATTTAGGGAGGGAATGTTTTTAGCAGTTATTCCACTAGGATTGAAACCAACACTTCTAGCATGCATAGAATACTATTGTCAGATCTGGTCAGGTACCCCTGCTGTTCATCTCAGTGGTCTCAACAGGCTCCAAGAGAGAATCTGTAATGTAATTGGTCCCAACTCCAGACGCTTTCTCAGCGGCAGGATGTGGCTTCCCTCTGTCTCTTTTACAAATATTTTTATGGCTTCTGCTCCAATGAACCTAGGTCACTGGTGCCCCCTTTACAAGAATTTACTTGTGCAACCAGACTGGCAACAAGGTCCCACCCTTTTACAGTTAAATCAACCCAATGCAGGCAGCAGTTCTACTACACCAGCTTCTTTTCTTGCACTTCCCACTTGTGGAACTCCCTTCCATATACTTGCTTTCCTGATGGCTACAACCTCCAGGAATTTAAATGCAATGTCAATACCCATCTCTTAATTCCAGTCCTACATCACCCTGTGTATCTTGTTTCTTTCTTTTATTGCTACCTTTGCAACTGTCTTCACACTTGTATCCCCATCCTTCTCTTGCCCTTTCTCTAACAATCCCTGTAACTGGTTCGTCTTTCTCTTCACTATCCTCTTGCCTAAACTTTTACTATCTTATGTAACCCCCTGTGCAACAGTGGCAGTACCACCTTGTTTGGGGTGAAATGATTAACAAAAAAAAATGTGCTAGAAGTAACACCAGTACGGGGTGCTCAGTCAGTCAGTTAAGTGCCATACATAAATACATGCTTGAGCGATCATTTCTCAAAAGAGACATGACTGACTGGGCAGAAGATTATCCCACAGTAGGTTGCCATTGCTTTCTGCCATACACTGGTTGCCAGCCAAGGCTATAGAACCCAATCTGTTCTGTTATTTAACCCATAACGGGAGAGAAGTGATGGATTAATACCTTTCCCAAAGGTATTTGTACATAAGTGAGAGTAAGAAATGCAACTGGAATTCGAACTCGGCTCCCCGATTTCTCATTTGGAGTTGATATCAACTGCACCACTACACACATCCTTATAAAAAGCAAGGGCAACAGAGGAAAGCAGCAAATGACCAACCTAGCAAACTTGTGTAAATGCTTGACTGAACAGCGGTTAGGAGAGATAGCACAAAATTAAACTGTATTACAAACTACAAAGTGCAGGAAGTCGTAATAAGTCAGGCCAGCATCCCTCACATCTTGAATTGACCATCTTAAGGTATCCATTATTCATAGGATATTTTGAAGATATTGATTTCTTTGCATGTGGATAGAGGACAAGTTGTGTTGAAATACAAAAAATATGAAGAGACAAGATAAAGGTGAGGTTTCTCAATGGATTTATTCAACCTGACAATGAGGTGATCCCCTGAAAACTAAAAAACTGACCTGGATTTATGACTAGCAGACATTATCTTAATAACATAAGAAATGCAGACAACACCACGTTAATGGCAAGCCCAGAGAGGAAAATAAAAGAGAAAACTCAACTATAGTTATAAAGAATAAAATGTTGTGGAGAGCCATGATCACAGCATATAGAAGAGAAATGGTATCTTTTATATCCATCTCTTCTCCAATTCATGTTGGCCTCATTCTGTTTCAGTACATGCACATTATATATATATATATATATATATAGATAGATAGAGAGAGAGAGTGTGTGTGTGTGTGTGTGTGTGTGTGTGTGTTTTATTTAATGACATATCAACCTCTGTGAGTTATTCAATGCCAAAACGGTGGGGTTTTAAGGTATTTTTTTTAAATATTTGGTTTTAGTTTTTGGTGGATTTATTTTTTTTTTATTTTAGAAAACTGAAGCTATCTTCTAGAAAAAAAAACTGTATTGCTAGTAATAATTTTTTTCCCTTCAAAAATGTATATTTTTCTATAAAAGTCTATTTTTATGTATATATTTTTATAAAAGTTTGTTTTTATACTTTCATAGTGATTGACCCCAGTTTGGGGGTTTACTATTTGCCCATAGCTGGGAGCTTAATAGGTGCTACCACTCCGGATCAGGGTGGACCTGGAAACAACAGCATGTTCCATACTCCTCACAACCTCTCAATCAGAAGACTTGCTGCTGATTGTAGTTTACCATCATACCCAGGACCAGAGAGAGAGAGAGATATGTAAGCTTATGTCTGTAGCGCCTAATTGGGAATTTATGCTTTATGCAATCATCAGGTCCAGCTATGAGTCAGGCAATAAGCAGTGTAACTGTACCATTTGGACTTATTTTCTATTTCCTGATACTTTATGTATATGTTCTTGTTATACTAATACACTGTTTTGAACTACCTTCTGTGTTCCATGTCTTACTTCCAGACAAACTGGTCACTAACCTAGCGGCAAAGTTTTGCCACAACAGCTCCCCAACACAGAGAAAGATAAGAGAACTGACTGTATAAAAGACATGCTCATCAACAGGATGTATAAAATCCAAAGACACAAAAATACAGAAAGAGAAAATACTTTGGCTATGGAATATATATATGAGATCTTTCACAACACGATAGAGCAATGGACAATACATAGAAATACCAATGGACCGAAAATATTAAAATCCGAAGTGGAAGATGCACTGGCTAAATGGAATAGAAACAAAGCAGCAGGAACAGACAGTATTGTTATAAAGATGCTGACAGCCTCAGATGATTTTAGCATAGACAAAATTCTTCTTCTTCTATGTGATCTGTCCCTTCAGGATGTGGACGATCATAGCATCTTCCTATCCCTGGTGGCTCTTAGCACGATTTCTCCTGTCACACCATGCCAATCCTCGTTCTATCATCAATCTGATTAGGTCCTTCAATTATGTTATCTGCTGCTTTGCCCTGTCTCTTTTCCCCTCTATCTGGCCTGTTAGTATCAGGTTCTCCAAGCCCTCTTTCTTCATTACATGTCCCAGGAACTTCAGCAGTCTCTTCCTGATGCTCAGTATTAATTTCCTTCTCATTTCCATCATTTCCAAAACCTCATCATTGCTCACATGCTTGATCCATGATATTCGCAGTATCCTTCTGTAGAACTACATTTCAGTTGCTTCAAGTTATTCCTTCTTCTGTGATAATATTGTCCAGCATTCATTGCCTTATTGAAGAAATGACAACACATAGTAATCTAGTACTCTCTTCTTTGAAAATAGAGAAGAAGTAAAAGGAATTGGCACATAAGAAAGAAGGAGAAAGAGAACAAATGTGCAATGTCACTCTACGTCCAGGTTGACTTGAAGTTTCTCCCATTACATTTTAGTGTGTCATCTCTCTCAGTCCTTATTTGTAGTGCTGATGGGTTCAACTTCAGCTGATGCAATAGGATAAAATGGTGCTGGGAAAATGATGAAGATTTGATTCTGGGTTGGCTACCTATCCCCTTTTTGTGTAGTGGTACATTTCCCCTTATAAAGATCAATGCTTAAATTGCCAATGGAAATTCTCACTCTTCCCATCCCTTGCAATGCCAGGTACTTACAGCTAGTATATAAAATAGTCAGTAACAAAAGCTAAAGACCACCTCATAATTTTGTAATCCTTAAGTTAAAACCAATATGTGAAATCACTTGCAGACTGTGCGTGACAAAGAATCAGATTGTATTATATCACATTGATTAAGAAGAGATTTGGAGTAAAGGCATATGCAAATCAATCCTTCATGACCACAACCGTTAAGAAAAGTTTAAGAGCACCTCCTAATTTTACTACTTTAAAGTTAAAACCAACACAGTTACAAGTAATTTTTTTTAAGAAGCTGACTCAATTTAACTCTCAAATTTCTCAGTGACAATGTTCTCTATTCATTTGAAGTAAAATAGTCTAGGAGGTCAGTATACTGTATGATCTCCTTTGCTTTTGATTACTGCTTTGATGTGGTCAATCGAGATTTCTTTTGTTCAAACCTCTGTAATAGCCTAACTGAGAGCTTCAGTATGTGAAGGTTGCTTTCCTGCAATGTTGTTTTTGACAATTTCCTATAAATGATTGAACTGGATTCAAATCTTGGCTGCTCTCTGGTCAGTTACTTTTGGTTCCATTTATTCTGATCAAACAATTCTAAATAAAATTTGGCCAGTGGCATTGGACATCATCATGTATCTGGAGTTTCAGTTTCTCCTGCAGCAGAAATACCTTGCAATAGCCCAAATATTGCAAATGTGCTAATAAGGATTGACTTTGAGTTTTGCTTAACGGCATATCAACACCTCTGTGGGTTATTTAATGCCAAAAAGGTGGGGTTTTAAAAGAATCCTTTTAATGTTCCGTTATCATGAAAATGTTGATTTAGTAAAAGATTCAGTTTGAGTTTTGTTTAACTTCATATCAACCTCTGTGTGTTATTTAATGCCAAAAAGGTAGGGTTTTAAAAGATTTCTTTTAATGTTCCGTTATCATGAAAATGTTGATTTAATAAAAGATTCAGTTTGAGTTTGAGTTTTGCTTAAGGCATATCAACCTCTGTGGGTTATTTAATGCCAAAAAGGTTTTAAGAAATTTTTTTTAATGATCAGTTATAGTGAGAAGGTTGATTCTGTCAGATTTTGTTGAAAATTTTTTTATTATTTTTTTTTTCTTCAAAAATATTTTATGGTAACAATCTTTCCTTTTTTAATTCAACAATGTATATTTTTCTATAAAAGTCTATTTTTATACTTTCATGGAGTCTTGACGTCAGTTTGAAGGTCAAAGTATTTGCCCATAGCTTGGACCCTAACAGGTGCTACCACCCCGGGTGAGGGTGGATCTGAGAACAACAGCAATTAAGAGGTGGTTCCATGCTCCTTACAATCTCCCAATCAGAGGCCTTGCTGCCGGATGCAGTATATTGTCATACCCAGGACCAGCTAATAAGGATTATGAAATCCGTTCAAATAGCGTCAATAGTGTAAATAGTTATCCTTATTGTGTGGTGGATAAGAAATTAAAAATTAAAAGCAACCTTCTTCACTTTTACAAAAATTTACAATGTGTGAAATCATGGTTTTACCAAATAAAAAAAGTATTGATAACATACTGAAAGAAAAAGTTGAAGCTGGATTTCGCGAGTAGATGTCACATTAAGTTTCTGACCAATGGAAGCGATTTGCAAGACTGAGAAAAATTAGTAATCCAGTGCAAAATAACTAAATGGCTATAAAGGCTTTGGTCAGTGTCAGCCAGTCAGTCACATGGAAGCAGTGAGAGAGACGACACACTAAAATGTAATGGGAGAAACTTCAAGTTGACCTGGACGTAGGATCACATCGCACATTCGTTCTCTTTCTCCTTCTTTCTCATGTGCCGATTCCTTTTACTTCCTCTTCTCTATTTTCCACATTCCTACTCAACAATAACATAAATGCACAGATACTACTACAAACTCTTGATACCCTTAACTTCTGAATACTGTTTCTCATGAACTTTTAAGTTCTACCAAGTCATGTTATTCTTTTCCATTAATAAATTTCTATTTTAACATGCAAAATGTATACTTTTATTCTCCCACAAATCCACAATCATGTCTCGAAAGGGACATGACTGACTGGGCAGAAGATTATCCCACAGTAGGTTGCCATTGCTTTCTGCGGTAGACTGGTTGTCAGCCAAGGCTATAAAATCCAATATGTCTTATTATTTAACCCATAACTGGAGGGAATAGATGGATTAATACCTTTTCTAAGGGTATTTGTGTGTAAGTGAACGCAAGGAATTCAACTGGAATTCGAACTTGGATCCTTGATTTGTGGTTCCGAGTCAATATCCACTGCACCACAATGCACATCCATCTCAAGGCCGAATCAATAAACATTAACCATCTCAGCTCAGAAATATATCAGATATTGAATTATACAGATAGTAAATAAATACATGAATACTTTCATAATAACTGTTCTGATAAACTTTCTGGTGTAATACCTAGACTATATAAATTCAAACGCAGTACTACATTGACTGTTAGGTCTCACCATTTTACAGATTAAATGACTAGTTATAACCATGAGTTTTATGAAAAAAAAAATCTCTTCTCTTCTCACTTGTGAAACTCTTTTTCAGATTCTTGCTTCCTAGTCAACTGAGATGTTTAAAAATTTAAATGCAATATCAATCATTATCTTCTGACATGTCCCAGGTTTTATGTTATGTAGCAAATGCCAGATACTTAGATACATTAATACAAGTTGCCTAGGGTTCCCAAGCCAATATGAATCATGATTCCAGAACACACCCAAATATGAGATGATGTGTAACCATCATAGAACTAAACATTTGTACCATTTAGAAGCAGAGCAGTGCTTATCTCTTGACAATAACTTGTTAAAGATTGCATTATTGTACCAATGGTCATCTCATCACTGGTTTTCTTTGGAAATTTGCTTCTCCCCTACTCAATAAATGTCCATGAATTTTGAAAATTCATGATAGTAGTGTGCACAGCAGTTTATTATAACCTACTTTTGCACGTATTCCACATTCAAAATAGCATTCATCGCCTAGAAACAGATTTTAGGCCCCCATGTATGTAAAAATGAGGATTTTTTTCTTCTATATTCTAAGCCTAATTCACCGCACAAATACAATGGCTGCTAATTTAGCAAGGATAACAGTTTTCTGTTTTTTTTTACTATAAATCATGTGAATAATGGGTGATGCAATCACAAAAAGCTATTCCATCAACCAATCTCATATGATACAAGACAAAGTAAGAAACAAAAATAAATTTGTTGCAACTAAGTGGTGAAATGTTTGCTAATGACTATATATATATATATATATATATATATATATGATTAATGTGTTGAGGTTTTTAACTTAACTAAGCACTGCTGTTTCAGTCATGCCAATTTCAAAGTTTTGTGAAGGCATTATTGTGATGTCATCACTCTTCAGGGATTTTTTCTGAAGTCCGCATTAATCCTATTAACATGCTATATCTATTTTGATATTGAGAAGTTTATGGCAAAAGAAAAAAAAATAATCCTGTTTGCCTATAACGCCTTTCTACCCAGTAAACTACTAAAAAAAACAGCAGTTTGGGCACAAAGATTAATTACAATTTAATATACATTAAAATATATATATATATATATATATATATATATATATACATGAATACTTTCATATTTCATAAAAATTACTTTCATGAATACTTTCATAATTCATAAAAATTTCATAAAAATTACTAAGAAACCTGGGCGTCTACCGCAAACCAAAGAAAGGAGAAAGAATTTTCATTTTTTTAATTTGGTGGGGGTGATAGATTATCCATCGTTGTACCATTTGGATTTGAAGAGCCACGCCAAGAACACAAGAGCGGCGAAATGTGCATAATCCAAACTAATAATTAAAAATCCGTTATGTAAAATATTACTCTGTTAAATAAATGAATTTAACATTGAGTTCTCACGAGTTCGTCTCCTTTGGAATTTACCCGGATTACATACCAAGTGTACTACATTATATATATATATATATATATATATATATATATATATATATATATATGAAGAGAATTATTTGAACATTATTTTTTTATCGATACTCGTATTTAAGTAGATATTGTTTTTTAATTAAACAGTATTATATATTTATATCTACCGGCCTGATTATTTATGATAAATTGTTATTACGAAAATGTGTGCTATTTGGCAGGATTTGAACCTGCGACCCCTATTTACATAGGGGAAGCTACCATTTGATCTGGCAACATCTTAGACCTCTCGACCACGAATAGATACGAATGTTTTGTTAAAAAATGTTAATTTCCGTAACATGTTTATATATATATATATATATATATATATTAATGCAGGTTTCATTGAATAATATAGACAAGTTTTGTCTATTAATTTTGTGTAGGATCCATTCATACTGTCTGATATACTTGATGGTGATGTCGTTGAAAGACAACAAAAAATCACAGTATTTGTTGAATTTTTTATCGGGTCTAAGCTTTCGGCTCACATAAGCCATTATCAAAGAGTAAATATTAACACACAGTTGTATATCGACAAACAACAAACATGCATATATATAAAAATATAAGTTATATTTTTATTAATGACAATGAACCGTGTAGCCTAGGGAACAGAGAGAGTTGAGAGAGCGCGCTTCTAAGGGTTGACGGGAGTGTCGTCGTATCTGTTGTGTGTCTCTCTCTCTACTGCTACTCTGGTCTGGTGAATCCGTGCGCCGAGGCCTTTTTATAATCTCCAGAACCGGGACTTTTTCTTCCGGTTTTGCCTCGCCCACGCACGCCTACGTAATTCTCAGAGACACCTGTTCTGTTTGCCTCTGTAGCCATTTCCGCTACTGCCGGAAATAAGGTCAAACAAACATCCGTTCCTTTCAACGACCGGAAACACCCCCGCTTGCATCAGCCTTCCTCGGGTGGGGCCAGATTGTTATATTACAATTTAAGCTATTAACAATAAAGATAATTGAATTGAAAATATAAGGCCATCCCTACCGTGGCAGATGGCCGAAGACAGTGACAAAATAGTGGTGTTGTGGTCCCTGGTCTGATTACAGACATTTGAGTACGTTATTGGAAATATCGAAATTGATTGTATTCAAACCAGGTTTAAATTGTTTAATGTAGAGTGCTTCGAGGATTTTTAGTTTCTGCTTGTTATTTTCTTGTTTGAGTATGTACGTGTTATCAACAAGCGTTTTTCTCAGAAGTGTGCGTTGATAACCGTGTTGTTCTAAATGACGGAATATATTTGAATTTTTATTTAAGTGCAACGTCAGACGCCGTGAGAGCGAATTTGTGGTGTGGCCGATGTAGATATTATTGAGGTTGTTAGAGATACATTCTCTAAATGGACATATGAATTTATATACTATATTATTATTGATGAGTGTCTGTTTTATGTTTTTTAGTTCACTGTAGAAGATCTGATTTGTAGATGAATTGACTTTTGCACGATATAATAGATTTTTTATGATGGCTATTTTGTAATAGTGGGGGCATTCACTAATATAATTGAGTGTGGAGGGATTTTTATTAGTGGGTTTTTGATACGGTGAGATAGTAAATTTATTGTTGTCAGTGTTAATTAATATATCAAGAAAAGGAATTTTATCATCTTTGCTAAGTTCATAAGTAAATTTTAAAACTGAGTTATTTTGAAAACAGTTTTAAAATAACTCAATAATTTTCCCAACTACATAGTTGATGAACAAATACATTATTTTCTTAAAAAGCTTAACATGGAAAAAACAACACATGATACTAACCCAACCAATCCTAAACATATCACTCTCTTATACTGTAGCCAGATGCACTCCAACTACCAACTAGATGAAAACATCCTAAAAAAAACTCATAAATACTAATATTTCTCCGACAGACTCTAACAAAAGAATTAAGTTCATTATATATTACACTAAATCCACTACATCTAATTCATTTGTCTGCAATGACTCTTCCCCCACTGTTAGTGATTTGCAAAAAACCAATGTAGTATATAAATTCATATGTCCATTTAGAGAATGTATCTAACAACCTCAATAATATCTACATCGGCCACACCACAAATTCGCTCTCACTGCATCTGACGTTGCACTTAAATAAAAATTCAAATATATTCCGTCATTTAGAACAACACGGTTATCAACGCACACTTCTGAGAAAAACGCTTGTTGATAACACGTACATACTCAAACAAAAAAATAACAAGCAGAAACTAAAAATCCTCGAAGCACTCTACATTAAACAATTTAAACCTGGTTTGAATACAATCAATTTCGATATTTCCAATAACGTACTCAAATGTCTGTAATCAGACCAGGGACCACAACACCACTATTTTGTCACTGTCTTCGGCCATCTGCCACGGTAGGGATGGACTTATATTTTCAATTCAATTATCTTTATTGTTAATAGCTTAAATGTCCTATGTTTACTGTGTGTTAATATTTACTCTTTGATAATGGCTTATGTGAGCCGAAAGCTTAGACCCGATAAAAAATTCAACAAATACTGTGATTTTTTGTTGTCTTTCAACGACATCACCATCAAGTATATCAGACGGTATGAACGGATCCTACACAAAATTAATAGACAAAACTTGTCTATATTATTCAATGAAACCTGCATTAATGAAAAAATGCTGCCAAAATACACACAATTTATATATATATATATATATATATATAAACACACACACACACACACACAGGGTGGTTCAAAAGTAAGTGAACAGTGAATGATAACAGTTATTTTGAGATTACATTGTGTAATCTTTCTGTAATGAAATTACTGTAGTCTTTGTCTTCTCTGTCTTCTGCTGCTGCTCAGTCAAACATCGCAGTCGACACCGAAAGGAACAACACACGTGAGTTTGGCAAAACTTAATGTAACCTTACCCTTGCATACTCTCAGCCTTTATTCCGGCAAGGCATCCGTTTATGCAAATGAATACGGGTCTCAGTCTGGCCGTGCACATACACTGCCATTTTTGTATATGCCACCATGATGTTTGCCTTGTCAAACATTCACTCATGCATTTGTTACACATTGACAATTAAATAATATAGCACTAATGCCATAGTTATAATGAACATCATTTTAATTATATCGTTGATACAAGAACCTATTCTGTCTCCTGCCCACTTACTTTTGCACCACCCTATATATTTTAGAACTCTGAATTTTTCATGAAAGAAATGTTTTATTTACAAAAATTACTAAGAAACCTGTTACAGAAAGTATTGTCAATTGTTAGCCACTATTTTTCCCCATCTTTCTAGCAGCATTTGAATTCAATGTAGGAAAAATGACATATCCTTTGAGACTAGCTATGAGTCGACCTATTTTTTAGCAACTTCATAAATATGAAAGTGCTGCTCAGTCAGGTAATGTGCCACCAATCAAAACAAGGGATAATTGGACAGAACAATGTCAAGTTAATACAGCAGGTTGGGTAGCACTTCTCATTTACATCCATTTTGAAACATGTGGCCTACCATTGTCATGTTGCAAAATCAATTTGTCATGTTTGCTTATATAATGACCATTTTTCTTCCATGATCAGCTCAATTTTTTTTTTCTATAATCATGTCACCCCAAGCAAGGCATTTTACTGTAGGAGGACTGTTATGAAAAAGAGTGACTGGCTACAGGGGTGTCAGGATAGGGTAAAAGAAGGATGAGAATACTGATGAGAGTGGGGCAGTCAGAGAAAGGAGCATGAGAGAGAGGATGCAAGTTAGTGAGACAGGAGATGACTATTAACTTTACATATGAATTCTTCAAGATTGTAGCTGTTGGGAAAGCAAGTAAGCAGAAGGGAATTCCACAGGCAGAAAGTGTGAGAAAAGAAGCTGATGGAGTAGAATTTGTGTTTACAATTTATTGGTTTCACAGTAAAAGGGTGGGACCTATCTGCTAACCTTGTGGCTCAAGGAAATTCATATATAGGAGGTACCAGTGAGCTAAGTTCATCAGAGCTGAGAAAATATTTGTAGAAGAGATACTGGAAAGCTACACTGCGTCAGTGAGAAAGTGACTGTGTCTTAGCTGCCAAGTTGGGATTGATCACATTACAGATTCTCTGAGATGCATCAGTTGTAGTTGATAGCAATTTCCTGTGATGGTTTTAATCAGTTTGAGCAGCTCAATGAACTACATTCAGTTGATCCCACCAAATGCAGAACAGAAGATTTGAACCATGAATATTTAACTTTGCTACTGATGTTGATGCATGGCCAGGCTTACATCTATGCTTTGGGTTATTGTAGTGTATCCACTTTTCATTGCCAGTCATGATAAGATAAAAAAAAAAAACCTTTCCTTTTCTGCTGTTAAAGCAGCTTGTCATGTGTGACAAGACACTATTCAATGTCTCTCGACTTCAATTTGTATAGCATCCAATATCCTTGCATTTGAATCATTTAAAATGTTTTCAAACATTTCAAAACTTATGTGATCAACTCTCAATGACTCTCTAAGTTCAGCTTGCACCTGACAGAAATCTCTGAAAAAATGCCTCCAATTAATTGTCTTTAAACTTTTTTGGTGTGCCAAAGCATTCTTTATCTTCAATATCAAAATCATTATTTTCGAAATGTTAAAACTAATCTCTTTATGTTTCCAACAAAACATGGTTGCCATATATCCCAGTAAGAATTCTGTGTGCTCCAGTTGCAGATATCTTTTCAATAAAGTAGTGTAGTAAAATTCCAAGCAAATACTCTTTGCATGAAATCTAAACTTATTTATAAATGGAACTTTGTCTGTGTGTGTGTATCCGTTACCTATAGACTCCAAAATGGCTGAACCGATTATCTTGAAAATTTACACAGTTGTACTATAAGTGTCTGTGAGTGTTCTTAGTGAGGTTTTGTGTCGAGGTACCACTGATAAATATCGAAAATCAATAATCGAAAAAATTGGGTTATAGAAGGAGTGGTCCGACTTTAATCCAATTTGATACACTCATAGACAAAGACATAAGAAACGATATTCAGAAGTTTCAAGGTTGCAGTTCTTACAATAGTGGAGAAAATCAGTAATATATATATATATATATATATATATATATATATAAGGCAAGATGTTTGTGTGCATGTGTCTGTTTATCTGTCTGTATGTCCTATATACAAATCAACAATTTTTATCAGATTCTCACCAAACTTCAAAATTTGACTTACATCCATTCATTTTTCTTTCAGTCTGTGGTTTCGCTTTAACTGGAAACAACTATTGCTTTTTAGTCTTTCATGCCAACGTCCAAAGAGTCTGAGCTCCAGGACCATGGATTAGTTTTAAATCTTTCATTACACCCGAGCAACGCTGGGCTATACTGCTATTTTCAACATATTTAATGCTATGAAAAACAATGTTGTTTACACTTTAGTGAAATGACATACACTGAATTTCAAGCTTGCTTATAGTACTTTCTGACAGATGTATTACCGTCTGAAACTACACGCAGAGTTCTGGGAATACCATCTGTTGGAAAACATTGAGAAGCATAAAATATAAAAACAGTGTAAAATGTTTTCAAGTAACTGTATTCAGATTCACAATTATTTCTATCGCCCAGTTCACACTCCACCCACATCTATTGAACAGGTGAAGAGGCTCATCCCTTGTTTCCTGTTTAGGATGCGGTTTCTGGTTTTCTCTTTTCCAATCTTTTCACTCTTTTCCTTTATTATTCTTTTTTTTCAATTGAAGTAGATAGACTAAACTATCGCCCGGTTCACACTCCACCCACATCTATTGAACAGGTGAAGAGGCTCATCCCTTGTTTCCTGTTTAGGATGTGGTTTCCGGCTTTCTCATTTTCCATTCTAACCCTAACCCCCTGTGCATCAGTGGCGTTACCGCCTTGCTCGGGGTGATATGATTAAAAAAAAAATTTCTACTCTAGCTTCTAGCCTAATTTGACACATAACCATTATTCCCCATCCAATAACTGAACAGGCTTTACTACCCATAATGCACCACTGACCAGCATATATAAATAACTGAGCTGAAATACAACACACATAGCCTGAAGATTGCATCCTATCAGTGGCAGCTCGTATACAGGCAATGTAGCACCAACTCTTCTTACTTAATATTCTCAATAGTCTTCTTTTATTTAAATTTTTGCTTTATACTTGTACATTATATAACACTTATGAATAATGTTATTGGCCCTCATTCATGAAAAAAATTATAAAATTCTTGCATGGAACTATGTCCTCACAGTTCCAGTAATGCAGTGTTTGACTGTTTTGCACATATGTCAGATGAAAGAAGCTAAACATGGTTTAGAGGAAGCAATGTCAATCACGTAATACCAACTCTGATGTCCAGTGTTTATTTTTGACTCAGTGTGAAGAAACGTGCATTGTGGTGCAGTGGATATTGGCTTGGAATGAGAAATCAGGGAGCTGAGTTCGAGTTCCAGTTTTTTGCATTCACTTACGCACAGATACCTTTGGGAAAGGAATTAATCTATCTCTTCCATCCAGTAATGGGTTAAGTAAAAGCACCTCTCCCCAACTAAATTTAGCCACAAGCTGTCACCATATTCTGTCATAAAACAGACCATCAGCATTTGTTGTTGAACTCTGTGTCAACTTTTAGATTGATATTTACATGTGTAGAGATACAAAATGTGATTAGCTCACTTTCATAGAGATGGGTCATGTGACGGCCACTTAATAATGTCACTCCCCAGAGTGACAAGAATGTCAGCCAATTACAGTTCATTTTTCAGCAGCTAGACTGTAAGGTTGCTTTCTTTAGATCAGGTCTTTGTGGCCCAGGCAGAGGTAAATTCTGATTTTCTTCCCATAGTGCATTTTCCTTTTGGGAATATATCATCACCAGATATAGAAACTAGTTCGCAGTCATCAGTTTGGGAAAACCCAATACTCACCTCTTCCCATCTGTGGAATATGTCCTGGCCTGAGACACTGATGAATCTGACTCATTTTAAACTGGAGTTTTAAATATGGCTTCTCCAGACACAGGAATATCTCCATATACTTTACTTTTCTAGGTAGATATATGTGATATGTTGTTTTTCACATGGGACATGTATATAGTTTTGTATATATCTTAGTACTATAAAAGTCTGCAAAAAGAAAGCATGTTTGTCATTTTTTTTCCTTTCAGCCATTTCATCCATGAAGTATGACATTATTATACCATAAACATAACAATGCTCATAACAGGAGAAAAACAAATGAAACAATAATTTTTTTCAAAAGTTTACTCCTTGTGTACATGCACTCATAAATATAGCATACTGTAAAACTAATTTTTATATTATGCACACGTGTATGTGTGTATACACACACACAGGTTTTTTTTTTGTTTTTGATGTATGAGGATATGAAATAGGGAGTTCGATCATGTTTATTAAATTACCCTTGTGCCAAACATAACCAAACTCCCCACAATTTACTCCAGATCAGAAGGTTGAAAGAATATAAAACTGTATCATGTGTATAAATAAATTCAAATTTATTTATCAAAGAGCATAACATCAAGTTGTATGTATGTAATTATTGAACCGTAAAAATGTTCTAAGAGAATGTGTGGTAAAAAGTTTCAAGGATTAAGAATTCATTTGTTTCAGCAAAATTTGGTTTGTACAGATAAAGATGAGTCCATGTTTTTGATGTGATACATCAACAGAGTTGTAATAATGTATTGTTCTTCTCTTTCTTTTTGTGTACAACAGGTAGGTGAAGAAGAAGAAGGAGAGCTAAAGAAAACAGCACGAGAAAGTGAAAGGGTGCAAATGTAGATCCCCAGGGCAGCCTGATTATTTTACTGCTACACTGTGTTCAGCATGGACTGTCTTGTGCTTTCTTGTCTGCTTGCCTCAGTCAAAAACGTGTACAAATAGTCAACTTGAATTACATGGTCAGCTCTAAGTGCGAACTCATTTTTGGGCAGGAGTAAACAGGACACAGCTCATTGAAAGCTCAATTTGTTGTTTACTACAAATCACTCTCCTTTCATTGGTTAATAAATATTTCACACTTGCTTATGAATTTTTCCTTGATTTTTTTTTCAGCACGGAGGCAATCTTTTTTCCTATTGGTCAAAAAATAGATTTTCACACTGGCTTGAATTTGCAGTGAAGAAGAGAAAGTTAGTTTTATTTTGTACTCAACTTAGGTACAGCAACTGTATATTTAGAAACAAACAACCAGACTACTCATACACATCATTTGATTACCATGGTAAAGGCTTTTGCTTAACCAACCACACTTTTCGGAAAAATCAAATAGAGTAAATGATTCTCTGCATGTTTTGAATTCAGATTTGTCCTTTTCCTAGATGAGTTGCCACCAAAGCCTATAGAACCTGCTGTTTACTTGTAGCTGGGGGAAGAAGAGCTGGATTCAAGGTTTATATATGAATGTAACAAATTTGAATAGAATTTGAACTCATCATGCCAATTTCACAATCAAATCCACCATTCAAATACACCTACTACGTCTCAGATGAACTAACCTTGAAGATGTTACATTATTGAAGAGCCATGAATGGTTTTCATCTTGGCTATTTGTTAGCTAGTAAGTACTTTAGAGCAGAGGTCCACAACCACCAGGTCACGGACTGGTACCAGGCCATGGATGATTTGCTACTGGGCTGCAAAGAAATCATATTTTAAGTTATATATTCGATAAATTGAATATTAAAATTTAATAGATATATTTAAATATTCAATATTAATCTCCTCAATACTGTCATAACTTTAAGTACATTTTATAATTAACTAGCAGTATAGCCCAGTGTTGCTTGAATGTAATGAAAGCTTTAAAACTAATCCATAGTCCTGGAGCTCAGACTCTTTGGACATTGGCATGGAAAACTAAAAAGCAATAGTTGTTTCCAGTTAAAGCGAAACTGTAAACTGAAAAAACAATGAATGGTTGTAAGTCAAATTTTGATTTCCTGGTATCGATATCAAATAAGTTTTTCATCATAAACTGAATTTTGATGCTAAATACGTCCTCTGAGTAAATGGAATCATGGCTGAGACTAACAACTACAATTATACCTACTTGGAGCAAAAACCAAAATAAAAGGGCTGAAAACCTGATTTTGATCAGATCCGGTAGGATATCGGGATATCAATTTCCAATATCAGAGTCAAATAAGTCATCCAAGGATAAACTAACCAAAGTAAGTCCATGAAAACTTATCGTACCCATCGGGAGTAAAATTGGAGAAAATGAGTCATATTGATAGCTGAATATGTTTTTGATCAGATTTGATAGAATATCAAGGGTGTCAATTTTTGATATCAGGGAAAATGAGCTGTCTGAGAGGATCTACTAATGTTTGAGACTAAAAATTATAATTTTACCAAGTTAGAGCAAATTCTGCAGCAAGAACCATGACAAAAGGACTGAAATCCTGATCTTGATCACTCCTGATCAGATATTGGGGTATCGATTTTCAATATTGGGGTGAATTTGAAAAAAATAAGTAGCCCATGACCTGACTGAAAGCCTAAAGAATATTTGTGTGAAGTTTGGTGAAAATCGGATAAAAGTTGTGGATTTGTATAAGAGACAGACAGACACAGACACAAACATCTTGTGTTTTATATATATATATATATATATATATATATATACCTTTACTGTCATTTTTTTTAACAGTATGGTTCACCCTGTACAAGGCACAGGAGCTACTCGAACATTTTACCATTAATGTATACTTTTATTCATTTGTAATAATTTTCAACTAATTTTGTGATCCTGACAAATTTTCAGGTTCTTCATTGATTCTACATTACGGTTAGTATATATTTTTTTTTAATCATTTCACCCCGAGCAAGGCAGAAATGCCACTGATGTGCAGGGGCTACATAACTGTAAAAAGATTAATTAGGAAAGAGTGAGGAGTACAAACTAGTTAGAAAGGAGCAATAGAAAGCTGAGAATGCAGGTGCGATGACAGATACATAGGTGGAGAGAAAGGGAAGGTTATATGGGGGTGAGGAGAGAGCTAGAGTCCAGTGGTTAGTAGATGAGTATTGACTTTGCATTTAAATTTCTGGAGGTTGTAGCCGTCAGGAAAGCAAGAATATGGGAGCGAGTTCCACAGGCGGGAAGTGCGAGAGAAGAAGCTGCAGGAGTAGAATTGTTGTCTGCATTTGGCTAACCTGACTGTGAATGGGTGGGACCCAGTTGCCAATCTGGTTGCATGAGTAAACACCTGTTGAGGAGGCACCAGTGACTTAAGTTCGTCCAAGCAGATGACATGGAAGTATTTATAGAACAGACAAAGTGAGGCCACATTTTGACGGTGGGAAAGTGGCTGCAGTCGAGCCGCCAGATCAGTTCCTAACACATTACAGACTCTCCTTTTTTACTGTCATTGTTTTGCAGAGTGTACATAAGAGGAAAGTTATGAGAAAGAGTGACAGGTTATAGAGGGTGTCAAGAAGTAAGAGAAGGATGATAATACTGATGAGAGTGGAGTGGACGGAGAAAGGAACATGAGTAAGAAGGTTGCCAGTTAGTGAGATAGGAGATGACTATTGACTTTACATTTAAATTCTTCAAGATTGTAGCTGTCAGGGAAGCAAGTAAATGGAAGACAATTCTACAGGCGGGAAGTGCGAGAAAAGAAGCTGTTAGAGCAGAACTCGCATTTACAATTTATTGGTTTCACAGTAAAAGGGTGGGACCTAGTTGCTAATCTTGTGGCTCGAGTAAATTTATACATGGGGGCATCAGTGAGTTAAGTTCATCGGAGCAAAAGCTGGTTCAGTACCGGATTTTGTAAGGGCGTGTGTCTTGGGGGCTTTCTCCAGACATATGTAACTTTGGAAAAGCAACTGGAAAAAAACGGTATGATGAGTAAATCCAGTTGTTCATGTCTCATAATGAGGGTTGGCATAGTGCACATCTTTCGCAGGAAGTCAGTTTCTAATTGGGAAGCAACAGACTATAATCTGAATCCTGAAGTGTTGAAAGAAACCATAATGGTTTTAAGAGTGAAGAACTGATGTAGCTGATGGGAGTATAAGAACGGAAAAATGCCTGTCAATATCATTTGCATTGCAAAGATCTACTCATTAGATTTGTTAAAAGTGTAAATATTAGATTAACAAATTAAGAGCCATAAAATTTTCCCCAAATGAACGTGTTAATTATCAAAAACCTTAAAAGAGTGAAAAATTAAAATTTTAAAAACAACCTTGTTTTCCATTCTAGTGTTCTTTCGGGTCAAAAGTTCAAATCTGATAATAAACAGCCTGATTAATTACAAGGTTTTTTTAAATTGGCATTTTGATTTTCATCTTTGATGAAATTAAAGAGTTTGTGTGAAAATACCGTGATCCAAATATCAAATATGACAGGGTTCACAGCTTAAAATGAATTTCAGTAAAAAAAAAAAAATAAATAAATAAAATAATAATTATTCAGTTTTTTTAGCTTTTTATTACAATGAATTTTCTGCTGTGTTCCATGGAGTACACAAGAGCATTTGTTAAAGTATTATACAAAGATTTTTTTAAACAAAACAATTTGATTTACTTGGAAAAAGATAAAATATTTTATTAAAGAAAAGTGTAGAAAAGCAACTTTACTGTGGTGAGAAAATGACTGAAGTCGAGATGCCAGATCAGAACCAATAATATTGCTGATTCTTAAGATTATATCAAACATCCCAAGATATAAAAGAATTCTGGTGCTCATCTTCTAAGCATGGATGAATAGTCAATAAATTGATATGCACAATAGATTCAAGAGAGAAAAATTATCTCAATTTTTCTTAGCATGGATAAATCATCTTCTAAGCATGGATGAATAGTCAACATACAGATATCTAAATTTAATCTAATCTAAATCTAAACTTATTTATAAATGGAACTTTGTGTATGTGTGTGTGTGTGTGTGTGTATGTGTGTGTCCATTGCCTATAGACTCCGAAATGGCAGAACCGATTGTCTTGAAAATTTACACAGTTGTACTATAAGTGTCTGCAAGTGTTCTTAGCTAGGTTTTGTGTCGAGGTACTCCCAATAAATATCAAAAATCGATAATCGAAAAAATCGGGTTATAGAAGGAGTGGTCCGATTTTAATCAAATTTGATACACTCATAGACAAAGACATAAGAAATGATATTCAGAAGTTTCAAGGTTGCAGTTCTTACAATAGTGCAGAAAATCAATAATATATATATATATATATATATATATATAACAGGCAAGATATTCGTGTGTGTGTGTCTTTTTATCTGCCTGTATGTCTGTATTTTTTCAGCTCTTTTATTATAGTTTTTGTTTCAAGTTTGACTAAGTAGGTATAATTGTAGCTCTTAGTCTCAGCCATGATACCATTTACTCAGAGGACTTATTTAGCCTTCAAAATTCAGTTTAGGACGAAAAAAACTTATTTGATATCGATACCAGGAAATCAAAATTTGATTTACATCCATTCATTTTTCTTTCAGTCTACGGTTTCGCTTTAACTGGAAACAACTATTGCTTTTTAATCTTTCATGCCAATGTCCAAAGAGTCAAAGCTCCAGGACCATGGATTAGTTTTAAAGCTTTCTTTACACCCGAGCAACGCTGGGCTACACTGCTAGTGTACAATAGATTCAGGAGAGACAAATGATCTCCCATGCCACAGGGAACCGCCTTTCTTAGCAGCTAGCCTCACAATAGATTCAATATAGTTTTTCCACTTCTTCTATGTGCCCTGTCCCTTTAGGACATAGGCAATCTTGGCTTTCCATGTTTCCCTGTCCCTGGTGGCCCTAAGCACGCCTTCTTCTGTTACACCGTGCAACCCTCGTTCTGTCATCCACCTGATTTGGTCCTTCAAATATGTTATCCGTTGCTTTCCCCTGTCTCTTTTTCCCCTCCATCTGGCCTGTTAGTATCAGATTCTCCAAGCCCTCCTTCCTCATTGCATGTCCTAGGAACTTTACCTCTCTCTTCCTGATGCTCAATATTAATTTCCTTTTTATTTCCATCATTTCCAAGACCTCATCATTGCTCACATGCTCGATCCATGATATTGGCAGCATCCTTCTGTAGAACCACATTTCAGTTGCTTCACATCTTTCCTTCATCTTTGATGGTATTGTCCAGCATTCACTGCCATATTGAAGGACAAACAGCATGTAGCAATCCAGTACTCTCTCCCTAGTTTCTAGTGAAATTGTCCTGTTTCTTAATACTTTACTCCAATTCTGGTATGTTTCCTTCACCATGCCAATTTGCCTATTGAACTCTGTGTTGCACTTTCCGTCTTCTGTTACATCAACCAAAAAGATAAGCCAAAGATAGTGCAGCAAGTCACTCTCCAGGAGGTTAGCATCAGCCATACTAGTAGAAGACAGAGAGGATTCTCTTAGATGCTCCAAGTCAGATATGTAAAATCTTGCCCAACTTTTGCTGAGTATCATTTTGAAAAGGAGACAAATAAAAATGTTGGCTGCAAGGAGACAAAGAGTATTATTTCATTTTTAAAATGAGTAAATAAAAATGTGCATTGTGGTGCAGTGGATATTGGTTCAGAAAGAAAAATCGTGGAGCAGAGTTCGAATTCCAGTTGAATTCCCTGAATTCACATGCATGCAAATACACTTGGGAAAAGAATTAATCTGTCTCTTCTCTGCAGTTACCTGTTAAATATCAAGACAAATTGGGTTCTATAGCCTTGGTTAGCAACACACCTACTGCAAAAAGTAATGGCAACCTCCTGCAGGATAATCTTCTGCCCAGTCAGTCATACCTCGAAAAAGATGATCGTCCAAGTGTGTATCATGTATGGCACTTAACTGACTTGACTAATATTTGGTAAAAAAAATGTCTAAAGCCGAGCTGCCAGATCAGAACCAATAATATTGCTGATTTTTCTTTGAGCTCTATCAAGAAGAACAAGGTAAATAGCCCTGGACCATATTTGGCAGCAATATTCTAAGCATTGACAAATAAGAGATTTATAAATATCTAAGATTTAAAAAAAATTTTTTTTAATCATCTCACCCCAAGCAAGGCCATACCATTGCACAGGGAGCTATATAAGAGAGTAAAAGGCAGGAGGAGAGTGAAGAGAAAGAACCAGTTACAGGAGGTGTCAGAGAAAGGGCAAGAGAAGGATGAGAACACAGGTGTGAATACATTTGTGAAGATAGAGAGAAAGGAAAAGAACAAGATACACGGGGGTGATGTAGAAAGGCCTGGAGTTAAATGGATAAGAGATGGGAATTGACTTTGCATGATGTAGAAAGGAGGGAGGAACTGGAGTCAAGTGGATAAGAGATGGGTATTGACATTGCATTTAAATTCCTGGAGGTTGTAGCTCTCAGAAAAGCAAGTATACAGAAGGAAGTTTCACAGGCGGAAAGTGCAAGAAAAGCTGATGGAGAAGAATTGTGGGCTGCATTTGGTAGGTTTAACTGTAAAAGGGTGGGACCTTGTTGCCAGTCTGGTTGCTTGAGTAAATTCTTGTGGAGGGGGCACCAGTGACCTAAGTTCATTGGGGAAGAAGCCATGAAAATATTTGTAGAAGAAACAGAGGGAAGCCACATCCCGCCAGTGAGAAAGTGGCTAGAATCAAGCTGCCAGGTCTAGATTGATCACATTAGAGTTTATCCTTTGGAGCCTGCTGAGAACTCTGATATGAACAGCAGGGGCTCCTGACCAGATATGACTACAGTATTCTATGGTGAATTCAGAAGAGAAACATTGTCTTGCACACCATTGTGAACCAACATTCTTAGCAGCTGTACTAACAATAGATTCAGTACAGTATTTCTACTTCTTGTCACTCAAGAAGTCTGTTTTTATACTTTCATAGTGTTTTTAACCCCAGTTTGGGGGTTCTCTATTTGCCCATAGTTGGGACCCGAACAGGTGTTACTACCACGGATCAGAGTGAACCATGAAACAACAGCAATTATGAGGTGGTTTCATGCTCCTTATGACCTCCCAATCAGAGGCCTTGCTGCTGGATGCAGTTTACTGTCATAACCAGGACCACTGGATCAGTTAAAAAATTTGACCGAAAACAGTAAAGAAAACCTTCATGCCATACTCGTAAAGGAAACCTTCATGCCATACTCGTAAAGGAAACCTTCATGCCATACTCGTAAAGGAAACCTTCATGCCATACTCGTAAAGGAAACCTTCATGCCATACTCGTAAAGGAAACCTTCATGCCATACTCGTAAAGGAAACCTTCATGCCATACTCGTAAAGGAAACCTTCATGCCATACTCGTAAAGAAAACCTTCATGCCATACTCGTAAAGAAAACAACTTCTTTTTGGTTGTTTAATCAAATTAACTTGACAAGTAGTTTTGCTATTAGCCCATCTTTTTTTTTTTTTATTTGCTTTCATAGCAGATTGGGAGTCCAAAAATATAATATATTTGGAATATTTGTTGTTAGAAACTAGATTGAGTGTTAGGGTTAGTGCGTGAATTCCTGTCCTAAAAATGGAAGTTTCTTTTGGGAGGTTTATTTGGCTTTGGATTGATTTATTAAGTACCACGCGCTGGCAGTTGCGTCAGTTTGTTTAAACCCGCCTGTATAGATGTGTGTGTGATCTGAGTATTTTTCTTTGATTTTGTCAAGATCATCTTGGAATATTATTGGATGGGTTTTTTTTGTTGTGTTTACATAAGCTTAAATCTATTTTGGGCGTTATGATTTTCCATGGTGGGATTTTGGGTTGGAGAAATTTGGTTGTTGGTAAGGCTGTGTCAATGATAAGAATCATTCTGAGACTGAATGTTTTAATTGCGCTTCTTTTTTGTTTAAAAAGAATTTTGTATTTAGGGTTAAAGGTGTTGTTATATGCAAGATTGTTGGGATTTGCTTTTATTTTAGTATAGTACTTAAGAACTAAGTTGTTGGTTCTGAGTCTTGGGGAAGAGTTCAAATGCTTTGGCATATAAGCTTTCCACTAAAGTTGTTTTATAGGCTCCTAGGGCCAGTCTTAGGCCGGAATGATAGATGGGGTTTAAAATTTTTATGGGGTTTAAAAATTTTATTGATAAAAAAACATCCAAAATCCAATTTCGATCTTATTAGGGGTCTGTATAGATCAGCTCCCTAGTATTTGTGGGCCACAACTTGTACTAATTGTAATGCTTTATTACATTTTTCTTTGATATAATTAATGTGAAATAAAATTCAGTTTTTTATCAAAGACTACTCCAAAAAATTTATATTGATTTACAAATGGGAGGTTTTATCTTTCAAGTTGTAGGTTAGGATCATTATATAATTTGCGCTTATTACAAAAATGGATGCATTTAGTTTTG
The DNA here is from genome assembly GCA_037127315.1 of Ascarosepion bandense. Classification (NCBI taxonomy): domain Eukaryota; kingdom Metazoa; phylum Mollusca; class Cephalopoda; order Sepiida; family Sepiidae; genus Ascarosepion; species Ascarosepion bandense. Next base: position 1,880,016 of record JBBBDQ010000668.1, read on the forward strand.
GTTTTTGAAAATTTGAAACCACTGTTAGTGCCCAGTTGTTGATCTTATTTATGTAATATTGCAGTTTTCTTTCTATAGTGTGAACGTATTTGAATCGGTGGCTTATAGTAAGGTTGTCTACGCAAATAGATCCATTTATAGCAGAGGAGATTTTCTTAGCTATGCCATTAATTTTTATATTAAACAAGGTTGTTGATAGGACGCTGCCTTGTGTTTCACCTTCTTCTAGTTTTTTTTTTATATCAGATAGGGAGGATCCTAAGCATACTCTAAATAATCGATTGGATAAAAAATTGGAGATGAATTCAGGTCGTCTACCTTTTAGTTCAATGTGTAGATCTTTTAGGATTCCATGTTTCCATGTCGTGTCATATGCTTTTTCAAGATAAAAAAATGGTTGTCACATGTTGGCCTCTCATGAAAGCTTCTCTAATAAGGCTTTCTAGATTGGTTAGATGATCAATGCATTCATGATGTTTATGATAGCCACATTGTATGTTGGTTATTAGGTTATTTGTTTCAAGGAACCAAGTTAATCTATTATTGATCATCCTTTCCAAGGTCTTACAGAGGCAGCTGGTTAAAGAGATTGGTCTATAATTGGAGGGGTTGGATGGATCTCTTTTAGTTTTAAGTACTGGGATAAATATGGCTTGTTTCCATAGGTTTGGGATGTAACCATTAGTCCAGATATCATTAAAAATATCAAGGAGGTATGTTAGGGAGAGTCTACGGCTATATTGTGTTGAATACACCGGTTCCCGTCCGATCACCGAAGTTAAGCATCATTGAGTTTGGTCAGTACTTAAATGAGTGACCATTTTGGAATACCAGGTGTTGTAAATGTAAGGACCAAGAATGGTCCACTGGTCCTTCAGGTTTGGGGATTTGGTCCAAGGCTAACAACCCTGCCCTGTAAAAAACAGTTTGTTACAAAAATAGTAACAAAAAGTTGCTGCCCTATGCACCATCTGGGTGTGATGGATAAATGATGATGATGATGATTGCTGCCCTATGCATCATCTGAGTGTGATGGATAAATGATGATGATGATGATGATGATTGCTGCCCGATGCACCATCTGGGTGTGATGGATAAATGATGATGACGATGATGATGATTGCTGCCCTATGCACCATCTGGGTGTGATGGATAAATGATGATGACGATGATGATGATTGCTGCCCTATGCACCATCTGGGTGTGATGGATAAATGATGATGATGATGATGATGATGATGATTGCTGCCCTATGCACCATTGGGTGTGATGGATAAATGATGATGATGATGATGATTGCTGCCCTATGCACCATCTGTGTGTGATGGATAAATGATGATGATGATGATGATGATTGCTGCCCTATGCACCATCTGGGTGTGATGGATAAATGATGATGATGATGTTAGGGAGATATCAGGCAACTGATTGAAAAAAACATAATGTATATCATCTGGGCCTACTGTGGTATTATGAGATTGTTTTAGTGAGTTTAATAATTCTGATAAGGTGAAAGGTTGGTTATAATCTTTGGTATTCTTGGATTTGAAATTAAGTTTCTTTTTTTCGTCAATGCTTTTAATGTTTTGGAATTTTCTGCTATAGTTAGCAGGGAAAGCGTTTTGTGAAAAATTTTAAGCAAGTGTATTTTCGATCTCCTTGGGGTCAGTAACTATTGTATCACTATTAGATGTTTGAGTGGATTATTTTTGTTTTTACCAAAAATCTTTCTAATCATATTCAAGACAGTTTTTGTTTTAGAATTGGAATTTATTTTGGACACAAAATGTTGACTTCTTTATTGTTTGTCTTGCTCCAAATTTTTTAAAAGAGTTCAGGTTTTCTATTGTTGGTTGAATTGACAAAGAGTACAAGACCTAGAGAAGGTAGCGGTGGAGAGTGACAAAAAAAAGACTACAAATAAACTTCAAGAAAACTGAATGCATGGTCATCAGCAAAAGGTGCAACCCAAAATGCCAAATACAGGTGGGGGACAACAAAATCAAGCAAGTACAAAAATTTAAATACCTAGAAAGTGTTCGAACAGAAGATGAAAAGTGTGACACAGAGATCCTAAGGCGAATTGGCATGGCATAGGACGCATTTCAGAAGCTGAGTAAAGTACTAACACACAGGAAAATTTCACTAGAAACAAAGAAAAGAGTGCTGGATTGCCATGTGATGTCAGTTCTTCAATATGGCAGTGAATGCTGGACAATATCATCGAAAATGAAAACAAAACTGGAAGCAGCAGAAATGTGGTTCTACAGAAGGATGCTGCAGATATCATGGACTGTGCATGCAAGCAACGATGAGGTGTTGGAAAGAATGGCAACAAAAAGGAAATTAATACTGAGCATTAGGAAGAGACAACTGAAGTTCCTGGGTCATGCAATAAGGAAGGAGAGCTTGGAGAACCTGATACTGACTGGCCAGATAGAAGGAAAAAGAGACAGAGGAAGGCAGCGGATAACATATTTGCAGGGTCTGATTAGGTGGATGACAGAACAGGGGTTGCTAGGAGTAACAGGAGCAAACATACTAAGAGCCACAAGGGATAGGGAGATGTGGAGAACTATGATTGCCTACGTCCTGAAGGGACAGGACACATAGAAGAAGAAGAAGAAGCCTGGCTCAACCTGATTGCTCTTTTGCAATCCTCATTAAACCAGGAATTAAATTAATTTAAATTAAATAATTTAAATTAATTTATTATATTTAGAAGATTTTGAGATACATTTTTTTGTGATGGATATAATTGTTTCTGAAAAATATGTAACATGGTCTACATTTTCAATATTTGAGCTTGGGGTTATTTCCGACAAGTTTATATTTTTCCCAATTTGCTTTTTTTTTTTTAATTCTAATTGGGACTTTTATCATTTAAGTTTGGGCTTAAGCTTTCTGGAATTAATAGGAAGCAGTCACTTCCACAAGTATCGTTATGGACTGACCAAATAAAATCCATGAAGATAGATGGATCACATAAGAACAAGTCTATTGCTGAGCAGCTGCTTGAAAATGGACATATATAGAGGCATAAGTTGTTATTAATAATGAGTGATTTTTTTGTCTCTTCCTCTTTGGTTTGTGTCTTTGCAACTCCGTATGGTACTGTGGCTGTTAAAATCCATGAGTAGTAAAAAGGGAGCAGAGAGTTGTCCGAAAGTTTCCTGCAATTTGTCTTCATTTGTCTCTACATTTGGTGAGATGGAGCAAATGTTGATTTATTTTTGCAAAGTTACTCTGACAGCTATTGCCTGTAGGTCAGTTTGTAGATCTATTTGACTATGTGGCACATCATTTCTGATTAAAATGGATGTACCACCTGATGCTTGAAGGCCAGAATCTTTTTATATAGCTGAAATGCTGGTATCCTCTTATGTTAGTTTTGCTATCGCTCCTAAGGAAATTTTCCTGAACGCAGATAACAGCTAGGTTTAGATCTGCTACCAGTAGGAGTAATTTTTTAATATTAGCTTTTATTCCATGACAATTCCATTGTAATATTTTATTTGGATTTGTGTTCATTATGTTTTGGGTGAATTTTTGGAGTCTAGATTTTAACCTTCCATTTCTGTAGTCTAGCAGGAGGTTGAATTTTATTGGAATTTAAGTTTGCTCTTAACAGTTATACTTTAATTTGTTAAAATATATATATATATATATATATGTGTGTGTCTGTGTGTTTTTTTTCCTAGGTTTTGTTCATTGGTAGATTTGGTTTCTATTTCTATTGATTGCGATCGTGGTTTGGTTTGTATGGAGTCGATTTTTGCTGGAGATTTATTTCCATTTGTTGTTTTAGTTTGTTCTGAAGAGATATTTTTGAAGTACCTTTGTTTTTATATTTGTCTTTATTACATGATTTTACATTTTGGCTTTTGGGGGGAGTTGAGGAACTTGCTTTATTGTGGAAGTTTTGGTCTTCAAAATTGTTCATTCCTAATATATTGTAACTGTTGTGATGGGGTATTTGTTGGCTCATTTTGCATTTTTTGTTTAACTTGGTTTGATTCTAATTTACTCATAGAAATTTGTTCCTGATTTTGATCATTGCTTTGATTTTAATAGATGTTGTTGATATCTGATTCTTGTTAACCTCTTTATGGGTTGTTTTTAAAGTTTCAATTAAACTTTCAAGTTCAGAAATGGGGAAACCCATTCACCCTTTCATCCCAGGGATACAAGAAAGGTATACTCAAATTAGTTGAGTTTCTGCCATCATTTTTTCATTCAGTTTCATGGAAACATCAAGTAAAGAACAATCATGTGGTTTCATCTCAATAATTGATTGACCCTTGCCATCGCCTTCTAACACTTACATGGTCTGTATGTTTGTTATAAAATGAAAAATAATTTGTAATACTTTTAAATTTTATTCTTTGATGGTATGGTAGACATTTGCGAGTAAGTGTTAGGGCTTGTCATGACTAGCTGATTGATCAGATCGGGCCTCTCCGACCTCCCATCTAGCCAAGGTAAGAGACAAAGTGGTGTGTTGCAGGACCATGACCTCTTTGCACTCAGATCATGGTCTACTCAACCACCAGAATCCCGTCCTCAGGCATCATGGGTCGCCACCCACGGCCAACAGGTGGCCCTCTTGGGGGACTTTTACTCCTGCAGCTTATTCTAAAGCCCCACCAACAGAGCAAGAAAAATGTCAGGTGATATAAACTTGGGTGTATAGGCTGCCTAAGGGATAACGGTTCAGAATTGGAAATCTGAGAGTAAATCTTCAATTTCTGTTAGGTTTGTTATAATTACTTATGTACAAATACCTATGAGAAAGGTATGAATCTACCACTTCTCAATGTTTCTTTTGCCATTGTGTTAGTTTCATGATTTCCCTCGATGCCTGTATGGCAAGGAATCCAAGCCAATATTATTGTTTCATGCTTTCTTAACTCATGACAAGTTTCTAGTATTTCTTGAATATAGGGAGGATTTGCGTTCTTTCATTAATTGCTGTTAAACTAGATAGAAAGTCTGAGAATATTATAAACTTCCTATCTTTTGAATTTTATATGATTTTAAGTGCCATTTTAATGGCTTGTAGTTCAGCTATATAGATAGATGCATTATTTGGTCACCTGATTTGTTTGTGAATTTATCTGTGGCTGCTGTGCCTATTCCATCTAGGATTTCTTTATCCATTTGTGTAGAATTGTTTAGCATTGCAATATTTTTTTTCACTAATTGAACACCAAAGGTCTAAGAGCTACTCATGGTAGATTCTTACTGAATGAGTTTGTTGTATGAATTTAAGAGAAGGATTGATTGTTTATTGTTTTACCGGCATATCAACCCCTGTGGGTCATGTGATGCTAAAATTAGATTTTTTTATCCAGTAATGTTTCACGTTTCAAGTGGTTGTGAGGTTTTTTAAAATTGTTTTCAAAATATCACAAGTTTTATAGTTCAGTCAGTCAGTTAAGTGCCATACGTGATACACGCTTGGGCAATCATGTCTCGAAAGAGACATGACTGACTGGGCAGAAGATTATCTCGCAGTAGGTTGCCATTGCTTTCTGCAGTAGACTGGTTGCCGACCAAGACTATAGAACACAATCTGGAAGGAAGAGACGGATTAATACCTTTCCCAAGGGTATTTGCACATAAGTGAATGCAATGAATTCAACTGGAATTCAAACTCGGCTTTCCGATTTCTCGTTCCAAGTTGATATCTACTGCACCACAACGCACATCCTTTTCGTTCAGTAGCATTTCAAAAAAAGTTGTACAACTCAAAATCTGGAAAAAGTTGGAAGTATTTTCTTTTCTTCAGATATCCTATTATTTAGGCAGTAGGTACGTTTTTGAAGAGCACGTTAAGATTTTGTGCTTGGTAATAGTTGGCGATGCAGTGGATATCGACTTGGAATGAGAAATCAGGGAGCTGAGTTCAAATTCCAGTTGAATTCCTTGCATTCACTTATGCACAAATACCCTTGGGAAAGGTATTAATCCATCTCTTCCTTCCAGTTATGGGTTAAATAACAGGACAGATTGGGTTCTATAGCCTTGACTGGTAACCAATCTACCGTAGAAAGCAATGGCAACCTACTGTGGGATAATCTTCTGCCCAGTCAGTCATGTCTCGAAAGAGACATGATCGCCCAAGCGTGTTTCACGTATGGCACTTAACTGACTGAATATTTGGTACATATTTTTTTGAACTTCATGCATTCTATCAAGATATGATTGATGCTGATGGTAAGTAAACTAAAGAGAATTCCACAGACTGGAAGTGCAATAAAAGCTGCTGCTGGAGTAGAATTTGTGTTTACATTTTATTGGTTTCACAGTAAAAGGGTGGGACCTAGTTGCTATTCTTGTGGCTCGAGTAAATTCATATATAGGAGGCACCAGTGAGCTAAGTTCATCAGAGCTTGATACCACATGATGTCCTTGAATGAAGTCATCAAAAACAAAGAATTTTAGCCATACAAGTTGATCATTGGTACCTTGTTTTTTCCAGAATCCACTTTGGTAGCTAGATAAGAATTTGTTTCTCTCCAGGTACCCCATTAGTTGAAAATTTACCATTCTCTCTATTGTCTTACAAATGCATTTAGTACAATAGGTCAGTAGTTTGATAGTTTGAAATTATCTTTGCCTGGTTTAGAAATTGGAACAATGACAACTCAAACCACAATTTTGGAATTTATGGTTATTATTCGATGAAGTGAAGCTTTTGCTGTCGGTGGGGGGGGGGTCTGTAGATTTATGATTATTTGTAGTTTTTGATGTGTTATTGATTTTTTTTTAATCATTATTGAAATACCTTTACTTCACCTATTCTCTAGTACTGATACATTTGTTTTGTGGTAAGTTTCATATCCTTTAAAGGAGATGTTATCAGTTTTGAGAAAGGACTCCTGCCATCATGCTGCATTCGGATTGTTATCTCCAAGAAGTTCTTTGATTCCTCCATATTTTGGTTAACATCTCTGTGGTGCCACTGTATGATAAATGTGTCTTGTTTGTCTATTTGAATGATAATTATTTTATTTTAGCAAGTAGGACTTAAGGATGCCTATGTTTTGGTTATCTATTTTCTATATATTCCATACTTTTTATACTGTTCATTTTTTTGTTCTTCAATGAATATTTGTATGTTATTGATTATTTGGGATCTTTTCATCATTTTTTTTTTTTTATCTTTATGTGGGTCATCATGTGATGAGCATGCGAGGAAGCATCCTTGAACTGCATGAGCGTGCTTTCACCGGGCACACCTTAGAGTACCATAATGGACTTTACTAAGGACAATGAAAAGAAGATGCCTGTGTCATTTATGAGTTGAGTGGCAACCACCGGGGTTGCTATTTGTCTGTTCGTGTTCGAGAAAGGCGTTCGTTCGGTCGCGTTCGAGAAAGGCGCTCGTTCGGTCGCGTTCGAGAAAGGCGCTTGTTCGGTCGTGTTCGAGAAAGGCGCTCGTTTCTTATATCTGGAATTGTCCACTCTAGTACGGGCTTTTCCCAGAGGTTGAAATAGCCATGTCATATTTCTTTATTCCCATTCTGATTGATAAATCAGTTAAATGTTTGATATGATATATTTGACTTAAGGCTTAATGTGACCAGCTAGATTGGATCGAGTCTTTCTAACTGTCTGTCTAGCTCAAGTGGGGGCCAACGTGGTGTGCTGGAGTTTTGGAATATATGTATGGCCAACGGCCATCATCTATTCTTCAAGCATCATGGATTGCCATCCTAACAGGTGGCCCCCTTGGTGAACATTTACCCCTGCAGAGGTACAGTCAGTGTATTCTGAAGACCCACTAACAGGACTGATGGAGCATGAAAACTTGTTGTAGAAACAAATATGGCACCGCTGACCATTCGAGGAAAATTAACAAAACCATCTGTTTAGAATTAGATTAATTTAGTCTATTTAAGGATATAAAAACACATCTTGGGTTAAGTCTCATATAAGCCTCATAAGTAAATATTGATGTAGGTCAGGTCTGCAGGGTTGCCTACAAATATAGAGGTGTCTGAAGAAAATATTTATACCTAAAAATATTAACTAAGTTTTGTTTAGAGATTACATATTTGAGTTTTTCATCTAAAATGATAATAAAAGTTCTGGTAAGCAAAGATAGTAATTTTTCTTTTAGTAAATGTTTACTCTTTATTTAGCAATAAGAAGTTTGTCACAATTGTTCGTTTTCATTATGAGAGCTTGAAACAGCTGAAATTCTAACCAATTATTACATTTAGTGCAATTAAAAGCATCAGAAAATATTATGAGTACACATGAAAACTTGTGACAATATTTCATCTAAAAAATTCAGACAATCAGAATATATCAATTAGAATATGCTAATTAGAATGATAGAAATTTCATTATTTTAATCTATTCATGCTCATCATAAAATCCAGCATTAAGTTGCTAGAAATCAAAATCCAGCATTAGATTGCTAGAAATCAAAATCCAGCATTAGATTGCTAGAAATCAAAATCCAGCATTAATTGCAAGAAATAAAAAATCCAGCATCTATTGCTAGGTCTGCTGCTAGGAAATTTGGTTCAGTGTCATACCAGTCAATTTTTCTAGCCAGAATCTTTCTTACAAGTTTATGAATTTACCTTATTTATTATCAAGGACATTTTTTATTTTTAACTGAATTTTAATTGAATTTAATTTATTTTTAACATTCAAGTTATGCCTGATAATGGCTGAAAGAAAATGACAAAGTGCTCGGATAGACAAAACATTTGGATGAATTTTATGCACCTTTTGTCCAGAAAAGAAAAAAAAATGCAAAAAAAAATTTTAAAAAAATCAACTGCAATACCTTGTCAGTTGTCTTTAATGAAACCCAAGTAAGAATAAATCTAACCAAGCCAACAGACCTACCTAGGTTTCACCTAACGTTTTGTCAGGGCAAGCCGACTTGCTCTGACGATCCGTTAGGTGAAACCGAAGTAAGTCTGTTGGCTCTAGGTTAGATTTATTCTTATTTGTTTGCTCGACTATTGTATTGAGTACTTTAGTGTTAGGGTTCTTGTCTCGGGGTTTTTTTCTTTTCAGCGAGTATTTTGATGTATGCTCAAGTACTTAGTTATTTCCCCTTTTTTTCCCCTCTGCGTTTATACACGGTGGGTTTTTCGAGATGGGTTTAAATATATTATAACAATTATTAATATTATTATATATATATATATATATATATATATGCATGCATAGATACACAAGGGTAAAGTGAAAAGTTGTTTTTTGCATCAACTAAAAAGCACTTCCAAAAGCAATTCTGATGTTTGGTCATTCAACCAGATCTGATAAAGTTGGCCATACCAAGAACACCACCCCCAACTTGTGTTGTTGCTATAAATCTTATTTTTAGTAGCTGTATGTTTTCATGTTAACATTCCTTTTACTTATATATGTGTGTGTGTGTGTGTGTGTGTGTGTGTGTGTGTGTTAGTGTTATGCACATACATAATCATAAAAAATGCTACTTGCAATTCAAGCTTTGGTGAATTGAACCTGACAGCTGGTTGAATTATCATTCTCTTTTTGGAAATGGCAACCAGGTAGAAAAAAACAAAAACATGCTTTTGTGGCACAGGCACCTGAAAGGAGAATGAAAAATCCTTTTTAAGTGATGTCAGCTACTGGAAACACCTGCCGGCCAAAACATTGAAGAGCCAAATGCTTCTTCCTTTTGGTGTGTACAGCAGCAATCAACTAAAATGTGCTGCACCCCAGGAGCAAATCCAAATCAATGTTGTCAACCAGTCCAATGTTCATTCTTCCTTCCTTTTTTTTTCAGGGTTTTTTTCTCTCTCGCCACTCACTTTGGAAAATGGCAGAATGATTTTTATTCATAGACTGGGCTAAGAAGTCAGAAGTCAGAGCTTGTCTATTCAGCCGAGTAGGGCAGTACATTTGTCCGCCATGACAGATGAGAACACAACAGAGTAGAAAGAAGAATATATATATATATCTAAACTTATTTATAAATGGAACTTTGTCTCTGTGTGTGTGTGTGTGTGTGTGTGTCCGTTACCTATAGACTCTGAAACGGGTGAACCAATTTTCTTGAAAACTTACACAGTTGTACTATAAGCATCTGCAAGTGTTCTTGGCTAGGTTTTGTGTTGAGGTACCCCCTGAAAAATATCGAAAATTGATAACCGAAAAAATCGAGTTATAGAAGGAGTGGTCCAATTTTAATCAAATTTCATACACACAAAGACATAAGAAATGATATTCGGAAGTTTTAAAGTTGCAGTTCTTACAGTAGTGCAGAAAATCAATAATATATATATATATATATATATATATATATATAAGGCAAGATGTTTGTGTGTGTGTCTGTTTATTTGCCTGTATGTCTGTATTTTTTTCAGCCCTTTTATCTTAGAGGCAAACCAGAAGCAAAAACTAGGTAGGTATAATTGTAGTTCTTAGTCTCAGCCATGATATCATTTACTCAGAGGACTTATTTAGCCTTCAAAATTCAGTTTACGATGAAAAAAACTTATTTGATATTGATAGCAGAAACTCAAAATTTGACTTACATCCATTCATTTTGCTTTCCGTCTACGTTTTCGCTTTAACTGGAAACAACTATTGCTTTTTAGTCATTCGTGCCAATGTCCAAATAGTCTGAGCTCCAGGACCATGGATTAGTTTTAAAGCTTTCATTACACCCGAGTAATGCCGGGCTATATATATATATATATATATATATATATATATATATATCTTGATTGGGTCATAGGTCAAGCAGTAGACCATAAAAATTATTAAAAAAATATTTTTGGAAAATTAGAAGTTGATGTTCTGTGTAATTTATTCACTTAGATTAATAAAAAAATATATCATGTAAACTGCTGTATTGCTGCTGAATCTTCTGCCATGAGAGCCACCTAGCAGATCATTGGAACATCTGCCAGTGTCAGACTAATCTGCAGGTCCTTGACAGACAAAGTCATTCCAGCTGCTATGTGGTCATCACTAGTATGTAGACTTTAGGTCAAACTTGGTGGTCATCAGTTCATCAGAGCATGTGACTGAGCCAGCAAACATGGGACTGAATGATGATGAGGAGGATGATCATCTGATTGGTTCTCTGATAGATTTAGCAGTATAGCTCGTTGTTGCTCGGGTGTAATGAAAGCTTAAAAAATAATCCATGGTCCTGGAGCTCAGACTATTTGGACATTGGCACGAAAGACTAAAAAGCAATAGTTGTTTCCAGTTAAAGCGAAACTGTAGACTGAAAGAAAAATGAATGGATGTAAGTCAAATTTTGATTTCCTGGTATCGATATCAAATTTTCTGCACTATTATATAAAAACTGTAACCTTGAAACTTCTGAATATCGTTTCTTATGTCTTTATCTATGAGTGTATCAAATTTGATTTAACTCGGACCACTCCTATAATCCGATTTTTTTGATTATTGATTTTCGATATTTATCGGGGGTACCTTGACACAAAACCTAGCTAAGAACACTCACAGATGCTTATAGTACAACTGTAAATTTTCAAGTAAATCGGTTCAGCCGTTTCGGAGTCTATAGGTAACGAACACACAAACAAAGTTCCATTTATAAATAAGTTTAGATTTGTTTTCTATGACTTATGAAACATTTGTCCGTTGATGTGTCATGGATATTGGCTTGGAATGAGAAATCAAAGAGAGAAATTTGAATCCCAGTTGAACTTGTTGTAGTCACTTACGCACCAATACACTTAGGAAAGGTATTAAGCCATCTCTTCTTCATCCAGCTATGGGTCAAATATTGGGTTCTATAGTCTTGATTGACAACCAGTCTAATACAGAAATGGTAACCTGCTGTGGGAAAATCTAATGCCTAATCAGTCATAGATCAAAAGAGACATGACTGCCTAAGTGTGTATATTGTATGCCACTTAACTGACTGACTGATTTGGATGTAAGTGAATCAAAGAAACCCGACCGGGAATTGAAACTCTGCTCTTCAATTAAATATTCTGAGCCAAAATCCATTATACCACTTGAACATCCAAGCTTACAAGTGGTCACCATTCTAGGTGTTGACCAGGCTCAATGTTACTTAACTTCAGTGACTGGATAGTAACTGGTGTCTTCATGTGATATGGCCATAAGCTAATAGAACAATTTGACATCATAGTAGAGGGTGAAACAAAAGAACAAGTCAGATTCAAAGTAAATAATCAAAAAGATATCAATATTGTCTTTGCAGTCACACAGCATGTGCAGAGCAGTGGAGGAAGTCTTTTTAGACAATGGTGTGGCATTTCAGGTAGAAACTCTTCCAGCAATGTGTGAAAGGTAAAATGTCAGCCGCTATCTTCAAGGCTGATTAAAGAAATCACCAAACAATAAAGGTCAATACTGGAAGGGGAGGGACATTGCTCGTTAAAGCAGTGTTTTAGTACAATATATCACTTAAGACTGGACAAAAAAAAAAAAAAAAAAAAAAGAGGAATATGGTGCCACAAAGGCTATATCTAAGTCCACATGCAGATACACAAAAGTCATACCAGTAATTACGTATAAGATACATACACCCGTGAGGTTTTGAGAAGTACAGATAAAGCTGCCTGGTGTCCAACACACAAAGAAGTGGGGAAGAGGGATGATAATCAGATCAGAGTCATCAAATAACTTATCAGTGACTGGTGTACCTTGATATATTCTGAATTTTATACCAGTTATAACCTCATTAGAATATGACCCAGGAGCTCCAAGCCAATCCAGTGTGAAATATTACAAAGAGAGAGTTGACCACCTTGCTGGGGTCATGACTACATAATAGGAAAAATGATCCCAGAGAATGTGGGGGGCATGTAAAAATCATTTTGGAAAGAATTTTACCAATCTTACCCAAGATTAAAATGGATGGTACTACAGAATTTAGTCGTGATTGCAAGACACACCAGAAATTTAATTCTGAGTTCAGTTTTGTTTAGCAGCATATCAACCTCTGTGGATTATTGGATGCCAAAAAGGTGGGTTTTAAAATATTCTTTTTTTATGTTTGGTTATAGTGAGAAGGTTCATTTAGTCAGATTTTAATGAACATTTTTTTTATTCCTTTTTATTTTGGAAAACTGAAAATGTTTTCTAGTTTTGTATTCAAAAATATTCTGCTCATAATAATTGGCAGGGTCTCAGCTATGAGCAAATGTTTAACCCCCAAACTGGGGTCAGGACACTATCAAAGTATAAAGGTAGACTTTTGTAGGAATATATAAAAATAGACTTTTATTAAAAAAATATACATTTTTGAAGGAAAAATATTACCAACAATATATTTTTGATGGAAAAAAGTTATTCCCACAATACATTTAAAAAAAAAAATATTGACATAATACATTTTTGAAGGAAAAAAATTATTACCAGCAATACATTTTTGAATACAAAACTAGAAGCCATCTTCAGTTTTCTAAAATAAATAAATTTTTTATCAAAATCTGACTAAACCTTCTCACTATAACCGAAGGTTTTAAAAAAATGGCTTAAAACAGCAAATTACTATTACTATTTATTGCAACCCATAAATCATTCTTCAATATTTAAATAAACATTGCAACTAAGAATTAAGATAGTTCTTGTAGAATTTGAAGTCTTATGCTTTAATGAGAACTGTTTCATAGTGGCAGTGCCTTACAGATCAAGCCATGAAAGTTTGACCAGTATGCATCATTTAAATTAGCCACAAAAATCAAATTTTATCACAAAATTCCCACCTTGTTTATATGCAGTGAACAATCACAGAGGCACAGGGTTGCATGAATTTTTTGCAAAAGTCTATGTAACACTAGAGAAAATGGCTTACCTCCAGAACAAAATGAATTTGAATGTATCTCACATGTAAAATATCCCAAAAGGAGCTTCAAAAGTTACATATTTAAAACACATATGGAAATCAGATACATTCTCAAAAGAGTCTCTTTTTTGCATATGCAAATTTTGACTATCTCTCTAAATATATTTATCTAAACTTATTTATAAATGGAACTTTGTGTGTGTGTGTGTGTGTCTCCGTTACCTATAGACTACAAAACGGCTGAACCGATTTTCGTGAAAATTTACAGTTTTACTATAAGCATCTGCGAGTGTTTGTAGCTAGGTTTTGTGTCGAGGTACCGCCGATAAATATTGAAAATCGATAATCGAAAAAAATCAGGTTATAGAAGGAGTAGTCCGATTTTAATCAAATTTGATACACTCATAGACAAAAACATAAGAAATGATATTCAGAACTTTCGAGGTTGCAGTTCTTACAATCGATAATATATATATATATATATATATATAAAAGGTAAGATGTTTGTGTGTGTGTCTGTTTATCTGCCTATCTGTATTTTTTCAGCCCTTTTATTTTAGTTTTTGCTTCGAGTTTGGCTCTATGTAGGTATAATTGTAGTTCTTAGTCTCAGCCATGATATCATTTACACAGAGGACTTATTTAGCCTTCAAAATTCAGTTCACAACAAAAAACATTTATTTGATATCGGTACGAGGAAATCAAAGTTTGACTTACATCCATTCATTTTTCTTTCAGTCTATGATTTTGCTTTAACTGGAAACAACTATTGCTTTTTAGTCTTTCGTGCCAATGTCCAAAGAGTCTGAGCTCCAGGACCATGGATTATTTTTAAAGCTTTCATTACACCTGAGCAACGACAGGCTATACTGCTAGTAAAGCATAAAGAGAAGACAGAGAGAAGGGAGACTTCTAGAATGAGCAGGAGACACATGCTGTGGTCAGTGTTGGTGAATTGTTTGACTTGAGGAAACAGATGACGGAAATTGATTGCAAGCCAGAAGAAATTGCTGCATACTTTATACCTATTATCCTAAAATTCATGCTAATAATATTAGGCATAATATATTAAAGAAAATGCTAAAGAGTTTCATCATGAAAAAAAAAAAAACTTCTGTAGGGAATCACAGATGTGGTCAATGATAAAATATGGTTTGATGGTGAACAGGTACCACAGAGAAGCTTCGCAAGAATGAGAGATCATGCGACAGTCATTATTTGGTGGGGGTGCTACGACACCACTGAACAGATCATTGATGATCATACAAGCTGACAATCAAGGTGGCTTGGTGTATAAGACAACCCCAGAATTTTCAAGCTAAAAAGTATGTTTCAGGCTGTATTAACTGTAGAAGACAACCCTCTCCCATTTAAAATCTATTGAATTCATTAAATAAGTTGTGTTTGTCATAGCTTGTTTTCTAAGTGAACTTCTACTCCAATACAAAACTGACAGTATGTACATCAGCAAACTCTCTGCTGACTGGTTTAGTTCATTTTGTTTTATGACATAACTACATGAGTTATTTAATGTCAACATGATTTTTACAATAGATTTGTATGAACAGAATATTTATTCTTTGTAAGAAATTAGTTTATAGATCAGGTTTCATTGATGTATTTTTGTAAAGAGAGGTTTTTTTGGTATGAAATGTATTATTGCTATATATATTTTTTCTTCAAAAATATATTGTCATTATTTTTTGTTTTTCTTCAAAAATGTTTTGTTGGTAATATTTTCTTCTCTAAAAATGTATTGCTGAATTTTCACTATAAAAATCTAATTTCATACTTTCATAGTGTTTTGACTCAAGTTTAGGGGT
Organism: Ascarosepion bandense; assembly: GCA_037127315.1. Taxonomy (NCBI): domain Eukaryota; kingdom Metazoa; phylum Mollusca; class Cephalopoda; order Sepiida; family Sepiidae; genus Ascarosepion; species Ascarosepion bandense. The sequence continues at coordinate 1,895,640 of JBBBDQ010000668.1, forward strand.
TAACTATTTACCCATAGTTGGTGACATCACAGGTGCTACCACCCCGGATCAGGGTAGACCTGGGAACAACAGCAATTACAAGGTGGTTTTCATGCTCCTCAAAATTTTCCACTTAGAAGCCTTGCTGCCAGATGCAGTTTATTGTCAAACCCAGGATGCTTTGTTGGGGGTGGGGTACCCCTCAGCAGAGGTGCGGTCAACATATTCTGAAGCTCTAGGTGACAGGGAAATTTACTGACTGAGAAAAAGCTGATGCCTGATAATTTTCTCAGTCCAAAACCCATGCTGGCTATTGGCTAATACCTGCCAAGTATCGTTCATACGCAAATTTTGTCAGCGTCATCTACTCTAAGTAGGTAGTCCTCTCCCAACAGCCAATTCTAGACAAGGACATAACTTCTGGCACTTATTATACCTCATACAATCAATTTTGGGTCTCGTTAGGTTAAGACGATTCTCCATTATACAAATTCAGTAAGCATATATTTTCTTTTCACGTGAATTCTAATGAAAAAGCAGTGGGGATTTATTAAGTGGGGAATTATGTTCCTTGGCAAAGTTTGCTGCCATCAATGTCAAACAGGCTTCATATTTTTTTTGTTACTGATAGTTGGTGGAGCCATGATGGAGGTCTTGTGATAGCTGGAGCTTAGTAAAGTTACCCTGGATAATGTTAGTTATGTAGTGACAGCTCTCACCACCCAATGTGCCGACAAGAACTGGCCAGTATGCAAACTGTGAGTACTAGTCTATTCTTTCAATTATTATTATAAACACTTTTTTCCAGAACATTGTCTGGCAAGCCCTCTGAATGCGTCTAATGCTTGCAGGTTTTTTTTTTTTTTTAATCATGTCACCCCAAGCAAGGCATTCCACTGCCACTATAGCGCAGGGGTTTACATAGAGGGATTGGGTATAGGAAATGTCAGAAGAAGGGTGATAGACAACTTAGGATGTACACAGGGAGAGAGTTGGAGAGAGTGGGTGTGAGTTAATGTGTTAGGAGGTGTCTATTGACCTTACATTTAAACTCCTGAAGGTTGTAGCAGTCGGGGAAGCAAGCATGCAGTAGGGAATTCCACAAGCGGGAAGTGCGAGGAAAGAAGCTGTTGGAATAGAAATTGCGGTTACATTTCATCGGTTTCACTGTAAAAGAGTGGGACCTAGTTGCCAATCTAGTATCTCATGCAAATTCACATCTAGGGGCACCAGTGATTTAAGTTCATCAGAGCAGAAGCCATGAAAGTATTTATAGAAGAGGCACAGGGAAGCCAGGTTACGCTGGTGAAAGAGATACTGCAGGCGGTCAGCCAAGTCGGTATCAATCACATTACAGATTCTTCACTGTATTTTGTCAAGAACCCCAAGGAAAATAGAAGGGGCACCCGACCAGATGCGGCAGCAGTACTCAATACACGTTGTTTTGTTTACATCTTTTGTATGTCTTTATATGTTATTATATGTTTAATATAACATATAAAAGATAACATTTTTTATATCATATCATGTTGAAACAACATGAGCATATCATGTTGAAACACTTATAAGCATATGTTGAAAGTCCAAATTCATCAAATTCAGCAAGATCCACATTTTTCATGTTCATGCCTTCAAGTCCTCCATCATTTAGACAATTATTATTTTTTTTTTTTTTAATCATTTCACTCCAAGCAAGATATTAATGACACTGATATGCAGGGGGTTACATAAACAAGTTGAAGTATTAGGCAGTAGGAGAGTGAAGACAAAGGTAAATCAGCTACAGGGGCTGAAAGAGAAAGGGCAAGAGAAGGATGTGAACACAGGAGTGAAGACATTTGCGAAGGTAGAAAGAAAGGAAAAGAACAAAATACATGGGGTGATGTAGAAAGGACTGGAGTTAAGTGGATAAGAGATTGGAACTGACTTTGCATTTAATTTCACGGCTTCTGCTTGGACAAACTTAAGTCACTGGTGCCTCCTCAACAGGCGTTTACTCGTGCAACCAGACTGGCAACTGGGTCCCACCCATTCACAGTTAGGTTAGCCAAATGCAGACGACAATTCTACTCCTGCAGTTTCTTCTCTTGCACTCCCGCCTGTGGAACTCTCTCCCATATTCTTGCTTTCCTGATGGCTACAACCTCCAAGAATTGAACTGCAATGTCAATACTCACCTATTAACCACTGGACTCTAGCTCTCTTCTCACCCCGTATATCCTTCCCTTTCTCTCAACCTATGTAACTGTCATCACACCTGCATTCTCATCTTTCTATTGCTCCTTTCCAACTTGTTTGTACTCCTCACTCTCTTCTAATTAATCTTTTTACAGTTATGTAGCCCCCCCCCCACACACACACACACATCAGTGGCATTTCCACCTAGCTCAGGGTGAAAAGATTAACAAAAAAAAAAAAAAAAAAAATTCCTGGAGGTTATAGCCATCAGGAAAGCAAGTATATAGAAGGGAGTTCCACAGGTGGGAAGTGTGAGAAAAGAAGCTGCTGGAATAGAATTTTATACTGGTCCAATTTTGTGTCCAATGAGGAGCTTTGCTAAAAGAGTTGAAACCTCAGTTCCAGCATGATCTCTAAGTTAAGCAATGTCAAGCTCAGTCAATATCTAGATGGAGGATTGTTTAGTGCTGTAAGCTTGGATGCATATTTGATGTAATAGTTAATGGCTTGGAATTGATAATCAAAGAGCAGAGATCTATTTTCAGTTGGGTTCATTATATTTACTTATGTGCAAATAGTCTTGGGAATGGTATGGGTTAATTAGGAAGACTTGTATCACTAAAATCATTATTCTCTTCTAAACACAAATATAAATAAATAAAATTAGGTACAAAATATATAGATTTTGGCATTAAATAGCCAGTTTGCCACCAAATCAAAACAACCAATCTTCTTGTGGTGCTTTGTGCTCAAACATGAAAGAATGTTGCCACTCAGTATATATATATATATATATAGTCATCCACAGACAGATCTGTTTTGCTGTATTACAACTCATCAGTACAGTTAGACATCCAATTGCTTCTAACCAGGATTGAAACCCAACCGAATTGACATCATGTAGCAATTGTATCTCTGAGCTATAGGTGCTTAGTAGAAGTAGGTGGACTTTAGCGTGTCATATACAATGTAAACACACGCCAGTAGCCGAGAGTGTTCAAATTCATTACTGAATGAATGATGCATAGATGCATGAGTAGCTACTGGTTTTTGAAAATCTACCATTTCTTCATATATATATATATATATATATATATATAGCCTTTGAGATTTCTCTCTTCCAATCGACTTGGGTGATCAAAGTTTATTGAAGATTGACAAGTTACTTAGAATGACCTACAATGATATTATTGAACTTTTTGGTCTTGCTTTTATTATCACAAGTCAGTGGAAACATTCTTTTATTAATGCTTTCAGAGTGGAGCCAAAATGTCTGGGTTGCCCAGATTGCTTACAAAAAGTCAAAAACAAATATTTGAAAGAAAGAAAGAAAAAAAAACGCATACCTCTTTCAAATGTGCATAGAAAAACAAATTATACAAGTAAGTAATTTTTTTTATAGAAATCGTTGAGAAAATCAGATTTGTTATTTATCATCTATAAGATGGAGGTTGTAGTCAAACAGAAGAATGAAACTACAAATTTAGGTATCTCCACTCAACTGTAAAAAAAAAAAACCCAGCATATCATGATGTTAAAAGGGCTCAAACTTAATACAAAGTTTTATCATCAAAATATTTATGCTATTATTAAGATGAAAGATCAAATTATGTTATTTTTTTAATTTTTTAAATCTTTTCTAACACGTTCAAAGTTTTAATTAAAATTTCCTTTTTTGTTTTCTGTCAGTGATTCAGGCTATGTTTACGTAAGGTGATTATTAAGAAAATGAGGTTTGTTGAGTAAAATGATTTTGGGGCAAGTAAATTTTCCTTCACTTTCCGGTCAAGTGATATCTTTTTCCAATCTCAAAGACTGTGTATATCTAAATCTAAACTTATTTATAAATGGAACTGTGTGTGTGTGAGTGCGTTACCTATAGACTCTGAAATGGCTGAACCTATTTTCTTGAAAATTTACACAGTTGTACTATAAGCATCTGCGAGTGTTCTTAGCTAGGTTTTGTGTCAAGGTACCCCCGATAAATATCAAAAATTGATAATTGAAAAAAGTGGGTTATAGAAGGAGTGGTCCGATTTTAATCAAATTTGATACACTCATAGACAAAAACATAAGAAATGATATTCAGAAGTTTCAAGGTTGCAGTTCTTACAATAGTGCAGAAAATCGATAATATATATATATATATATAAAAGGCAAGATGTTTGTGTGTGTTTCTGTTTATCTGTCTGTATGTCCTTCATACAAATCCACAATTTTTATCTGATTCTCACTAAACTTCGCACAAATATACTTTAGGCTGAGTCTGAGCTCCAGGACCATGGATTAGTTTTAAAGCTTTCATTACACCTGAGCAATGCCGAATTATACTGCTAGTATATATATATATATATATATATATATATATATAGGATGTGCGTTGTGGTACAGTGGATATCGGCTCGGAACAAGAAACCGGGTAGCCGAGTTCAAATTCCAGTTGAATCCATTGTATTCACTTATACGCAAATACCTTTGGGAAAGGTATTAATCCACCTCTTCCTTCCAGTTATGGGTTAAATAGCAGGACAGATTGGGTTCTATAGCCTTGGTCGGCAACCAGTCTACCGCAGAATGCAATGGCAACCTACTGCGGGATAATCTTCTGCCCAGTCAGTCATGCCTCTTTCGAGACATGATCGCCCAAGCGTCTACCACGTATGACACTTAACTGACTGACTGAATATAATAGTTGGAATCATGATTAAGGTTTCTACTGGTTATAAAGTGGGGGATAGGTTTTCTATTGTTATGAAGTAATAAATTGATCCCCCACTAATTACTACATAATAATGTAATACTTCGCTTCTCTCTCTAGCTATGAGTCAAATAACAGGACAGATTGGGTTCTATAGCCTTGGTCGGCAACCAGTCTACCGCAGAATGCAATGGCAACCTACTGCGGGATAATCTTCTGCCCAGTCAGTCATGTCTCTTTCAAGACATGATCGCCCAAGCGTGTTTTCACGTATGGCACTTAAATGACTGTTAGTCATATATATTTATTAGTCATCCATATACAAGCCTGTTTTGTTGTATCAGCTCATCAGTGTGTCTAGACATCCAGTTGCATGCACATACATTCTCAAATAAAAAAACCAGCAACTACCACCATTTCCTCCACTACCAGGCCATTTTGATCTAACCTCAACAATTTAGGAGAAAAATTCTTGTTTTTTAGCCCCAAAAGTGACTGATATCTTCTTTTATAAAATTTTGGTAATCATTACAAATATTCATCTTTTGACAAAAGGGAAATTTGCATAAAATGTTTATATTCCTTCCAATTCAAATAGTGAGCATTATCAAAATTAGGCCCATAAAAGTTATCCACCCCTTAAAGAAATCTGTGACAGATCACAGAAGACATGAAGTCATAATATTAATGAAAGCACGGTGCCAATCTTCTGCCAATATCTCAATGAGTTATTCATCAATATGGAATACATTAAATATGACAGATGCCAATTAGGAGAGTGACGATGGAAAGAAAGACATTGAAGAAAATGAGAAAGAGAGCTAAAGACAAAAAAAGAAAAGATAAAAGAAACCCCCCTCCTCACACACACCTTACAACCAGCCTAATTGACTGTAATTTCAATTATATTACCTGCGACTGGTGCTGGTATTAAGCCAATTGGACCTATTGTTTATAACACCCCCCCACTCCCACAAACCCACACAAACCTAATCTATTATAACCACGTCAAATGCATGCAATAACACACTGCAGCATACATTAACTTCATATTGCAAGTTTTACAGAAAACAGCGACAAATTTAATTTTCTTGTGAATTCTTTTATATGGCAGTGAATGCTGGACAATCTCTTCATAGATGGAGAATTGACTCAAAGAGTTGTTAGAATTCTGAGAAAACAATGAACTGATCTTTTGAGTTAGAAAGTCTTAAGGGTTTTAGGAACAATTAAAATCAAACTTATGATCAGAAAGCGGTAAGAGAATTGCTGAGGCACATAATGCGGAAAAAAATCCTGGAGAATTACATAGAACAACAAAAGTCTGGAGGTTGTGGAGAGCCATGATCATATGCTAACGTGGAAAGAAATCCTGGAGAATTCAACAGGAAGACAAGAGAAGGAGGAAGCAACAAATAATCCATTTAACGAGCAAGTGAATAGATGGCAAAACCGGATGAAAGAATGTAAAGATTAATAAAATTATATATAACAACAAAAGTCTGGAGGTTGGGGAGAGTCATAATCATATGTTGTTATGTCGTGAGTAAGAATAGATAACTCAACAACAGGAATAGGTTAATTGTTGTATTCCGTGAAAATAGTATTTACAAAGGTTATTAGTATCCAATACAAGAATAAAGGTTAATCGTCTCAACCGTCGTAAGACGTAGTATGAGCAATGGGTACTTCCGGGTCGTCACCGGAAGTCTACGACTGACTTGTCGATCGGCTGCTCGGCACACTCTCTCCTATGTAGATGCCACCATTACTTTACATAGTAATGGAATAGTCCATTATAGCCGACTAGGCGCGGGCGTCCCAACATATGCTAATGTGGAAAGAAATCCTAGAGAATTCAATGGGAAGACAAGAGATCTAGGCAGCAACAATAACCCATTTAACGAGCGAGTGAATCTATGGCAAACCAGATGAAAGAGGAATATAAAGATTAATTAAATTACATATAACAAAAGTCAGGAGGTTGTGGAGAGCCATGATCATATGTTAACGTGACAAGAAATCCTAGAGAATTCAATGGGAAGACAAGAGATGGAGGCAGCAACAAATAACCCATTTAACGAGTGAGTGAATAGATGGCAAAACCGGATAAAAGAGAAATGTAAAGAGTAATAAAATTACATATAACAACAAAATAGAGGTTGTGGAGAGCCATGATCATATGTTAAACATTCACAGAACATACTGGTATACAAAGAAGTGTAGAACTAAATAACCTAATTTTAATTTCCTTAATGACACAATGGCTCAGTGGATATAGTTAGTTATTTCCTGACTTGACTCTTAGAGTTGTGAGTTCAATACCAGGCTGCAGCAGTGGTGAACTAGTAACTTGCAGGTTAGTGGGAGATAACTCATGACTTCCAATCGAGGCTTTCCACAAGGAATGGAGTTCATATACCCCAGTGATCATAGTAAAGGGTTTGGTTCAAAATTCCTAGCACCTGAAGAAGGCCAGAGTGTACAACAGCCGAAATGTACAAATGGCAACAAAGATGAGGACGCTAGTCTGAATAATGCAAATGCTGTAAATACTACCTCATCTCAGAAATATAGACAAACCCTTTTTTTTTTTTTTACTTATGTTCACCCAGTACAAGGCTCAAGAGGCACTCAAGGCAGGATTTACTAAAATTATTCTAATTGTAATGAAGATGGAAGTTTATATTATGAGGATATGCAAGACAGACATCTGTTGACTTGAAGATTGTATTGGTCAAGGAAGCATCCACTCAGGAGTCTGTTCCACAATGAAATTGTTCTGGAAAAGAACCTAAGTGAAACTTTCACCTTACCAAAATAACACAATGGGAAGAGCAATGATTTGACACCATCCTACAAAGATGGTGAGGTTTGGGATGTGAAGGTCTGAACTGGTGCAACTAAAGAATGTAGCTCATTAGAACATTTGACATAGTAATAATTATAGAGTAGTGAGGGTTGCAGGGTTTTGAAAATCTATCACCCACAAGGCTGTGTAATCATTTTTGAATTGTGTCAAGGCTGAACAATAAGGATTCTGCAGTACCAGCCTGGATATTACAGCAATATTCCATTCTTGATTTCTGATGAAACGAGCTTGACTGGAATTGGAACACCATTCTTTGGTCTGACTCTTATAAAGACAGAGCATGATGGTTACACTACCGGCCATAATTATTAGGCCACCACAGTGTTTTTAAAAAATTATTTATTTCATACTATTTTTTAGTATTTATTGCCAAGTGAATAATTGTAAATGAAAATAGAATGGTTCTTTTGTTAATATTGCACAATAACATGTGCATCAAATGATTTTATAAATATTTAATAATTACCAATATTGCAGTTTCGTCAATGAAAGAATGAAGAAAATTTAGGGTGATTCGAACGAGTTCATCTTTGCTTCCTTGCCTTGTAAAATTTTGCAAAGTAATAACAAAAGAACCATTCTATTTTCATTTGGCAATAAATACTAATACATCATTTCTTTTTAAAAAAGCTGGGGTGGCCTAATAATTATGGCTGATAATGTAGGTATTGTAAACTTTGGAGATAATGATATACTAATTAATCAGTCAGTCAGTTAAGTGCTGTACGTGAAACATGCTTGGGTGATCATGTCTTGAATGAGACATGACTAACTGGGTAGAAGATTACCCTGCAGTATGTTGCCATTGCTTTCTGCGGTGGACTGCTTGCCAGCCAAGGCTATAGAACCCAACCTATCCTGTTATTTAACCCATAATCGGAGGGAAGAGGTGGATTAATACCTTTCCCAGGAGTATTTGCGCATATGTGAATGCAATGAATTCAACTGGAATTTGAACTCGGCTCCCTGATTTCTCATTCCGAGTCAATATCCACTGCACCACAACGCACATCCATACTAAATAATACAGTTGATATATTAATTAATACAATTAATATCGTTAATAGGACTTGTATTAATACTAATTAATCTTATTAATTAACCTATAGCTGGGGATGAATTGGTGGATTCATACTATTCCCAAGGATATTTGTGTACAAATAAATATAATGAACCTGACTGAAGTTGAAACCCTGCTTGCTGTTATCCATTATAGAACCCTCTTATCCAAGCTTACAGTATTTAGTATTCCCAAATAGTCACTAATCTTGGTAGTAACCTTGTTCAGTATTGCTAAACTTTGGGGATTGTAGAGTTTGAGTTTGAATTTTGTTTAACGGCATATCAACCTCTGTGGGTTATTTAATGTCAAAAAAGTGGGGTTTTAAGGTATTATTTTTTTAACCAGTTATAGTGAGAAGATTGATTTAGTCAGATTTTAATGGACATTTTTTGTTTTTATTCTTTTTTATTTTAGAGTTTGAGTTTTGTTTAGTGGCATATCAACCTCTGTGGATTATTTAATGCCAAAAAAGTGGGGTTTTAAGGTATTTAAAAAAAAAATTTTGTTTAATCGTTTCACCCCCAACAAGGTGGTAGGAGAAAAAAGATTAGATAGGAGGAGAGTAAAGAGACAAATGAACCAGTTACAGTGGGTGTCAGAGAAAGGAGCAAGAGAAGGATGTGAATACTGGTGTGATGACAGTTGCAAAGGTAGAGAGAAAAGAAAAGATCGACAGGATGAAGTAGAAAAAACTGGAGTCAAGTGGTTAAGAGATGGGTGTTAACATTGCATTTAGATTCCTGGAGGTTGTAGCAGTCAGGAAAGCAAGAATACGAAAAAGAGTTCCACAGGCAGGAAGTGCAAGAAAATAAGCTTCTGGAGTAGAATTGTTGGCTTCATTTAGTTGCTCTAACTGTGAATGGGGTGACCCAGTTGCCAGTCCGGTTGCACGGGTAAACTCATGTGGCAGGGGCACCTGTAACTTAAGTTTGTCGGAGCAAAAGCCATGAAAATATTTATAGAACATACAGAGGGAAGCCACATTCCATTGGTGAGAAAGTGGCTGGAGTCAAGCTGCCAAGTTGGTACCCATCAAGTTACTGATTCTCCTTTGGAGTCTGTTGAGAACACTGGGATGAACAGTGGGGGTGCCTGACCATAATGTTCGATTATATGGAGAAGAGGAAATTTAGCCCTTTGATTCCTCAGTCTTTGCCACTATCAATTACTCTGGCATGCCTTTAAGCAGTAGCAGTGGTTTGTATTTCTTCCTGCAAAAAGTGAAAGGCATTAAGTTTAATGAAATTCTTCAGGAATAAATATTCTATTGTTTAGTATAGTGCTGTCACTTATTTTATTGATCAAGATCCAGTTTTATCAATTGAGGCCTTCAGTGCAAGAAGGTACTTTCTGCCATATAAATGAGAAGTTTGGTTTGGTTTGTTTTATGGCATATCAACCCCTTTGGGTCATTTAATGCTGAAGCATTAGTTCTTTCAAAAACACATTTTCGTTGGTAACATTTTTTTCTTCAAAAACGTATACTTGTTGGTAACATTTTCCCTTCAAAACATATTTTTGTTGGTAACATTTTCCCTTCAAAAATGTTTTCTTGGTAATATTTTTAATTCAAAACCTTTTATGTATATATTTCATAAAAGTCTGTTTTTATACTTTCATAGTATTTTGACCCCTGTTTGGAAGGTTAACTATTTGCCCATAGCTGGGACCCTAACAGGTGCTACCACTTTGGGTTAGAGTGAACCTGGGAACAACAGCAATTAAGAGGTGGTTCCATGCTCCTCACAACCTCCCAATCAGAGGCCTTGATGCCGGATGCAGTTTACCATCATGCCCAGAACCAGTTAAATGTAAGTGCTTCTAAGTTAAAGTAGATACTTTTAACTTCCTTTAAAAAAAAAGTGGTTTATCTCAAATAGATCAAAAGTTAATGTTTTTTTGAATGTTGACAAAGTTTAAAATGATTTTCTCCTTGTTTTATTTTGGTGACAGAAAGTAGCTTCTAATTCCAAACGCCTGAATTATGATCTAATCTCAGTTCAAGTAAGAATCAGTTCATTTTTTTCAATGTAAATATGTTTTTTGGGTGCAAATGTACATTTCTTTTTATTAGCATTCTTCTATCGGATGGTGCCAATCCATTTGCAAAATATGTCAAGTTTTCCAAGACCTTAGCAGTGAACCTGGGACTTTACTAGAAATGCCAATAATTGGGTCCCTTAGCTCTAGTCCTGTCTACAACAAATATATAAGATACATTTAAATTGTCAGTCAACTTGATATTCTATAAAAGAGGCCAACCTTGGAGTTCTTATGCTACGACAATAGCTGGGTGCCTTAGGAGATGATGGTGAAACTTAGGGAAGAAATATAAAAAAAAAGAAGTGGATCCCTCAAAAAGAGATTTTTTCTTGAATTATGGTAGAAGATGAGCTTTCTTCCTCATAATGGGTGGAGTAATGAATAATAGCTTGGAATTGTTAATTGGAGAGACGAGTTCTAATTCTAGTTAAGTTTGTTATATTCACTAATGTGCAAGTACTCCTGAGAAATGTATGGATCCATTTTTCCACAACTATGGGTTAATTAGTAAGAGCTGTATTCCTATTTTTTTTTTTAATCATATCACCCTGAGCAAGGCGGTAATGCCACTGATGTGCAGGGGGCTATGTAAGAGCGAAAATACTGGAAAAGAGAAAGCCGGAACCACATTCTAAACAGGGAACAAGGGATGAGCCTCTACACCTGTTCAATAGACGTGGGTGGAGTGTGAACCGGGCAATAGTTTAGTCTATCTACTCCAACTGAAAAAAAAAAAGTGAAAAGATTGGAAAAGAGAAAGCCGGAAACCACATCCTAAACAGGGAACAAGGGATGAGCCTCTACACTTGTTCAATAGACGTGGGTGGAGTGTGAACTGGGCGATAGTTTAGTCTATCTACTCCAATTGAAAAAAAAAAAGAAAAGTGAAAAGATTGGAAAAGAGAAAGCCGGAAACCACATCCTAAACAGTGAACAAGGGATGAGCCTCTACACTTGTTCAATAGACGTGGGTGGAGTGTGAACCGGGCGATAGTTTAGTCTATCTACTCCAATTACTTTCTAAAAATAATTATAATTATTATAACAATTATTTTATGGCTTTAAATACCTTGCAAAAAGTTGATAAGCTGTAGAAAATGAATCAGTCAATGAAATACTGATTAGCTACACAGGCATAACTTTTAGACTTATTTACAATCTCAGGAATATAAATCTATAGAAAATGGCCTTGCCACAAAGTGAGGGGTCATTAATAGAATTGATCCTCTCTTCTTTGCATGCACACAAAAACTGCTTGCTTGTTGATCAAATTCTGATCAGGCATGAACCTGCCTCTTCTCTCCTCAGCTATGGGTTAATTAGTAAGACATGTATCAGTAAATCATTATTATCTTAGGACAAAAACATAACTTTTTGCAATCTAAAATTATTTTCTGGTTTTTTAAAAACCGGCAAAAGGGTTGATAAGCCGAAAAAATTCTTCAGTCAATAAAATGCGTGTGATATAGGCTAAAGTACATTACAGACAAACACTGTTATGGTGCCCTTCTACATGGAACGGATGCTTCCTTCTGCTATAAATAATAACTGGAATGACTCCTGGGGACTCAGCTGTGAGACAGTCAAAACGCAGCATAACCATTCCAGACTTACACTTCTATTTGCTGATTACTAACACTTTACTTTGTATATATGTTCTTGTTATTTTAATACGCTGTTTCAAGCTACCTTCCCGTTTCTATGTTTTTCTTCCTGGCCTACCAGGCTACAACAACTTAGCAATGAAGATTTTATCACAACAACTCCACAACAAACAGTACACCTTTAAACAAGGATGACTGTTCATCTCAGAAATCCTGATAGAAAAAAAAACTTGTTCATCATCATTATCATGTCTGAATCAATGGAGAAATACCCCCTACCCTACAAATCAAAATAAATTTGTAAATATATAGGAATTTTTAAGTTTATCTAATGAAATGAAGAACATTTTTCATCATAATACAGTTTCTTTTTGGCACACCTGCTTTGCCAGCATCATTACATATAATTTGAGACCCTTAGAAAACCAAATGTATGGTTATCAGCAAAAAGAGGAACCCAATATACCAACTACAAGTCGAAGAAATTAAAATAAAAGTAAAAAAAATTAAATACTTGAGAAGTATTTTAACAGAGGATGGAAAGTGCAACATGGTGATCCAAAGATGCATTGGCATGGCCAAAGACGCCTTTTAGAAGATAACCAGAGTACTGAAAGACAAAAAAATCTCATTAGAAACAAATAAAAGAGTCCTGGATTGATATCTGTCCTTCTGTATGGTAGTAAATGTTGGACGATCTCATCAAAGATGAAGAAGAGGCTTCAGGCAGCAGAAATGTGATTTTACAGAAAGATGCTGAAGATTCCATGGACAGAGCATGTGTGTAATGATAAGGTGTTGGAAAAAATGCAAACGAGAAGAAAACTCATACTAAATATCAGGAAGAGACAAATGAGGAGGTAGGGTCTAGAGAACTTGATACTCACAGGTCGAATAAAGGGAAGAAGAGACAGGGGAAAGCAGTGAGAGACGAGAGATGTCTTTGTTAGGTTTGAGCAAACGGATGGCAGAGTGGGGCTTAGAGATACCAAGAAAAAAAATATTGAGAGCAACAAGAGAGAGAGCCAAGTGGAAGTCTATGATCGCCTATGTTCTAAAAGGACACTGTACTTTAAGAAGAAACATAAATGTTTTGTTTATTTCTGGAGTTGATACTAAGTAATTAAATCTTAGGAAAACAAAATAGCTGACAAAGGGATGGCCTGAATATAAACAGTTTTAAGGTGGCTGGTCTTTAAGGACTTATAAGATTGGTATATGATCTTCCACTACATTCTCCTTTTTCTCCCTACAATTTGGGTCTTGGTTTATACTTAAAATTGACCTGTCCAAATGAGCAAAGCCAAGGGATTTACAAAATTCCAAAAATTTAACCTTTAACTCCACCTTTTTTTTTCAAAATGTGGAGCTAAAATGAAAACTCTGAAAGTGAATGCTGACAAGTTAATGGCAATATGGTTCAAATCTTGTGTCAGTGATAAATCCTATTATGTTTAGAAAGCTATTATTAAAACAGGATTTGATGCAGAGGAGCAATGACAAGGAGGGGAGAAAAGAAAGAATGGGAGAGGCAAGGATGGAAAGGCACAGAAAGAGAGAGAGAGGAAGAAAAAATGCAAGGATGAGGAACATGCAGACTGAGTGAAAGAAAGAGAGAAAAAAAGAAAGTATGGAAACATACAGGAGAGAGAGAGAGAGAGAGAAAAGCAAGGAGGGGAACCATGCATAGGAAAGAAAAAGAAAGAAAAAAGCAAGAGAGAGAAAAGCCATGTCAACAATGTGCAGAGAGAGAAAGAGAAAAGCAGGACAAAAATGTGCAGAGAGAGAAAAGCAGGACAAAAATGTGCAGAGAGAGAAAAGCAGGACAAAAATGTGCAGAGAGAGAAAAGCAGGACAAAAATGTGCAGAGAGAGAAAAGCAGGACAAAAATGTGCAGAGAGAGAAAAGCAGGACAAAAATGTGCAGAGAGAGAAAAGCAGGACAAAAATGTGCAGAGAGAGAAAAGCAGGACAAAAATGTGCAGAGAGAGAAAAGCAGGACAAAAATGTGCAGAGAGAGAAAAGCAGGACAAAAATGTGCAGAGAGAAAAGCAGGACAAAAATGTGCAGAGAGAGAAAAGCAGGACAAAAATGTGCAGAGAGAGAAAAGCAGGACAAAAATGTGCAGAGAGAGAAAAGCAGGACAAAAATGTGCAGAGAGAGAAAAGCAGGACAAAAATGTGCAGAGAGAGAAAAGCAGGACAAAAATGTGCAGAGAGAGAAAAGCAGGACAAAAATGTGCAGAGAGAGAAAAGCAGGACAAAAATGTGCAGAGAGAGAAAAGCAGGACAAAAATGTGCAGAGAGAGAGAGAAAAGCAGGACAAAAATGTGCAGAGAGAGAGAAAAGAAAAGAGGACAAAAATGTGCAGATAGAGAGAGAGAGAAAAGCAGGACAAAAATGTGCAGAGAGAGAGAGAAAAGCAGGACAAAAATGTGCAGATAGAGAGAGAGAGAAAAGCAGGACAAAAATGTGCAGCTAGAGAGAGAGAGAGAAAAGCAGGACAAAAATGTGCAGAGAGAGAGAAAAGCAGGACAAAAATGTGCAGAGAGAGAGAGAAAAGCAGGACAAAAATGCGCAGATAGAGAGAGAGAAAAGCAGGACAAAAATGTGCAGAGAGAGTGAGAGAGAAAAGCAGGACAAAAATGTACAGAGAGAGTGAGAGAGAAAAGCAGGACAAAAATGTGCAGAGAGAGTGAGAGAGAAAAGCAGGACAAAAATGTGCAGAGAGAGAGAAAAGCAGGACAAAAATGTACAGAGAGAGTGAGAGAGAAAAGCAGGACAAAAATGTGCAGAGAGAGTGAGAGAGAAAAGCAGGACAAAAATGTGCAGAGAGAGAGAGAGAAAAGCAGGACAAAAATGTGAGAGAGAGAGAGAAAAGCAGGACAAAAATGTGCAGATAGAGAGAGAGAGAAAAGCAGGACAAAAATGTACAGAGAGAGTGAGAGAGAAAAGCAGGACAAAAATGTGCAGAGAGAGTGAGAAAGAAAAGAAGGACAAAAATGTGCAGAGAGAGTGAGAGAGAAAAGAAGGACAAAAATGTGCAGAGAGAGTGAGAGAGAAAAGAAGGACAAAAATGTGCAGAGAGAGAGAAAGAAGCCATGACAACAATGTGCAGAGACAGAGAAAGAAAGAAACAAAAGCACGGACGGGAACGTGGAAAGAGAGAGAGAAAAAAGCAGGGACGAAAACATTAAGGGAGAAGGAAATGCAAGGACAGGAACATAGAGAGAGAAAGAGAGGGAGAAAAGCAAGGACGGCTATGTGGGGAGAGTGTGGGAAAAGCAAAGACGGGAACGTAGAGAGAGAGAGAGAGAAGGAAGCATGGGAGCGTGCACAGAGAGAGAGAAGGAAGCATGGGAGCATGCACAGAGAGAGAGAGAGAGAGATAGAGAGAGAGAGAAGGACAATGATGAAAAGCTGCAATGATGGTCTTGAGTGAGAAGCAGATGGATGGATAGCAATGTAAGATAGCGTGAGGTAAACAAGATATAGCTGGTGAGAGAGAGAGAGGCGTCAATTATACGGAGAGAGAGTAAAGTGGCATCAACAAACATGGCAGTGCTGTGGAAAGTAGAAAATTTAATCCTTTTTTGTTCTCTTTCATAGCACTGAACATACACATCAAGTCTAAAAGACATTCTTATAGAAGAGAAGTATATGTCCATTGTCTGATGCAATTAATAATTACTAAAATTACTTATGCACACAGACCGACACTTCAAATGATTTTAATTGAACAAAAGGCACACCTCTCAGCTGAATGTAATTTACACAAAGTCAATTAAATGTGCCTCATTTTCGTTTTGATACTGAAGGTTTTCACATTCATGTTTTTCTGAACACTGAAAATATTCTCTACCAAATTACACAAAGTCCAATTTTATTCAAATTACAATATTCATAATATTGATATTAACAAAAAGATGTTATTTTCAAATATTTTTATATTTAGATGAGCAATCAGTCAGTCAGTTAAGTGCTATACATGATACATTCTTGGGCAATCATGTCTCGAAAGAGACATGACTGAGTGGGCAGAAAATGTTCCCACAGTAAGTTGCCATTACTTTTTGCAGTAGACTAGTTGCCAACCAAGGCTATAAAACCCCATCCATCTTGCTATTCAACCCATAGCTGGAGAGAGAAATGATGGATTCATACCTCCTGAAAGCTATTTGCACGTAAGTGAATGCAGCAAATTTTACTGGAATTCAAACTTAGCTTTCCAGTTTCTTGTTCTGAGCCAATATCTACTAATAAATACAATGTTAAACTGTATTTTTTTTAAGAAAGAAAGGAGAGAGAGTGCAACATTGAGATCCTAAGATGAATTGGGATGGCCAAAGATGCATTACAAAACTAAGCTGAGTATTAAGAGACAGAAAAAAAGCTTTGTTAGAAACAAAGAAAAGATTTACTGAACTGTGTTGTGGCGATAACCGCCCCCAACTCCAGAATGTAAGTTGAACTTGTCCGAATAGCATATATACTGATACTGAGAAGTGACAAGAGAGAGCAAGCCATTGCTCTGACTGTCAGTCTTTCTGTCTTCAGGTAAAGAGCCACTAGTTTTGGCTAAGACTGGTTGGCATTCAGGCAAAAGAAACCCAAAAAAGAGTCCACCTCAGGGTAGAGCCTTGTCAAGGGAAAAATCGACAGCAGTCCTGACCCAGGATATTTTTGATTGAAGACTTCTATTTAAAATAGCTTCATATCACATTCCACTTTGTAGGGAGGCAGGAACAAATCACTCACTGGTTTGACATTGTCGAATTCTCTGTCTTCAGGCAGAGAGGAACCCAAATGAGGTTATTTAGAGGAGCAGAGTCTCTTCTGGAGTAAATAAACAAGATCTGATCCCACTTATGTCAGCTCTATAGAAAGTTTTTGCCTAAGAATATGTGCTCAAATGCACTATGTAAAAATAAACCTTTTGCCACATCTCTTTGTGAGGAGGTTTAGGTAAATAGCCAAGTGTTAGCCTTATATCCTTACTACAGAATTCAGAAAGAATACGTCAACTCCAAGCGATATTATATTTCATGTGTGTGTTTTCTTTATTTCATGAAATGAAGACAGAACAAGGACAATGAGGACTCAAATTCACATGTAAAAAAAAACAAAGAAACATATGCTCTCTGACAGCATAAATTTCTAACAAAGAAAATTAAAAAATTCATAAGAAAATATGTTGTGGTGTTTGTGTACATTCGATGCAGAAGTCTATAAATTCAAAGTGTGTATGACATACTGCTATTATGGAAAAAAAATTTTCTTCTGAGCTAAGGACGTCTTGTATGAAAGTAATATACTATCGAAGAAGATAATAGCATTCACATTATTTTGACTATTGTCCTCATCTTTGTTGCCATTTGTATGATGTTTTGGCCATTGTACGCTTGCCTTTCTTCACGTGCTAGGAATTTCAAACCAAACCCTTTATTACAATCACTGGGCTATATGAACTTCATTCCTTGCAGAGTAGTGTCTCTTCTGATAGTCATGAGTTATATCCCTCTAACTCTGTAAGTTACTTGTTCACCACTGTTGTACCCTGGTATTGAACTCACAACTCTTTGAGTAAAGACTATCAAAAGAGGCACTACTACACAAGGAATGAAGTTTATATACCACAGTGATCATAACAAAGGGTTCAGTTCAAAATTTCTAGCCCCTGAAGAAGGCCAGAGTGTACAACGGCCAAAACATTGTACACGTGGCAACAAAGATGATGACAATAGTGTAAATACTGTAAATACTACCTCATCTCAGAAATATAGACACATACTGAAGAAGATAATTCAGCAACTATTACAACAAATATAGTGAGAGAAAATTGAATATAGAGAATAGTTAAAGGCAATCCTAGACTAGCAAAGAACAAGCAATGCATCATTTCATTTTTATTGAACTCAGTCACTAACTAAATGAGTAAATTTAGGTCCCAGAAGAAAACATTGCATTCCTTCAGAAGGTACAAAGCTATTTTCAGAGAAGAATGTGGCGGATGGTTAGATAAAAAGAAATTACACATTCTATTACAAAAATTGTGCCCTGTAGAACATGAAAGATATATGAGTTTCATTTAGCTGAATACTTCAGAAAAGTGTCATTTAATGAAACAGTATCAAACATCATCATTGTTTAATGTCCGCTTCAATGCTAGCATGAGTTGGATGGGGTTTTCTTGATGTTACCATAATTGAACCAACACAAAATATTGGAGTGAGTTTCAAAGCTCCATACCTTTACTAACATCAATCAATTTAAGAGATTAAAAAAAATTTTGGGTGATAAAAACTCACATTTTATACACATTGGCAGTGCAAGAACCTTGAAGATGATGATTTTATCACATATAGTGGTAAAGTCAACAGTGAGTGTGAGAAATTTAAAAGTCTAATCCTTGTTAAGCATTTAACACTCTCAAATTTCTACAAAACTTGATCAGCATTCAAAGTTGAAGACAGATTTTTGCAGAAGAATGCCAAAAATTGTCATCTTAAGGAATGATGCAACAAAACTTGAACAAAATGGCATGTGAGAAGTAGAAGTAGTTTGATAAAATATCTGAAATAAAAATACTGTTAGACTTAACCCATGCTATGCTTAATTTCTGAAATCATTGTGTATTTAAAAGAAAATGTTTTAGTTATGGAAAAACAGGCAACAAATGACACAACAAATTAGCTTGCTGAAAGTAGTGCTACCAGCTAAAAAATTGGAAAGTTGAAGTAATACAAAGTTTGTAACAGTTAAAATGAACAATGCTACAGTAAAATTTCAATTATAGCAATATTAAAATTATATTATATTTCAATTATAGCAATATTAAAATTATTGATGAATAAACTTAGAACAGAATTGGCAAGCATAATTTGAAAACAAACAACAAAGTTGCAAAAGGAATATCAGGCAAAAAATTAATTTTTTTTCAGAAAATTACATAGCTCTTACCGATAAAATTAAAAAAGCAGATGTTTACATATTAAACAAATTCCAGCTTGAATTTACTAGGCATTGACTGGGTAGGTATTTGAACTGTGAAATTGGCTGATTAATCATTCTATCAAAAAGTTTGTTTGTTCGAGAAAAAGAATACACTTAAAGAAACACTGAATAAACTAAAAAAATATCTTCACAAATATTTTCTTAGGAGTTGAGAAAATCTACAAAATCATCTTTGAAATTAAAAGAAAATGTGATACCAAGCCAAAAAGAAAGATACGCTTTTCTGTAATGGAGTCTATTAACAAACTTGATAAATTAGAAAAATGTGGAGTTATTAAAAATTGGTTATTCAGAATGGGCCACACCAGCAGTTTTTATTAAGAAAAATAACAAGATTTGTTTATGTGCAAATTTTTTAACTAGGTTGAATGACTGACTTCTCCCACATGTATATCCCCAACCAACTCCAGTAATTTGCAACTATCGCCCGGTTCACACTCCACCCACATCTATTTAACAGGTGAAGAGGCTCATCCCCTGTTTCCTGTTTAGGATGCGGTTTCCGGCTTTCTCTTTTCCATTCTTTTTACCCTTACGTAGCTCCCTGTGCATCAGTGGCGTTATCGCCTTGCTTGGGGTGATATGATTAAAAAAAAAAAAAAAAAAAAATTCTTTTTAAAAATTAACCTCTCTAGGGTATATCTTCAGATGAAGAACATATTAAGTATTCAATTATGAATACACATAAATGAGTGTAAAAGATTATCCTTTGGTGTAAAAATTGCCCCAGCTATTTTCCAGCAAATAATAGATATAATGTTGGCTGAAATTGACGGTGCCATTGATTACATAGATAACATATTTATTAAGAGTGCTACAAAAATATAGCATATCAAACTGATTCAGCAAGTATTTCAGGGACTGCAGGATTACAGGTTCAAACTCAGTGAGCAGAAATGTCAGTTTTTATAGATAAGATTAAAAATCTAGGTCAGATAACCAATGAAAGGAAGAAAACTAGATCTTGCTGGAGCAAATGTCATTAAAAAAATGTCTTGAATCCATTGTATTCACTTACGTGCAAATACCCTTGGGAAAGGTATTAATCCATCTCTTCCTTCCAGTTATGGGTTAAATAGCAGGACAGATTGGGTTCTATAGCCTTGGTCGGCAACCAGTCTACCGCAGAAAGCAATGGCAACCTACTGTGGGATAATCTTCTGCCCAGTCAGTCATGTCTCTTTCGAGACATGATCGCCCAAGCGTGTATCGCGTATGGCACTTAACTGACTGACTGACCCCCAACAAGTTTGGTTACCCTGAAATCATTTCTCGGGTAACCAAATTATTATAATATTTATGTACAAATTGCAATCACCTCTGAATAATTTACTAAAGAAGGATACAAAATGGAACCGGTCTGGGAAATGTCAAAAAGGTTTGAAGGAATTTAAAAATTGTTATCAACAACACATTAAAACTCACAATGACAAATAACACAAGTAAATACAGTATTGGAGTAGTAATAAACCACAAATTCAAGGACAGTACAGTAATGGTAGTCATCCACACTTCAAGAAGTTTGAAAAATATATAAAAATGTTCCTGTCAAATTGAAAAGCAAGCACTTGCTATAATTTTTGCTATCAAGAAATTTCGCAGGATGATAGTAGAAAAAAAAATTGATACAGCAAACTGATCATCATCTATTATTAAGTATATTTGGTTTTCAGAAAGGGATTTCCCCACATACTGCAACCAAAATACAGCATCGAGCTATGATTTTATTGCCCTACGATTTCAAGATGAAATTTCTATCATCAAAAAATTTGTACATTCAAAACCTGGTGCGTAAATTCATTCTAAAAAAAAAAGATACATTTATTCAAAAAATTCTGAATGACATCAATTTGAAAGAGAGTAAAACTGTTGTGATGGAGTACTTTTGTACATGTAAAGAATAGTAACTTTCTTATCACTATGAAAAATTTTGAAAATTCCATATAGGACATCTGGAAATAGTGAGTATGAAGTCCCTGATGAGAAGCTATGTTTATTAACCAAAGTTGAACAAAAATATTTAAAATAGAGTTAAAAATGTAATGGTTGTAATTTGGCAGCAAAATCGCCACCTATAAATTATCAGGTATGGCCAAACACTGATAAACAGTGAGTAAGACAATGGGTTTTACTGGGCTAGTAAATAGTTCATTCTATTTAATTGTGATCAACAATTTCACAAAAGAAGAGATTAAAATGTAAACAATTTACTACTGCAATAATGATTAAATTCTTATGCAAACTTTTGGAGTACTTGACAGTGTGGTATCCAGTAAAAGAAATCAATTTACTTCTAGTGAGTTTCAAGTTTTCTGAAAAAAAAAAATTCTATGTAGTTAAACATTTGACAACACCAATTTATCATCCTTGGTCAAAAGGTCAAGCTGAGCAGTTGACACCTTCAAAATGGGCATTAAGGAAAGCTAATTTTCCAGGAATTTAAACTTCTCAAACCCACAAAATGTTATCACTTTTTCTAGTACTAATGGGAGTTTTTTTCCTAGCCTTTTGATTTTGTTAATGTGGAAAAACAAATTGGATCCATTATATTACTATTTTCTGTTTTAATTTCATGGGCTATTCTTGCCACTGTTGTAGATGTTCAATAACTGAAAAAAGGTTGTGAGGTGCCATGATCATTCATGTTAGTGAAAGAGCATGGGATAATGAAAATCATTCCAAACTCCGGCATTTGGAATATTCAGTAACCATTCAAAAAAGTTCATTCATTTTATTCAATGGCAGATTTTATTTGATTCGTACATTTTCTACAACTTAACACTCCACAGGTTATTTAAAGCCAGAAGATATTTCTAGATATGCAAATGTACTTGATTTATGCATTGTGTCATAAATTTACAGGGGAATCTGGCTGCAGTAAGCATCATCATCATTTATCCATCATCACACCCAATGGTGCATATGGGCAGCAACTTTTTGTTTCTGTTTCTGTAACAAACTGTTTTTTATGGGGCAGGGTTGTTAGCCCTGCACCCAACCCCCAAACCTGGAGGACTGGTAGACCATTCTTGGTCCTTACATTTACAGCACCTGGTATTCCCAAATGGTCACCCATTTAAGTACTAACCAGGCTCGATGTTGCTTAACTTCGGTGATCAGATGAGAACCAGTGCATTCAACACGATATAGCCGTACATGCAGTAAGCATGGGGAGGTATATAATATCAATCATGAAAATATGAGACCATTTCAAAAATGAATTTAACAACAATAAACCTTAAAAAAAATTTTTTTTAGTTTTAAGCTGCGCCAAGAATCTCGTACTAAGAATAATATGCCTCATCTTTCATGCTTTACTGTTCTTCTCTATCTATATAACTTCACATTTTTGCCTTATCAGACTAAATATGTTACCAATAATGCAATATGGGATAGGCTTATATGTGCTTGACCGCATTATACTGGTATAAGAAATGAGTAATTTATTTGCAAGTTTGGTAGAAAAGTTGTTTGAGAGAATGATTAATTTTGTGTAATCTATGTTAGAAGTATTACTGTTGGGGTCATTTTTTTTTGTCATTCTACATTTTGTAAGCTCGTATTTTAGAGTTGAGGATAAAAATATGTGGGTAGTTTGAGATATTTGAACGTTTTCTTAAAATATTTCTCTTCAATTTGGTATTCCAAGTAACATAACTTTAATGTATTTTCTTTTTTAAGAATTTTGTTATTTTTTATTATTAGGGTGGCATTAATGAAATCAAAAATATGTCCAGCATCTTTTTGATGCAAAATGAGGAGTTATATCACTTGTTCAGTCCAAAATCTAATTTGTGTTTGTAGATGAAGTGATGTCAGGTCTCTTCCTTATAAACATTTTTGCATTGTAAATAATTTATTTGATAAATCCTGACTTTTGAATCAGTAAAGAATGGGGAGGTACATAATATCAATCATGAAAATATGAGACCACTTCAAAAATGAATTTGACAACAATAAACCTTAAAAAAATATTTTTTTTAGTTTTAAGCTGCGCCAAGAATCTCGTACTAAGAATAATATGCCTCATCTTTCGCACGTTGCTGTTCTTCTCTATCTATACAACTTCACATTTTTACCTTATCAGACTAAATATGATACCAATAATGCAATGTGGAATAAGACCTACGTGTACTTGACCGCATTTTTTTTTTAATCGTTTTACCCCAAGCAAGGTGGTACCACCACTAGTGTGCAGGGGGCTACATAAGAGAAGTGTGAAAGTTTAATCAGAAGAAGAGTAAAGAGAAAGACAAAACAGTTACTGGGAGTGTCAGAGAAAGTGCAAGCGAAGGATGGGAATACCAGTATGAAGACAGTTGCGAGGGTAGAGTGAGAAAGGAAAAGAACAAGATACACAAAGTAATGGGGACAGGACAAGAGAAGGACTGGAGTCAGGTAGACAAGAGATGGGAACTGATATTGCATTTAAATTCTTGGAGATTGTAGTTGTCAGGGAAGCAAGTATACAGAAGGGAGTCCCACAGGCAGGAAGTGGCAGCTGCATTTAGTTGATAAAACTGTAAGTGTGTGCGACCTTGTTGCTAGTCTAGTTGCTTGAGGGCATCGTGTGGAGGGCTAAGCTCATCGGAGAAGAAACCATTAAAACGTTTTTAGAATAGACAAAGGGAAGCCACATTCTACTGATGAAAAAGTGGCTGGAGTCAAGCTGGCAGGTTGGGACCGATCATGTTACAGATTCTCCGTTGGAGCCTGTCGAGAACCCTGAGATGAATGACAGGGAGCCTGACCAGATATGACAACACTATTCAATGCACAGCCGGATGGTTGATTTGTATATGTGCAAGATGGACTCAGGTGGGAAAAAAATGTCCTGGCCCAACACAGCGACCAAACCATCCTAGCAGTTGATTTAGCTATTGATTCAATGTAATGGTTCCACTTGAAGTTGGAAGAGAGTTTGAGTTTTGTTTAATGGCATATCAACTTCTGTGGATTATTTAATGCCAAAAAGTTGGGGTTTTAAGTTATTTGTTTTTTAATGTTCAGTTATAGTGAGAAGGTCTATTTAGTCAGATTTTAATGAAAATGTTTTCTTTTTCTTTTTTATTTTAGAAAACTGAAAACGTCTTTTAGTTTTGTATTTAAAAATGTTTTGCTGAGAATAATATTTTCCTTCAAAAATGTGTTATGGTAAGAATTTTTTATTAAATGTTTTGTTGGTAATATTTTTCCTTCAAAAAATGTATATTTTTCTACAAAAGTTTATTTTTATGTATATATTTCTATAACAGTGTATTTCTATACATTCATAGTATTTTGACCCCAGTTTGGGGGGGTTAACTATTTGCCCATAGCTTGGACCCTAACAGGTGCTATCACTCTGGGTCAGGGAGGCCCTGGGAACAACAGAAATTAAGAGGTGGTTCCATGCTCCTCACAACCTCCCAATCAGAAGAGACCTTGCTGCCAGATGCAGCTTGCCATCATGCCCAGAGGTTGGAAGAGAGGGTGAAACCAATGAGGCACAGTGTGTTGCTTTGAGGGAGACTCACTTCTATGCTGATGGTGGGGAAGAAGAGACTGCCTGTGGTGGTTGACATATAGTAGCTAAGAAGGAAAGAGACAAGAAAAAATAAAGACAAGGAGACAAAGAAAAAAGCAAAAAATTTGAAAAAATAAAATAAAATAAAGAAAAATGGTGTAAAAGACTTCCCCATCTAATTTTCACATAGCTCTTATAAAATTATTGCATATGGGTTTAATAAAGATTTTTCTTTAGCCTCACCAATCTAGCAGCTGAAAAATAATTTTGACCCAACTAAACCAGGCCATGCCAACACACCTTGCTGGTTAAATCTTGTAATGTTAAAAGACAATTTATCAAAGTTATTAATTCCTTTCAACTTGTTTAAATTTTAGATTAAAATAAACATAATTAAAAAAAATAGACAAATAAAAAAACTAATTGAAATTGAAGTAATAATTATAATGATGTTAAAAACAAAATTTAAATTTAAAATGTTTGCTTAAATTCATTGTTTCTGAGGAACAGTTTTATTTGATGTAAGATTCAATCAACAATTGATGTGTTTTACAATTCTACAAGCAAAAGACAATTTCAGTCTTTGATTTCTAAAACAAATATTTTCATTATTTCAATTTCTAAATTTAAATGTGTCCATGATTTTTCATCTTCATAATAAATTGGAATTTTACATTTTTGTAGCTTTATTGGAAAGAAAAAATATTTGAATTGACTCCCACCTCCTCCTCACCAAAAAATCTTGGATGAGCCATGTTGAGTATCCAATCAATGACAAATTTATAAACTTCTGCAAATTCAAATTCATATAAAAAAAAAAAAAATACTTGTTTTGTTTCCCAAGACTGTTGGTCAAAAGAATACACTTCTTTAATAATTACTCTGGTTTGTTTGTTTGTTTCAAGTTTTAACAACCTATCAATCCTTATGGGATCATTTAAGGTTATAACCAATGATTTTTGGGTAAGGTTACTTTATTTTTACAATATTTTTCTTTTCGAGTATCAAGATTAATTGGGATTTGTTTTTTCAAGAGCAGGGTTCCCCAAGTCCTACCCTTGTTATTTAACCCATTATTGGAGGGAAGGGATGGATTAATACCTTTCCCAAGGGTACCAATGCTTAAGTGAATGCAGGGTATTCAACTGGAATTCAAACTTGGCTCACTGATTTCTCTTCCTGAAAGGATATCCACTGCACTACAATGCACATACATTACTAAACGCTTACAGCCCCTGGTATTCCCAAGCAGTCACCCATCTAAGTGCTGATCAGACTCAACATTGCTTAACTTCGGTGATCGAGTGAGAACTGGTGTATTCGACGTGATATGGCCATAAGCATGCACATCCATCACTAAACGCTTACAGCACGTGGTATTCCCAAGTGGTCACCCATCTAAGTACTGACCAGGCTCAACATTGCTTAACTCCGGTGATCGAGCGAGAACTGGTGTATTCGATGTGATATGGCCATAAGCATGCACATCCATCACTAAACGCTTACAGCACGTGGTATTCCCAAGTGGTCACCCATCTAAGTACTGATCAGGCTCAACAATGCTTAACTTCGGTGATCGAGCAAGAACTGGTGTATTCGACGTGATATGGCCATAGGCATGCACATCCATCACTAAACGCTTACAGCACGTGGTATTCCCAAGTGGTCACCCATCTAAGTACTGACCAGTAAGATGAAAAAGGGTTATAAAGAGTGAAAAACAGAGAAAGCACTAGAAGAATAAAATTCAAAGAGAATAGAGACATTGATTGACATTGCATTTAAGTTTTGGAAGATTGTTGTTGACATGAAAGCAAGAAGCCTGAACAGAGTTCCATAAACAAGAAGTGAAAGAAAAAACCTTTAGAATAAAACTTACAGTTACATTAAGCCATTTCAGCTGTCAAATTATGAAAACTTATAAAAAGTAATGAAAAATTACATAAAAATATTATTTGTTTTTGTCTACATTTATGAGATGAGGTAGTATTTACAATATTCAGACTATTGTCTTCATCTTTGTACAACACATTGGCCGTTGTATGCTCCAACCTTTTTCTGGTTCAAAATTCCTAGCATCTGAGGAAGGTCGGAACATACAACAGCCGAAACATTGTACAAATGGCAGCAAAGATGAGAACAATAGTCCAAATAGTGTAAATACTGTAAATTATTATTTGGTTGAGGAAGATCTCATTAGAAATAAAGAAAAATATGCTCAACTGCTGTCAGATGTTTGTTCTATATGACAGCAAATGTTGGATGATGTCTTCAAGGATGAAGTAGGTGCTTCAAACAGCAGATATGTGGTTCTACAGAAGGACACTGAGGATACCATGGACTGAGCATATGAGCAACAAGATGCTGGAGAGGATACATGCAAGAAGGAAACTAATTACTTAGCATCAGGAAGAGACAGGTTTCTGAGACCTGTGATGAGGAAGGAGGGTTTGGAGAATCTAATATCACTGGATGGATAGAGGAAAAATGAGACAGGAGAAAGCAGCATAAGACATATTTGTTGGGCTTGAGCAAATTGTTCTCAGAATGGGGTTTGGGCGAGATTCGAAAAGGAAAAATATTAAAATTGACAAGGGACAGGGTTAAGTGGAAGTCTGTGATCTACAACCTGAAGGGACATGATATATAAAGAAGAATAATCTCAGAGATTCATGAGTTTATCACACCAAGCATCATGGGATTGCATCAAGGTCAGAAATGTCATTAGGATTGCATTTTGTGTCATAACATAGCCAGTCAATGTAGGGCATTGCTAGGTGACCAACTCATCTTGCACTAGCTGATCAAGTTCTTGTATTGCTCTTGTATAGCTCACATAAGGTTCTAGAAATATCAGAAATAGGTCTATACAGCTGTGATGTTATCGCCAAGTGTTGTTAAGTACACTACCGACTATAATTACTAGGCCACCCCAGTTTTTTTTTTTAAAAGAAATGATGTATTACATACTATTTGTTGTATTTATTGTTAAGTGGATAATTCTAAATGAAAGTAGAATGGTTCTTTTGTTATTATTACTTTGCAAAATTTTACAAGACAAGGAAGCAAAAATGAACTCGTTCGAATCACCCTAAATTTTCTTCATTCATTCATTGATGAAACTGCAATATAGGTAATTATTAAATATTTATAAATTCATTTCATACACGTTTTTTCCTTGTAAAACTTTGCACTTGGCAATAAATACTAAAAAACAGTATAAAATACATCTTTTTTTGTCACTTGGTCCGATCAATGGTACATGGCCTGGCTGTGCAGGATTTTGAATCTTATGAAAATTCTAAAATATAGGTTGACTTATTATTAGATTCAAAGGATGTACCGTGGAGTTCAAATGCTGACAGAAAAATGTGGAAAATTAGTGGCTAGCAATGGACAATACTTTTAGTGAAATGTTTCTTACTAACTTTTTAAATAAAACATTGCTTTTCATGAAAACTCAGTGCAAACTTATTCAAGGTCTTAACATGTAAAAGAGCTGACAGTTATTATTGATTTTCCTGAGACAGTTTGTATTGAGCCTTACTGGTTGAAGTCGTAAAATTCAGTTTTCTAGAGAGATTGACAGAAAAATCAAACAACATTAACATCATTTTTAGATGGTGTAGGAGTAGTGTGCAACTGGAATTTTAATCAGACCATAGCATAAACCCCATATATATAAGATGCAATACATATAGATAGATAGAGAGAGAGAGAGAGAGAAATTTTAGATATTCTACAATTTCATGAGCAATACATATTTTACAGCAAAAACCTTGCTGCTCTTCAGACCCTCTCTCTCTCTCTCTATATATATATATATATATCTGGCTGCAAAATATCTATTACCATTGAAATTGTAGAATATCTAAAAAATTTTCTAGATGATATTATTCTGTTAAATTAAATAAACAAATTTAACATTGAGTTCAGTTGAGGTCGTCTATCAGAATTTACCTGACTTAAATACCAAATATTCTACGTTTTATATATATATATATATATATATATATATATAAAAATGAAATTTTGTTAATTTCAGCTGACAGTAAAATTTTTTACTATTAATAATAAAAACTAAATACATGTTCTTGTATTGGCATCTGCAATTATAGCAAGGTTATCTGTCAACTTTTTTTTTTTTAGGATATCAACTTGGGTGTCTTGATGGTAAAATAAAAGCTAGATGATGTTTGTTAAGGGCAGTTCTTAATATATAGTCAAAAATTATAAAAGTGAAAAAAGATGCAAGTGTGTCACTCTGAAGTGAACTTGCATCGATGTTGAAGAATCTAGTGTCTTTGTTTGGGGATGTAACCAAAGATTTGTTATTTTGTAAGTAATGTAAATGTTAAATTTTAAAAAAAGGAAATAATTAAAAAGTAACTAAAATAAATAATTAAAAGGTAAATAAAAAAATGCAGTAATCTAAGTTATTTATGTTTTCTTTTGAGGGGAGAGTGTAAAAATTTTTTTATATAATTTTACAAAATATGTAAATGACATTAACAGTTAATAAAATGGTGAATATATGAAAATAATCATACAATAGACTAAGATTGTTTATTGCACTTTCTTTTGAGGCGTATCTGAAAATAATTAATAATAATAAATTTTTTAATAAAAAACTTTTGAATAAATTTGATGCATAAAACTTTGTATATGTGAGATTCAGATCTGATATAAAAAAAATAAGCAAATATAACGCCCGACATTTTACGAAAAAATTTTTTTTTTTAATCATATCACCCCAAGCAAGATGGTAATGCCACTGAAGCGCAGGGGGCTACGTAACAGTGAAAAGATTGGAAAAGAGAAAGCCAGAAACCGCATCCTAAACATGGAACATATACACATGTAAGATTTGCCCGATATGTTTTTAAAAAAAAGACATGGTCTCAAAATTCACCGAAATAATGTTTGCAAAAAGGCATGGTTTAAGAAAGACATTTTGTGATATTTTTTTTTAACCAATCAAGAAAGTATATTATGAAGATTATGTATCAAATTTCTGATTCAGCTGCAAACCAATTCATGGCTATTTAAGAAGTCTGGCTTTTCTGATTGACAGAAGTGACTTATCTTTCATGGAAGCAGAAGGCTATTGGTTTTTGCAGGCATAAGTGGCTTACAGCTGCTAGGAGAGCAAAGAGCTGAAGGGTTTTAGCATCAAGTAGGACAATACTGCCAAGTAAAATGAGAATGAAAAAGGAAGAAGGACATAGAAAAAAAAAAAAACCCAACCACAACTAAAAGAAAAAAACAGAAGAAAAAGAAATGAAGTTGAAAGAAAGCAGAAAAAAAACTTGAAGATTTAAGAAATATTACAGAAAAATTACGGCAAAATATTTATATCGATATGCTGTCTAAAATGACAGCAGCATATAGACTAACGTACTTATTATTGAGTATCTTACATTAAGACATAACAAAAAAAAAAAAAATCCAAACACCTGAGCATGACAGGAGGGATATATATATATATATATTATATTATATTATATTTGGGTAGATATTTTTTTCCTGTGCTTATATGGGGTCATCAATTTACTTTTGCTTAGTAAATTAGAGCTATTTAGGTCTTTTAAGATAACAAATTTTCTAAAAGGTCTAAGTTACATCTCCTTCCAATTCCATTATAAGATTTAGTTTTTGCAATTATATCCTAGTTAATAATTGGGTTTTGTTGTCTTTTACAATTTCTTTTTTTTTTTTTTAAATCATATCACCCCGAGCAAGGCAGTAATGCCACTGATGTGCAGGGGGCTACATAAGAGTGAAAAGATTGGAAAAGAGAAAGCTGGAAACCACATCCTAACCAGGGAACAAGGGATGAGCCTCTTCACCTGTTCAATAGACGTGGGTGGAGTGTGAACCGGGCAGTAGTTTAGCCTATCTACTCCAATTGAAAAAAAAAAAAAAAGAAAAAAGAAAAGAGTAAAAAGATACAAATTTGATTAAAATCAGACCACTCCTTCTATAACCCAATTTTTTTGATTATCAATTTTGGATATTTATCGAGGGTACCTCAACACAAAACCTAGCTTAGAACGCTCGTAGATGCTTATAGTACAACTGTGTAAATTTTCCAAGAAAATCGGTTCAGCCGTTTCAGAGTCTATAGGTAACAGAGACACACACACACATGCACAAGTGCTCTTTATTATGAGAGGATTAATCCAAATTTGAATTTCAAAATAAAATATCAATTCTGATTCTCGGATTTAAACTTAACCACTCTTCAAATTATCCAGTGACACTTCTAAATTTGTTTTCTTCTGAAATATTTGACTGTTGAATATAGTTGAAAATTTACATCAATTCTTAACAAATCGTAATTTTAGAACTTGTTATCTTGTCTAATTGTGTAACAGAAGCTGAATGTAGACAGAGGTGTTAACTGCTACTAATAAAGTTACCTGCCCCCATTATTCTAAGAGACAACGAATGCCTGGTAGAACAAAACCAGTGCAAACCCAAGAATGTCTGATAATGAAGAAAGAAAGTATCTACCATTTTCCCTATGAATTAAACTGGATGCTGAGTTGAGCAGTGCTAGCTATCTAAATGATTCCTTTTTTAACCACCTGCTAATATTTTGGGTTCAGTAAAAGCAAGATGTGTATTGCAGTCTAGTGGATATTGATTCGGAACGACAATCCAGGGAGCCGAGTTCGAATTCCAGTTGAATTTCTGGCATTCACTTACACACAAATACATTTGGGAAAAGTATTAATCTGCCTCTTCTCTCCAGTTATGGATTAAATAATAAAACAGATTGGGTTCTATAGCCTTGGCTGGCAACCAGTCTACCGCAGAAAGCAATGGTAACCTACTGCAGGATAATCTGCCCAGACAGTAATGTCTTTTTCGAGACATGATCGCCCAAAGCATGTATCTCATATGGTATTCAACTGACTGAAAGCAGGTACATTTTCTAGGAAGAGGGAGTGTGGTCATGCACATTGTGCTGAACATATGTGTGATTGTTATACTATATGAAGGAATTCTGTCCGTGTTACCCAGGATCATTTGAAATTCATTGTTCCTTGATAATATTTCTGGTGTCTTAACTGCATTCATCATACATGTATGGCGTTCCCATGTAGAAGTATTGTTTATGCCCCGATCGTAGTGATCCAGTGCTTGGCTACTTTAGTGTTTACTTCTACTGCTTCCAATTTTTCCATCCCTCCTGAAGTGTAACACGATTTTTCATTGGCAGATAACCAACCAATAGGAAAATTTATCAAAATGTAACTGTTTGGGGATTCCTGATAACTATGGCAAACAATGAAAATGAAATAAAGTTTTCTGAATAGACTTTACAAAATGTCAAAGATTTTATGAAAAAATCCATTAGCCAAAGAATGAGTCTTACTGTTGGTTCAAAATTATATGATCTTTCAGTTAAAACAGTGTTTCAAGAAATTAAATTTCTCAAGTCCACCACTATTAATACACATTGTATTGATGAGGGTTTCCTTCCTAACTTTTTGTTTAAAGTCAAGTAGAAGATCAACATCTTGGTATAGGCAGCAAAAGGCCAGTCAGTCAGTCAAATGTGATACACACATGGGCAATCATGTCTCTTTCAATCTGTGACTGACTAGGCAGATTTTTTCACAGTAGGTTGCCTTTTCTGCAGTAGGCTGGCTGCCAACCAAGGCTATAGAATGAAATCTGCCCTGCTACTTAACCCATAACGGGAGGTAGTAAAGATGGATTAATACCTTTCCCAAGGATATTTACACATAAGTAAGTGCAACAAATTCAATTGGAATTTTAACTCAGGTCTCTGATTTCTCATTTCAAGCTGATATCTATTGCACCACAAAAACAGGTATAGATAACAAAAGACTGTATTGTTGTATTACTCCAACTCATCTACAAAGGAACTTTCATTTCAGGACATAGGGCAATCATGGCCTTCTACATTTCCCCATCTCTTGTTGCTCTTAATATCCCTTCTCCTGTTATCCCGCTTAATCCCTGCTCCAACATCCATCTGCTCAAGTCTACCAAAAATGTCATGTACTGCTTTCCTTTGTCTCTCTTTCCCTCTATCCATCCCATGAGCATCAGGTTCTCCAAGCCCTCCTTCCTCCTTTTATGTGCCCTGTTCTTTCAGGATGTAGGCGATCATAGTTTTCCACATCTCCCTATCACTAGTGGCTCTTAGCACGCTTTCTCCTGTTACACCCCGCAACCCTCGTTCCGTCATCCACCTGATCAGGTCCTTCAAATATGTTGTCCATTGCTTTTTCCTGTCTTTTTTCTCTCTATCTGAACTGTTAGTATCAGGTTCTCCAAGCCCTCCTTCCTCATTGCATGTCCCAGGAACTTTAGTCATCTCTTCCTGATGCTCAGTATTAATTTCCTTTTCATTTCCATCATTTCTCATCATTGCTCACATACTCAATCCATGACATTCGCAGCAACCTTCTATAGAACCACATTTCAGCTGCTTCAAGTATTTCTTCCATCTTTGAAGATATTGTCCAACATTCACTGCCATATTGAAGAACCAATATCACATAGCAATCCAGTACTCTCTTCTTTGTTTCTAGCGAAATTGTCTTGTTTCTTAATACTTTACTCAACTCTGGAATGCCAATTTGCCTTTGGATCTCTCAAAATTTTCATCTGTCTTTTCCTGATGTTAAGTATTAGTTTCCTTCTTGTGTCCATCCTCTCCAAAACCTCATCATTGTTCACATGTTCTGTCCAATGTATACTCAGCATCCTTCTAAAGAAACACATTGTGGTTACTTCAAGTCTTTCCGTCATCTTTGAAGAGATTGTTCAACATTCACTGCTGTATCAAAGGACAAGCATTACATAATCGAGTACTCTCTTTGTTTCCAGCAAAATTTTCTTGTTTCTCAATACTCTACTCAGCTTCTGGAATGCATCTTTGGCTATGCCAATACGCCTTTGCTTCAACATATCACACTTTCTATCATCTGTTAGACCACTTTCCAGGTGTTTAAATTTCTGCAGCAGTTTGATTTTGGTATCTTCAACTTGTAATTGGCATTTTGGGTTCCTCTTTTCACTGATTACCATTCAGTTTTCTTGTAGTATATACGTAGTCCCTTTTTTCTAGCCTTCTTTAGCTACTTTCTGTAGAAGGTCTTGCAGTTTTTTTCTGTATCTGCTATCAGCAACATATCTGTGTATCTTATACTGTTCAGATTGTAGCTATCAATGATGAATCCTGGTAGGACATCTAGAGCTCTCAGAATTCTCTCGCTTTCAAAGTTAAATCAATCTGGTGAGAGAACACATCTTTGTCTTACACCCCTTTCTGTCTTAGTGTATCTTCTGAACTCATGTCCATATGCAGGCAGTTTGTGGCCAATACAGGTTCCGATTGCTCTTTGGTATGTCAAGGTTACCAAGTGTCCATCAGGTTTTTGTGGTAAACTTTGTTGAATGCCTATGCATAGTTGATAAAAAAAATCCACAGGTGGAATGAATTCACTTATTCTGAACAATTTGTTTTTATAATAATGTTTACCCAATAGATGTCTCAGTGGTCACTCAAGGAAGGAGGTTCCTGTCTAGTGTTTCTGAACATAAAAAAAACGACAAGAAGTGATGGTCATGATGTTATACAGGAAAGATAATAGTAAACTCGGTGAGGTCAAGCTTGTTGTGATTGGAAAAACATCCTGCTGGAAGTCAAGAAACAGTTCTTGGGAAGAAACTGTCCAAATGGTACTCAGTTTTTGCTATAGGAATGTTGTGGAGTTATTTTTGCAGTGAAGGCTAGTATTTGTGCTAAAGTCGGTCCTAATAGGTTCGACGTACAAAACGTTAGGAACTTGATATGTGTTACGCAGGGTAACCTTGCCAGGTTGAGGACTACTTTTGTATTCGACTAACTGTCAACTACTATCATCCAACATCGACTGACCCTTGTTCCTCTTACTACTTCTACTTAAATTAAGTGCGAAAGTCTATTCACTATAGAGTAGGTGTGTTTCACCATAACAAGGAATACCGAAGGAAAAGATAATGGTTAACCCTAGACTTGAAAATGTCAAATTGTAGTGATTGGGAAAATATCCTGGCAGGAATCAGTTCTGCAAGGCATAAATCCTTGAGAGTTTAGCTTTTGCTTAACAGCATATCAACCTTTGTGGGTTATTTAATGCCAAAGATGTAGGGTTTTAAGCTATTTTTTTAATGTTTGGTTATAGTGAGAAGGTTGATTTAGTCATTTTTTATGAAAAGTTCTTTTTATTTTATTTTCAAAAGCTTTTTATTTTATTTTTGAATGCTGAAAATGTCTTCTAGTTTTGTATTCAAAAATGTATTGCTGGTAATATTTTTTTTTTAAAAAAAAATTGTTTTAATATTTTTCCTTTAAAAATGTATATTTTTCTATAAAAGTCTATTTCTATGTATAAATGTCTACAAAAGTGTATTTTTATACTTTCATAGTGTTTTGACCCAAGTTTGTGGGTTAACTATTTGCCCATAGCTGGGACCGTAACAGGTACTACCACTCTGGCTCAATGTGGACCTGAAAACAGCAGCAATTAAGAGGTAGTTCCATGCTCCTCACAACCTTTCAATCAGAGGCTTTGCTGCCAGATGCAGTTTATCGTCATACCCAGGACCCAATCCTTGAGAAGAAGCTGTTCAAATAGAACTTCTTACTATGTGAACACAAAAGGAAAACATAACAGTTAACCCTAGACTTGAAGAAGTCAAGATTGTAGACCTTGAGACAACATTCTGCTGGGATTCTGTTCCATAAAGCAACAGTTCTTGTGAAGAAGCTGTTTGAATAGAATTTCTTAGTATCAGTCAGTCTGTTATGTGCCATATATGATATACGCTTTGGGCGATCATGACTAACTGGGCAGAAGATTATCCCGCATTAGGTTGCCATTGCTTTCTGCTGTGGACTGGTTGCCAACCAAAGCTATAGAACCCAATCTGCCCTATTATTTAACCCATAACTGGAGGGAAGAGATGGATTAATACCTTTCCCAAGGGTATGTGTGCGTAAGTGAATGCAAGGAATTCAACTGTATTTCGAACTTGGCAACTCAATTTGTTGTTCCAAGCCAATATTCACTGCACCACAATGCACATCCCTTCTTTGTAGAATAATACAGAAAAAGATTTATTAGGTGGGTGAGCCACCCTTGTGTACATAACATAGTGAGTCTCAGTTGTAAAGAACAGGGGTGGTGGGATGAAGGAAATAAGCTTGTCAACACACGTACTGTGAAAGTTGCAATTAAGTGATGGGAGATTTTTTTTTAATCATTTTACCCCAAGCAAGGCAGTTTTACTGCTACTGATGCACAGGGGGTTACATAGGAGGAAAGTGATGAGAAAGAGGGACAGGTTATATGGAATGTCAGGAAGTGGGTAAGAGAAGGATGAGAATACTGGTGTGATGAGATTGGAATGGATGGAGAAAAGAGCATGACAGAAAGGATGCAAGTCATTGAGATAGGAGAGTCATCCAATATTTCATCTGTGGGGAAAGAGGTTGGAGGTGGACAATAATTCCTGACCCACAAGATGCTTTTGAGTTCTATGAAGATGATGAAATATTCTGCTGCAAATATTGCCTGAGGCACAAAACAGAGCAAATTAAAGAATAATTATTTTAAAGAATTAGAAATTAGAAGCTTGCAGCCAAGTAAAAAGAATACAAATCTGGACTCACTTTTCAACAAAAAAAAAAAATGAATTTGCAGTCTTTTATCATTTTTGAACAGAGTACATTTTTTCTGTTTTGTTCATTATCCAATAAACCATTAACTGTGACCTCATTAGTAAATTCTACCTATCAGATGATAAATCTAAGTTGATTAATTCACTTTCCCAATGATATTCGCCCACCTCTTTATCAGTGATAACCTGCTTTATCAATTTTGGGGAGGAGAAATAAATTTTAAAAATTTTAGAAATTACCATCTCAGAATAAATTGCTTCTGATTGGTTTTGAGCAAAGAGGAAGCGCCATTTTGCGAGACTGATATCTTTAAGAATATAAAAAAAAATGTTATTGATGGGAAGGTTCCACCTCTTGTCATGCTACAAAAATTTACCACTGATAATGTAACTCACAAACAGTTACTTCATGTTAGCAGAAAACATTAGCATGAAGTAGAAAGATTATATTAAATCAATTGTAATGTCTCTGGCTAGAAAAGCTGGTCCATTTTGTTAAGCTGACCAATTTTTCTTGCCAGAATATTTAGAAGTCTAGCATTTATTGCCAGAATCTTGTACAGTAGTAAGTCTACTATTCATCCATGCATTGGACATTGCTGTCACATATAACCTGATATTTTTGTTATGTACTTAAATATTCTTGATAAAATATGAAGAGTCGGCAATGTTATTTGTTCTGATCTGGAATCATGATTTCAGTCGCTCCCCCTCCACATAAACTTAACTTCCCTGTGCTTTTTCCATGAATATTTTCATAGTAATTATTCTGATGAGCTTTCCTCTTTATTTTTTACTGCAACTTAACAAATTTAAACACAGTACTAGATTGGCAGTTAAGTCTCACCATTTTAAAGTTGAGGGTGTTAAATCTAAATTCTATGCTAACAGTTTCCACTCTCATATTTCACTTCTAAAAATGTTTTGATTTATCAATTTTCAGTCAAATATGATCTTCAAAAATTTAAATATGATGTCAATCATTAACGTTAGTCATCTTAATTTTTATTCATTTATTTTTAATAAATCTTAATTTATTAAATCCACCGATTAAAAATTTTTTTCATCATGTTCTTTTGTACTCAGTAATTTTCATTAATGACCTTCCTGATGTCATGAGTTCTCAACTTGATATCTATGCTGATGACACAACCATTTACTCCTGGCTAGATAAATATATCTGATGTCCAATAAGATCAACTTGGTGGCTGATGTCAAAAACAACCTTCAGTCTGTTGTTAACTGAGGCAAAAGATAGCTTGTTATTTGTAACATCTCCAAAACAAAGCTACTATCTTTGAATCATCTGTGATAACTTTCTGCCTTCCATCAATCACCATGGCTGTTGTTAACCACTAGGAGAGTGACTCATTACACCTTTTTGGCTAACATCAAGTAGAGAGACTATATT
The DNA here is from genome assembly GCA_037127315.1 of Ascarosepion bandense. NCBI lineage: Eukaryota > Metazoa > Mollusca > Cephalopoda > Sepiida > Sepiidae > Ascarosepion > Ascarosepion bandense. Next base: position 1,933,715 of record JBBBDQ010000668.1, read on the forward strand.
GCTGATTAGCTATTAAGAAAGTTAATTTACTGTGTCATGCAAAACATTTTTTCTCTCCAGAGTCTACCTTAGATATCTATAAATATACCAATTGCCCATGCTCAGAATGTTGCTACCACATATGGTCTGATGCTTCTGCTCTATGTCTAGAGATACTTGATAACATCCAAAGAAGAATCAGCAATATTACTGGTCCTGACCTGACATCTCAGTTTCAATCACTTACTCACCACTGTAAAGTTGCTTCCTTGTGCCTTTTCTATAAATACTTTCATGGTAATTGTTTGGAAGAGCTCTTTGCTATGGTACCAAGATTTTATGAATTTCAGTGCAGTACTAGATTGGCAAGGCGGTCTCATCAATATACAGTTGAGTTGGCTTGGTGTAACTGTAAGTTCTATGCTTCTTTTTTTTCTTTCTTCTCACTTGTGGAACTTTCTCAACATCTTCAAAAATTGAAATGCGATGTTAAGAACTATCTAGTGTTTTATTGGTTACACTGTTTAAATTGTTGTCTGCTCTGGCCTTCTTCAGGTAAATATGACAATGTTTGAACAGTGTAAACAATGAAAATATCTCATCTCAGAAGTCATGGTAGCTAGACTTCAGCCAATTTCACACCGTTGGGATGTGGCTTTTGTCTTTTCTACAAATATTTTCACAGTTTTTGCTCTGATAAACTTATCTTTCTGGTGCCCCTCTACACAAATTTATTTGTGCTACTAGACTGGCAACTAGGTCCCACCTTTTTACAATGAAAACAGGCAAATGTAACCTTCTATTCTATTCTCTTCTATTCTATCAGTTTCTTTTCTTGCATTTCCTGCCTTTGGAACTTCCATCCATTCACTTGCTTCCCTGTTAGCTACAATCTCCAAGAATTCAAGTGCTACATCGATTCTCATCTTTAAGGGTTATTACATCATCTTCTATGCGTGGTGTCCCTTCAGAACGTAAGTGATCATGGCTTTCCACATTTCCCTATCCCTTGTTGCTCTTAATACTGCTTCTCCTGTTGTCCCACTCAATTCCCACTCTACCATCCATCTGCTCAAGTCCATCAAGTATGTCATGCATTACTTTTCCTTATCTCTCTTCTCCTCTATCTGTCTAGTGAGTATAAGATTCTCCAAGCCCTCCTTCCTCATTACATGTTCTAAAAATTTCAGTTTGAGTCTTTTTTAACGGCATATCAGCATGTGTGGGTTATTTAAGGTGGGGATTTAAGGTATTTTATTTTAATTTTTGGTTATAGTGAGAAGGTTATTTAGATTTTAATGAAAATTTTTGGTTTTTCTTTTTATTTTAGAAAACTGAAAATGTCTTCTAGTTTTATATTAAAAATTGTTTTGGTGAGAATAATTTTTTTCCTTCAAAAATGTGTTATGGTAATAATTTTTCTTTCAAAAATGTATATTTTTTATAAAAGTCTATTTTTATACTTTCCTAGTATTTTGACTCCAGTTTGGGGGTTAACTATTTGTCCATAGCTGGGACCCTAACATGTGCTACCACTCTGGGCCAAGGTGAACCTGGGAACAACAGCAATTAAGAGGTGGTTCCATGCTCTTCACAACCTTCCAATCATAGGCTTTGCTGACTGATGCAGTTTACCGTCATGCCCAGGGCCAAAATATTTCAGCTATCTTTTCCTGGCGTTAAGTATCAGTTTCTTTCTTGTGTCCATCCTCTTCAAAACTTCATCGTTGCTCACATGTTTTGTTCATGGTAAACTCAGTATTTTTCTGTGGAACCAATTTTTGGTTGCTACAAGTCTTTTTTCATTTTGATGAGATTATCCAGCATTTGCTGCCATATTGAAGGACAGGGATCACATAATCCAGTACTCTTTTTATGTCCAATTATATTTTCCTTTCTCTTAATACTCTACTTAGCTTCTGGAAGGCATGCTTGTCCATGCCAATACACCTTCAGATTACTCTATGACACTTTTTATTCTCGGTTACTAATCTAATATTCTTTATTTCTCACAAAACATTGCTTTTTTAGGACCTTGATTAACCTTTAAACTGCTTCTTTTGCTAATCAAATGCATGTTTCGATAATGGGGATGAATTTTCCATCATTTGTTAAAGCACTTCATAAATGTATCCTACAAATTGCTACTGATGGGACCTACATGCCAATCTAGTAGCACCCTTATACCAGTGAAATAGTTAAATGTAACTGCTAATTCTACTCCAACAGTTTCTTTTCTTACACTTCCTGCTTATGGAACTTCCTTCAGTCTGATTGCTTACCTGATAGCTACAATCTCTAAAAATTTAAATGCAATGTCAATTGCCATCTTCTATCTGTTTGATTCCTATCGTTCTCTTATTTCTTCAGCATCCCTAAAACCTTGTTTTTTCTCTCTCACTGTGCACATTAATCTTTTATCCTTTCTTCAATACCCAATGTAACTTGTTTTTTTTTCTCACTGTAACTCCCTACACACTAATGGCAGTCCTGCCTTGCATGGGGTGAAATTATCATAAAAATACTTCAATTTCTGCAATTGCTTAATGTTGACATATCCAATTTGTTTTCAGATTTTCCTCTTGCCGATGACCAAATAATTTTTTTCTTTTCTTTTACTACTCTGTCTATGAGGTTCTGTAGTTTTCTTTACCTTGTCAATGACCATATATATTTTTTCTTTTCTTTTTTACTACCCCAGAATTGGAGTAGATAGACTAAACTATCGCCCGGTTCACACTCCACCCACGTCTATTGAACAGGTGAAGAAGCTCATCCCTTGTTCCCTGTTTAGGATGTGGTTTCCGGCTTTCCCTTTTCCAATCTTTTCACTCCTTTTCCTTTTTTTTTTTCAATTGGAGTAGATAGACTAAACTATTGCCCGGTTCACACTCCACCCACGTCTATTGAACAGGTGAAGAGGCTCATCCCTTGTTCCCTGTTTAGGATGTGGTTTCCGGTTTTCTCTTTTCCAATCTTCTCACTTTTTTTTTTTTTTTCAATTGAAGTAGAAAGATCTATCTATCGCCCGGTTCACACTCTACCCATGTCTATTGAACAGGTGAAGAGGCTCATCCCTTGTTCCCTGTTTAGGATGTGGTTTCCGGTTTTCTCTTTTCCAATCTTTTCACTCTTACATAGCCCCCTGCACATCAGTGGCATTACCGCCTTGCTCAGGGTGATATGATTAAAAAAAAAAAAATTCACTTTCAACATCTGCCTATATTTCTGAGATGAGGTATTGTAAATATTTACACTATTTACATTCTTCAGACTGTTGTCTTCATCTTTATTATCATATTCACAGCTGTTTTATGCTCTGGCCTTCCTCAGATGATTAGAATTTTGAACTGAACTCTTTATTTTGTTTACCAAATTAGATTGTTTTCATTCTGTAAGTCATGCTGGTTGAACTGTAAAATCAACCAATCAAACATTATTAACTGGCTCACAGTATTTAACATTATTCGGACTATTGTCCTCATCTATGTTGCCATGTGTACGTTTTGCCTGTTATGCGCTCCAGCCTTCTTCAGGTGCTAGAAATTTCGAATCAAACCCTTTATTACAAAAAATAATAATAATAAAGGGTAATAAATGGTTCGGTTGGAAATTCCTAGCACCTGAAGAAGGCCAGAGCGTGCAACAGCTGAAATGTCGTACAAATAATAACATAGATGAGGACAATAGTCTGAATAACATAAATACTGAAAATACTACCTCATCTCAGAAATATATACAAATATTAATTGGCTCATCTTTGGGTAATGATTAGCATGGCCTGTCTGGTTGACCATAGCTCTTGAATTGTAAAACCAGGTGCAGCTTTCCCAGATCTCTCAGTATTCCTTTTAACTCGACTTTCTTCAACCACTTCTGTAGCCAAGTATTGAACTCACAACTCTTTGGTGCAAAAAAAACAAAAACAAAAACAAAAAAAAACAAAAAAAAAACAAAAAAAAAACTTACAGACATATTGATCCGGTCTCCTTTATGCATAAAATTTAAGTGCATATCAAAATGCACAACCTTGCATGTCAATTATCAGATCAATAATCTTTTCCAAATGTGGCAATCAATAACGGCATTGATTTGACATGAAACTGCAGGTGCTAAAGTGAGCAATGACACTAATTGCTGAGCAGTTGATCTGAGAAGTGAACGAATCCTGGCTTTGTTGCATTCCATTTATTGTACTCAACACTTATAATCATGACTGTTTTCAGTTTAATTCCAATACGAGTATTTATACATACTTCATCTTGTGACATTATATTGTATCAATGCCTCTGATTTTGGAGCCATTTTTGGAAACAGATCAGCATTCTTTAAGATATTCTTATCCATTTCATGAGAATTCAGATTGACAATATCTACAGAAATATATTTATCAACAAATCTTGAGTGTAAAAGCTACATTCACATTAGGTAGAACTGCTGATTTATACCAAAATAAACCGTATTTTTATTACAATTATTATATATATGTGCATTGCAGTGTACATAGATGTAATATTAGATCAGAATGAGAAATCAGAGCCAAGTTGGAATTTCAGTTCAATTTATTGCATTTGCTTACATGTAAATAACTTTGGGAAAGGTATGAATCCATCGCTTCTCCCCCCATCTATGGGTTAAATAGCAAAATAGATTGGGTATTTGGCAACCAGTCTAGCAAAGAAAGTAACCTACTGCTGAAAGATCTTAGTCATATCTCTTTTGAGACATGATCATCCAGGTGTGTATCATGTATGGCATTTGATTTTTTTTTTAATCATTTCACCCCAAGCAAGGCAGTAGTGGTACTTCTATATAAGAGAAGAGTGAGAGTTTAAACAGGAGGAGAGTGAAGAGAAAGACAAACCAGTTACAGGGGGTGTCAGAGAAAGGGAGAAGGATGGGAATACCAGTGTGAAGAGAGTAAAAAAAAAACAAGTTACATGGGGTGGTGAGGGAAAGGTTGAGGGAAGTGGATAAGAAATGGCAATTGACAAGTATACAGAAGGACCTTCCACAGGCAGTAAGTGTGAGAAAAGAAGCTGAGGGAGTAAAAGTGATGGCAGCATTTGATTGATTTAACTGTAAAAGGTAAGACCTAGTCTGGTTGCATGAATAAATTTTTGTGGAGGGGACATCAGTGAGCTAAGCTCGTTGGAACAGAAGCCATGAAAATATTTCCAGAAGACAGAGAGGGAAGTCACATCCCATCAGTTAGAAAGTGGCTGGAGTTGAGCTGCCAGGTCAAAACTGATTACATTACAGATTCTCCTTTGGAGCCTGTCAAGAACCCTGAAATGAATAGCAGGGGTGCCTGACCAGATATGACAACAGTATTTTATGCATGGTCAGATGGTTGATTTGTATATATATATATATATATATATATATATATATATATGCAGGTTTCATTAAAAGTGACAGATAAGGTATTATCAGTAAGATTTTTATGTAATTTTTCATGTGTTGTTATAATTTTACATCCCAAACACGATAAGCACATTGTTACTGTGTTGATAATTGATATTATTAAGTGTAGGATTTCTCAGTTTGGGTGGGAGGGTAACTATTTTCCCATAGTTGGTACACTAACAGGTGCTACCACTCTGGGTCAGGGTGGACCTGGAAACAACAGCGATTAAGAGGTTGTTTCCTGCTCATCACAACCTCCCATGATGGTAAACTGCATCAGCCTTGCTGATATATCCAGGACCAATAATAAAAAACAGAGGCATTATTATTAAAAAAAAAAAAAGAGATCCTAAATTAATAAGAACAATTATGAACACAGTAACAATGTGTTTACCGTGTTTGGAACATAAAATGCATAAACTTCACACATATTTAGTTACAAAGAAAACAAAATTCATCCTTGATGATGGTTAAAAAAATAGCCAAAAGCACTCAAAAAATTATATAAAAAACTTAATGATAATAATTTTAATAATAATAATAATATTATATATATATATATATATATATATATTAAAGCATTTCTAGTGATGAAATGATTAAAAGAAAATGTATATCATGTATAAAATACTTTTTTCATTGCTTAACTCCCCTCACCCACATTAGCATACACCACTCAGCAACTCCAAAATAAAGCATTTTCATCATTCATTTTAAAATATCACCTAAAGAAGAAGAACTAAGTTCTGAAATATTTTGTATAGTGATAAAAATGTTTGATAAACTATTGAAATAAAAATATTACAACATAAAGCTCTACCTAGTATTCGGCATTTTTTTTTTGTAAAAGTAAATGCAATGAATGGCAGTTTATTTAAAATCTGTTCTTTCACATTCTTCTCTCTCTCTCTCTCTCTATATATATATATATGTCTATATAACATAGTGCACTTGGTATGTAATCCAGGTAAATTCCAAAAGAGTTAATCTCAAGAGAACTCAATGTTAAATTCATTTATTTAATTTAACAGTAATATTTTATAAAGGATTTTTGATTATTACCATGAATAATACATATTTCACTGCTTTGATGTTTTTAATGTGGGCTTGTCAGATTGAAATAGTACAACAGTAGGCAATCAAAAATTTTTTTCTGATTGCCTACTGTTGTACCATTTCGATCTGACAAGCTTGCATTAAGAACATCAAAGCAGTGAAATATGTATTATCCATGGTAATAATTGAAAATCCTTTATAATATATATATATATATATTTCAAAATGAAATGATTTATTTCCACAACATAATTTTCAAGTTTTGGTATCTTCAGGTGATATACAATAACTGATTTTACCTTTTTTCAAACGTTTGAAAAATGGTAAAATCAGTTATTATAAATTGTGTGAAGATACTATAGCCTTGGTTAGCAACCAATTTACTGCAGAAAGCAATGGCAACCTACTGCAGGGAAATCTTTTGCCCAGTCAGTCATGTCCTTTCAAGACATGATCGCTCAAGTGTGTATTATGTATGGTACATAACTGACTGACTGATTATTCATATCTAATAAAAAATAATATCAATAAAAAAAAAAAATTGATACCCAAATTCAGCTTATAGAAAATTGATGACTACTCATTTAGAGTAGAACCATCTGTTTTAGTGGCTAAGCTAATATCTGTCAGACATGTACAAGCAGATTTTTGCATTTGGGAAACATGCAAACAAATAGCTGTGTAAATAACAGTAACCTTAACACTTGAGTACTACTATAATCATTAACAACTAAAATGGATAGCATATGTGACTTAAAAAAAAAAAATTTAATGACACAGTAAACACATTGAGATTTCACACTGTTTCGAATAAAAAGTTATAAAAAAAAAACTTTCATCAGTACTGGAAAGAGCTGTAAAAGTTACTAGATTTGAGAAACTTATTTTCCTGAAAAATTATTTTGATTGAAGGATTTTATGAATATCAACCAAAAACAGTACTAGTTCCTTGGTCACTGAATGCCAAATGTTTCTTTATAAAAAGAAATGGTTAATATTACCATTACCTTTAACAAAAGAGAAGAGAATAAAAGGATCTGTAACATCCCTTAAGCTAGTGACTGCTAGAACTACTACAGTCCCTTGGCAGGATAACAAGGTTTGTTTACTTCCGCCGAGCCTCGCTCGGGACTGAAGGACGAGCACGCGTGGTCGTAAACATGCATGTGAAGTATGATATTAAAGGTATGTTAAATAACTAATTTTCTGTGTGAGTCCCACTTATTTCATGGTGGCAGAGGTGGGAAAAGACTTTGATGTGAATATGCAAATATATGAAATATAAATAACAATAAAACAATACAGTGAAACCGATAAAATGCAACCGTGGAATTCCCTTCCACATGACTGCTTCCCCGATGGCTACAATCTCCAGGAGTTTAAATGTAAGGTCAATAGACACCTCCTAACACAATAACTCACTTCCATTCTTTCAAACACTCTTCCCATCCTCCCAACTACCTATCACCCCACTTCTGACATTTCCTATATCTAACCACTCTTTCTATTTACGTTCCCCTAGGTAGCCCCAAGCGCAATAGTGGCAGTGAAATGCCTTGCTTGGGGTGGAAAAAAAAAAAAAAAAAAAAAAGAAACAAAGTTTGATTAAACTACCCTCCAATCTCTCTCTCTCTGCCAGAGCTATGTGAGAAATGTAGGATTCAAAACAATTTCCTCTTCCCCATCAGTAAAGCTATTTTTATATTCTTTTTGATGGTTGAAAATTTGCATGCTACCAGAAAAATCTCATATTTGCGGGAATAACATTCATCAATATTTGCCTTATAAGTGTCCATTTTTCTTTCTTTCAATTACTTTACAGTCAATGTTTGTTTGTTTTTTAATAATCATTTGACCCCAAGCAGGGCAGGACTGCCATGGTGCACAGGGGGTTACAGTGAAAAAAAAAAAAAAAAAAAAAATGGTGCAAGGGATGCCAAAGAAAGGATAAGAAATGAAATAAGAATAAAGGAGATAGAAGATGGCAATTGACACTGCATTTAAATTTTTAGATATTGTAGCTATCAAGAAAGCAAGCAAAGTGATGTAGGTTCTGCAATAAGGAGGTGTGAGAAAAGAAGCTTGTAGAGTATAAGAGGTGGTGACATTTAACTTTTTGAATGATAAAAGGGTGAAACCTTGATGCCAATTTACTAGCAGGCTTAAATGTGCCCTGAGGCACCGGGGGAAAAGTTTTTTTTCTTTCTCTTCAGTTAACCAACCACTGGATGTGCATTGTGGTGCAGTAGATATCAGCTCAGAATGAGAAATCACGGAGCAGAGTTCAAATTCTTGTTGAATTCCTTGCATTCACTTACATGCAAATACCCTTGGGAAAGGTGTTAATCCATCTCTTCCCTCCAGTTATGGGTTAAATAACAGGACAGATTGAGTTCTATAGCTGGCAAGCAGTCTACCACAGAAAGTAATGACAACTTATTGTGGGATGATTTTCTGCCCAGTCAGTCATTTCTCTTTCGAGACATGATCGCCCAAGAATGTATCACGTATGGCACGTAACTGACTGAATCAACTACACTTTGCTTAGCTTTTGGACGGTATCTTTCAATCCCAAGGAAATTTATTTAAAATGCTTAAACCAATCATTTCTAAGAACAGCTAAAGCAAATTTTACATGCAGCCTGATTTCCTCCACTTAACCTAAATTTACTTGAAAAAAGATCTTTTTGCATGACTTTCTGTAATCTTTACCAATATGTTTTATACTTTAAGAAAATCAAGACTTGAATTGATGTATTGTTTCTGTAGGGAATTTGTCATCTATCACGTTTTACGGAAACAAATCATTCTGTTTTCTTTACCAATGCAAACAAAAATTATTTACAATTATTTACAGGCGGGCTTTTATTACGATCTTTGTTTTAAGTAAAATTTCAGCAGTAGCTGTAACAAAAGAGTTAAAAACTGACTTAAGTAAAGCATAAGTAGGCACAACAGCACATATCTGTAGATGAGTAGTCCCAAAACAGAAACGCAAAAGAAGTACTACCAAGAGAGAGAGAGTAGATTAGCAGTCTCAAACACAAGAATGCTAAAAAAATTTCTACCCAAAGAGAGAGTAGATTAGCAGTCTCAAACACAAGAATGCTAAAAAAAGTTCTACCCAAAGAGAGAGTAGATTAGCAGTCTCAAACACAAGAATGCTAAAAAAATTTCTACCCAAAGAGAGAGTAGATTAGCAGTCTCAAACACAAGAATGCTAAAAAAAGTTCTACCCAAAGAGAGAGTAGATTAGCAGTCTCAAACACAAGAATGCTAAAAAAAGTTCTGCCCAAAGAGAGAGTAGATTAGCAGTCTCAAACACAGTCAGTCAGTTAAGTGCCATACGTGATACACGCTTGGGCAATCATGTGTCGAAAGAGACATGACTGACTGGGCAAAAGATTATCCCGCAGTAGGTTGCCATTGCTTTCTGCGGTAGACTGGTTGCCGACCAAGGCTATAGAACCCAATCTGTTCTATTATTTAACCCATAACTGGGGGGAGGAGATGGATTAATACCTTTCCCAAGGGTATTTGCACTTAAGTGAATGCAAGAAATTCAACTGGAATTTGAACTCGGCTCCCCGATTTCTTGTTCCGAGTTGATATCCACTGTGCCACAACGCACATCAAGAATGCTAAAAAAAGTTCTACCCAAAGAGGATTAGCAGTCTCAAACACAAGAATCCTTAAAAAAAAGTTCTTACAAAAGAGAGTGTAGATTAGCAGTCTCATAGTTGAAACAATAAAAAAAGATTATCTCACAGTAAATTGGCATTGCTTTCTGCAGTAGAATGCTTTTCAACCAAGGCTATAGAACCCAATCTGCCCTATTATTTAACCCATAACTGGAGGAAAGAGATGGATTACTACCTTTCCAAAGGGTATTTGTGCATAAGTGAATGCAAGGAATTCAAGTGGAATTCTAACTCAACCCCCCGATTTGTCATTCCGAGTCAATATCCACTGCACCACAATGCACATCCGAAACATTATTAAGGAGAGAAAAAACATAACAGGAATCAAGATCATAGATAATGATTGACATTGTATTTAAATATTTGAAGTTTGCTGGAAAACATGGAACTGGAGGTCCATGCTTTTCCAGTCAACTTTCCAGCCGACTTCTCCACGAAGGAGAAGGGTGAGTGAAGAAACTGTTGGCATAGAACTTGCAGTTGCATCTTGCCAATTCAATTCATAAGACATTGTCAATCTAGTCAGTCAGTCAGTTAAGTGCCATATGTGATACACGCTTGGGCGATCATGTCTCTTTTGAGACATGTTTGACTGGGCAGAAGATTATCCCGCAGTAGGTTGCCATTGCTTTCTGCGGTAGACTGGTTGCCAACCAGGGCTATAGAACCCATATTTCTCCTGTTATTTGATCCATAGCTAAGGGGAAGAGACGGATTAATACCTTTCCCAAGGGTATTTGCACATAAGTGAATGCAATGAATTCAGCTGGAATTTGAACTCAGCTCCCCGATTTGTCGTTCCGAGCCAATATCCAATGCACCACAACGCACTCCCAACACACAATCTAGTATTGTGTTTAAATTCAAAAACTAACTACCAAAGAAGTAGGTTCATCAGAACAATTACCATGAAAATATTTCTAGAAAGAGTTCAGGAAAGCTACTTTACTGCAGTAGGAAATGAACTAAAGCTAAGATGTCAGGTCAGGACCAATAACGCTGCAGATTCTTCTTTCTATTTTTTCATGAAGATCTAAATATATAGCAGGAATATCAGACCATATGCAGCAGTTATTTCTGAGTCACCATCATTTTCTCTATGTTTGAAATCTAAGAAGGAAGTTCCAATCAGAGATTTTTCTTCCTTTCTAAGAAATACTATCTCCCGGTTCACACTCCACCCACGTCTATTGAACAGGTGAAGAGGCTCATCCCTTGTTCCCTGTTTAGGATGTGGTTTCCGGCTTTCTCTTTTCCAATCTTTTCAATATTACGTAGCCCCCTGCACATCAGTGGTGTTACCACCTTGCTCGGGGTGATACGATTAAAAAAAAGAAATTTGTTGAACAGGTTCCTTTCAGGTGTCTAAGTCAAGAGTCAATCATCATCTCTATCATCCCAACTTTCTACCAAATTCTTCTACATTCATATCATACACTCCGGTCATCCTTACCATTTTAGCTGCAGCTCTCTACCCTGACAGACTCTCAAACCATTTGTTGGTTTGAGTAATAGAAAATGTGCAGATGTGCACTGTGGTGCAGAAATCTTGGAATAAGAAATCATAGTGCCAAGTTCAAATTCCAGTTGAATTCATTGCCATCACTTACATGCAAATACCCTTGGGAAAGGGTATAACTTCATCTCTTCTCCCTCCACCTATGGATTAAATAGCAGGACAGATTGAATTCTATAGCCTTAGCTGGTAAACAGTCTACTGCAGAAAGTAATGGCAACCTACTGTGAGAAAATCTTCTGCCCAGTCAGTTACATCTCAAAAGAGACATGATCACCCAAGTGTGTATCATATCACTTAATTGACTGAACAGTAAAAAAACAACTATCTAGCTGTTAAGCACTCTATATTTGTGGCCTTTTACCAGACAAAGCTAAACTTAAGTTTAGAAAATTATATATGAAATTTTGAAAAATATTTAATGCATCATAGAATTAAATGTTTTTGGAATTTTTCCAAACATATTTCCTATTTTTAAACAGAAATTCCTTCTTGCTTTTAATCAGGAAAATGGTTTTCAATATTTTCAACAGAGAAAACAAACTTCATTTATAAAATGGGTTTTTTCAAATTACTTTACATTGATTTGGAAAGTTGGAATGCAAAAAAAAAAAAAAAATGCCTGACACACTGAATCTAGTTTCTTACGAAAATTTTGAGAATATATCAAATTGACTGGCTTAAATATTAAGTTGTATCAAAAGTACTTTTGTTAGCCTCCACCCACAGGTCAAAAAAAAAAAAAGAAGAGAAAAGCCTCAATAGGTTCTTTGATTTTCAACAATTTAAGTATCTGGGAACAGGGCCAGTGCAAGGGTCTCATATAAGTGCTCCCCCAACACCAAATCTATGATTTGCCTCACATCCCCACCATAACTTTAGTAGATTTCAGTTTTCATAAGGTAGTATACAAATTTTATTGCAAATTAATTATGAATAAATATATCATATGCAATATAGGCGAACAATTTATTTTTGTTATTTTTATTATCATTTAACCTAAGGAAGTCAGTTCTGCCACAAGTGGGCACAGTTGAGGGGAGGAGAAAAAAATGTTGAACCTCTGTTCTAGGTGGAAAATCAGGTGTGGGAACATCAAATGAGTCAAATGTGGAGAGAATTTACGAGCAATGCAATCAGCCTTGTCTACTTTGGATGTGATAACCTCAAAATTATTGAACAGAGGAGGGATTAAGAGTTTGCTGTTGTTTAGCACACTTTTGCAGAGCCAGCAGTAGTCTTTGGAGACTAAACATTCTAGGATGCTATATGCTGCTTCATTTTTATCATCAAACAACAGCTTAGCATCATTTAGGACAACTAGAAAAATTGAAAATAAATACAATTCATGTAATGAATTTTGTGTAACATTGTTTAAAACTTTGCATGAGCAGGACAAATTTATTGATTAAAAAAAAGAAAAGGACCTCAGAATGATATCAAAATAAATTGTTATATGTAGATAAAACCAAGTGATAAGATAGCAAGGGTCATAAATAAAGAAAATACAGGTTAGTTGTAAATCCTAAAGGAACCTATTAATATTGGATATTAAAACTCATCTAGCCAGAGGGCTCAATGTAATTAGAATTTATTTATAGAGCCAATATTTATAATAAAAATTCAGATTTTCTTACTTCAGATGGCCATTTTGACAGGTAAATTTAACCATCCATTTCATCAGCAAGATATAAACATGATGGGAAAATAAAAGTGTGTGTGTGTGTAAGAGAGAGTGAGTGAGAGAGAGAGAGAAACAAAAGTGGTAAGAGTAGAGACAAAGAAAAAGGGACAGGTCATTGCTACTGGAACATATTAGACTAGGGACATGGATGACAGTAACTAAAAGAGATAGAATAAAATTAATAAAGAAATAGGTCAGACGAAGTTATGGCTTTTCAAGGACACTGCTAAAGGGCCACAAATAATTTTAATACCAAAACAATTGGAGTTAAACATAATTAAAAAATTAAAATGCTAGAAGGACTACAGATTTATGAATGGGAAGTTATTTGTGTGGGGGGGAGAGAGTTGTGATGATTCTTACTGCCAAGAACGTTGTTTTTTCATTTGTTTATTGATAAAAGGATCTTTTGGCAAGCAGATTTTTCTTGTAAAGTGTTTGATATTGAGAGAGAATTAATAGGATTAATATGGAAATGTTTGTCACTTAACCGAGTCATGCCGGCTTTGAAGTTTTATGAAGGCACAACCATAATGTCTTCACTTCTCAGGGTTTTTTTTAATCTGCTGTTGTGTCCCGGTTATATATATATATATATATATATATATATATATATATATGGAGCTTGATGTAATAATATATAAATAAAAATAAAACTGGGATACAACAGCAAAGTTAAAAAGCCCCCAAAAATGACTGCATCATAATGGTGGCTTCACAAAACTTCGAAGTCGGCATGACTCTGCTCAGTTAAGTGACAAACTTCTTCACATTAATCATATATGAATAAATAAATATACTCAAGTACGCACACATATATAAATATTTTTGGACACCTTGAGGTTGTGTAATGGTCAGCAAGCTCATCTCACTAGAACCGTTACAATTGCGTAGCAAGTTTGATCCTCACTGGGTGTCCCATCCTTTCGGCTTTTTGCTACATCCAGGTAGCGCTTAGAAAAAAAATTACCCTACATAAATATTTTTCTGATGTTAATAAAACAGTGCCCGATGTAATATAACAGAACTATAAAGTATATATAATTAAATATACATATATCGCATCTCCACTACAGCTAATCCTAAAAAATATATGTATTGCTCTTCTTTTACAAACTGTTGTTATATATATATATATATAATTTTATTCTATAAAGTTTGGCTATAGTGTATTATATATTTAACCTAACACCATTCTCATGATTTCCTGAATCAGCTGAAATTTTCTAATCCAATATCCTTTAAAGCTTATAAAAAGGTGTGTTGTTCTCTAATTTAACAATGTTCATTTTATTTTGTTTTACTCTCAATACAACCCAGCTTCCCATAGAATGCAGAGAAAATTCAATTAATAAATATTAAACGCTCACAAGAAATGTCTCGTCTGATTTCACACAAAAGGCTACAATTTATCAATTTGGCTCTTGGCTGTTTGTGTAAGGTTTTGAAAATAACATTGTTTTGGCATTCCAAAATTCATATCCAATGTCATTCCAAGAATTCATTTTGAAATGCATTTGAGAGCGATATCTATTCCCGAAATCTGAATTTGATATTTTCAGTTTTTGAATTGAAATTAAACTAGTGGGAATCAAAGATCAGAGTTCAAAGAGCTGTGGTTCTGTTATAACCATCTGTCTGCTTATGGAACAGACACCTTCTCTGTGAGATTCTTGTAAACAAATTGTTTCATGCCTAAAGAGGCTCAAATCAAGACAGAGCTTTCTACGTATAGTCAAACCACTGAACAACAGAACTCTTCGTCAATGTATGTCCCTATGTTGCAGTCACCTTAACAACACAGAACACTTTCTCTGTCTCTTTTTCTATATATGTCAGTATCTTTATCTCTCTATATCTGTCTCTGTGTCTCTCTAAAGAATCTACAGCAGGTATATCTTCTCTTATTTATTCTTTTCTAGTTGTAGTAGGATTCCGTTCTAATGAAGGGTAATTTTATACCGTGCAGGTTAACGGAATTTGGCCTTGTGGGAAGATAGCCCACTATAATTCATAAAATGATTATAAAATCAAGAAAGGCAATTTGAGTATAAAATAACATTTATATATATATATATATATATACACACACACATTTCAATTAATGTTTTTACAATTAGAATAATACTTGAATATAAGTCCAACAGAGGTTAGAATGTTCATGGAAAATAATATAATGCTGAAAAAGATAAAAGGCTTAGGAGTGTGGAAGCGTCTTGTAGGTAAGGGGATGTTCATTTTGAAGTTGCCACTTCTAAGGTCAGTAAGTCAGTAAGTACTTTGAGGAATGTCTTTGAATAGGTCAATAAGTACTTTTGAGACTGGGAGAAAGAAAGAGGTCAGCATAGTAGCCGCTCGACTTAAGTCAAGGGGATATTAATTACACTCTTCTCCTCTCGTTTTCCTGTCTGTCTAACGATGTTTTTCGCAGCTTTTTATATCTGCCTTTTGGATCAAAACGCAGGTTGTTTTGGAATTTCATACTTGAATTTGATTCTGGGCTTCCCATTGGCTGGTAAATAAAATTTGTGTAGGCTCGCGAAATGGTAATTTGATATTTGATTAATTTTTATTTTTCAACCGAAACATCTGCGCAAATCCACCTGCGTGGAGGTGATTTTTATTCATTCGCTTTCTGGTTGGCAGAGAGCCAACATCCGGTTCATCGCTTTTGCTCGGTAGGTATCACCACAAATCCACCCACCTTGGCTCCATTCAGTGATGCTAGGCCCTTTTTTTCCAACCTGAATTGTCTCTGAACGGCTGTTGTATATTGTAGTGTCAATCTTCAGAAAATAGGATATGCCACTAATGATCATCCCAACTTCCAATGCGGGCAATTACAATGGTGTATTTTTTAGTTTACTTCAATCTTGAAGGTTCTGTGACGATAAACATTCACACTTACCAGAGCCAAACCATCCAAGGTGTTTTGCTTGTCGGGCTGCTGTGTTGTGATGAATGTGTGCGTAAACCCACTAGTTAGTGAGTAAACTGCCTGTTTGTTGTCTGATTAACAAACAAGGAAAGCGAGAAGAAAGGACGAAGCATAAACCTCAAGAAAACTGATTGCATATTCATCAGCAAAAAGAGATTCCCAAAATGCTAACTACACGTCGAGGACAGCTTGATGAACCACGTAACAAAACTCATCTTCCGGATTTTGATGAACAGAGTGCACAGCAAAATCAGCCCAGAGATGGGATAAGAACGGTGAGGGTTCTTCAAAGACACCGGAACAAGCAACATGATATTCATGCTCAGAATGTTATCAGAAAGAGCAATACAAACGCGTATCTGTGTTTAATAGTTTATGCAAAAGCGTTTGACAAAGTATGCCACAAAGACTTCTTAGACTTGCTCGACAATCTCTTCCTACCCGGGAAAGACATTAGAGTTATCAAGAATCTATACTGGTAGCAAACAGTCTGCATACAGACAGGAAATGAATTCAGGTCATATACGAAAATAGAAAGGGGTGTAAGGCAAGGATCTGTCTTCTCAACGGATCTATTCAGACAGTTCATCGTTTCGTCAGCTGCATCCTCTTCCCTCGCAAGTTTGGTCAAAGAAAGGAATATTCTTCGACTTGTCATTTTATGCTGAGTGAGAACTAGGCTGACGGCAATGATTGGTGCGTGGGCAATGGTTTTTGTCCATAAAGAGGGTCGTTGGGACAGTGGTGATGTGCGCTGGTAGAGAGATTAGTATTGAGTTCAGACTGTTTATTTTCGTCTGGAAGCTTCAAACCCACGTGTGGAGTGAGCGGTGTAACCGAAACCAAACATAAATCCACTGATTAACAACAGGTTGATGCACACTTAATGGCCTTGAGACCTCAACACTACAGGCAAGGGTTTGTGTGCAACACTGGATGGCCGTAGTGTAGTAAATCAATAAGACAACACCACGCAACAACTGTATGCTGAAGAATGGTAGGTTTTCTTTCTGGAATTCTCTCCATTTCGATGACCATTTTTTCCACACTTATAAGTTATATAGTGGGTTATCCATTCTTTTCCAGTTTATAGTAGGGAGTCGTTCTTTTAGGAGAGTAGTTGTATATTGTTGCAGATTAACGAATTTTGGCCTCGTTGTAGATAGCCCACTATAAGTCCTAAAATGATTACAAATCAAGAAAAGCAAATAACATTTTATATATATACATATCAATTAAGGTTTTAACAATTAAAGTAATCCTTTACATATGGGTCCAACGGATGTTAAAATGTTCATGGCAATAAAATGCTGAAAAGAGAATTCATACTTAGGTATCTGGGAGCATTGTAAATAAGGAATGTCTTTGATGTATCCGCTCCTTTGGTCAGTAAGTAGTTTTGAGACAGTGAAAAATAAAATGAAAGAGGTAAGGGAGGTGAGCATAATAAGCCGCTTGACGCAGGTCAAGGGGGATATTTATTACACTCCTCTCTCTCGGGTCAGTCCGTGTGTGTCTGCCTGGGTCGGTCTGTCTGTCTTTCTGTATCGGCTTTTTATTTTGACTTTTTGGATTGCAGCAGATCATTTGGGAATTCATATCCGTATTTGATTCTGGGCTTCCCATTGGCCGATAAAGAAAATTTGCGTAGGCTCGCGAACTGGAATTTAATATTAATAAATTTTTAGTTATCAGCTGGAACATCGGCGCGAACCCGGATGCGCACTGACGAGTTTTGGTCATTTGCTTTCTGGTCGTTAGAGTGCAAACATCCAGTCCCTCGCTTTTGCTCGGTCAGCATTACCACAGTTCCATCTACCTGAGTTTGAAAATTCAATGTTTTTTTTCTTCTAGATTGGCCACTAATCAAATCTTACAAACTCAGTCTGACATACTACTTACCCCATAGGTAGAAGAGAAGGAGATATATTCATACTTTTGCCCAGTGGTTGTTGGGTAAAAGTGAATGCAACATTTACCGAAATTCCAACTTGGCTCGCCCATTTCTCATTAGGAGCCACTAATCATTACACGCATCCGGCTATGGCATCGATTAAGGGACAAACTAAATGAACAAATTAACATTTACAATCATTTCAATTTCTCGAGTTATAAAGTTATCTTTAACTTAGCTGCTAACGTATCAAGAAAAAAAAAACCCAGAAAACATTAAAGATATTAAGCTTAAAAACTGTTCTTGTTGGATTATCCTACTCGTTTAGCAAATAACTTCTGCTGACGTCAGTGCCAATATATTATAAAAGAAGACACTGACATCAACCTCTTAGAATCATAATCATTCATTTTATTCATTGGGTAAATTTTAATGTCATTGTTTTTATACTCACTTCTCACAAAATTGTACATACTGGATTAGTTAGGACTTCATAGAGAAGTTGCGGTATTATAAACAGAATATATGAAAAAAAAAAAGGAACAACCTAATATCCAAAGTATAAATTGGAGATGGCTAAACCAAACAAGTACAAAAAATAAATATCTGGGAAATATTTTGTCAAAGGCGACACCAAAATATGAAGGTGTTTTTAGATAATGAAATATGCATTTTAAAAATTAAGCAAATAATTAAGAAATGGGAAAAATTTCGTTTGAATCAAAGTGTACTGAACTGTTACATGACATCTTTCTACCTTGGCAGTGAATATCTAATCAAAACTTATATAATAAATGGAACTTTGTGTGTGTGTGTGTGTACATTACCTGTAGACTCTGAAATGGCTAGACCGATTTTCTTGAAAATTTATAAAGTTGTACTATAAGCATCTGCGAGTGTTCTTAGCTAGGTTTTGTGTCGAGGTACCCCCAATAAATATCAAAAACCGATAATCGAAAAAGTCGGGTTATAGAAGGAGTGGTCCAATTTTAATCAAATTTGATACACTCATAGACAAAGACATAAGAAACAATATTCAGAAGTTTCAAGGATGCAGTTCTTACAATAGTGCAGAAAATCGATTATATATATATATATATATAAGGCAAGATGTTTGTGTGTGTGTGTGTCTGTTTATCTGCCTGTATGTATTTTTTCAGCCCTTTTATTTTAGTTTATGCTTTGGGTTTGGCTCTAAGTAGGTATAATTGTAGTTCTTAGTCTCAGCCATGATACCATTTACTCACAGGACTTATTTAATCTTCAAAATTCAGTTTACGACGAAAAAAATTTATTTGATACTGATACCAGGAAATCAAAGACTTACATCCATTCATTTTTCTTTCACTCTACTGTTTCACTTTAACTGGAAACAACTATTGCTTTTTAGTCTTTCGTGCCAACGTCCAAAGAGTCTGAGCTCCAGGACCATGAATTAGTTTTAAAGCTTTCATTACACCCGAGCAATGCCGAGCTATACTGCTAGTATGGAAAATAAAAATATAAATGTGTGTAAAACAAGTATGCTTGAGTTTTGTTTAACAGCATATCAACCTCTGTGGGTTATTTAATGCTGAAAAGGTAGGGTTTTAAGGTATTTTTTAAAAATCTTTGGTTATAGTGTGAAGGTTGATTTAGTCAGATTTTAATAAAAAATTTTTGTTTTTATTCTTTTTTATTTTAGAAAACTGAAAATGTCTTCTAGTTTTGTATTAAAAAATGTTTTGTTGAGAATTTTATCCTTCAAAAAGGTGTTATGCTAATAATTTTTTCTTCAGTAATGTATTGTTGGTAATATTTTTCCTTCAAAAACGCATATTTTTCTATAAAAGTCTATATTTATGTATATATTCTATAAATCTATGTTTATGTATATACTCTATAAATCTATGTATATAGTCTATGTTTATGTATATATTCTATAAAATTTTATCTTCATAAATTCATAGTGTTTTGATCCCAGTTTAGGGGTTAACTATTTGCCCATAGCTGTTACACTAACAGGTGATACCACTCCGGGTCAGAGTGGACCTGAGGACAACAGGAATTAAGTGGTGGTTCCTTGATCCTCACAACCTCCTAATCAGAGGTCTTGCTGTCGGATGCACTTTTCTGTCATGACCAGGACCAAAAATAAGCATATGTCTTCTAATTAGATTATTCAACCTTTAAAAGGATCCAACACTGAAAGAGTAGTAGTACTACCACTATTCATTACAGGCAAACAAAATCATAAAAATATAAGAAGTGCCGATGACACAATGTTGGTAACAGAAATAGAAGGGAAACTACAAAAAACCCTACAGAAGATAGTGAAAAAACGCTAAGAAGAATTAAAATAACAATTACAAGAAGATAGAATGCATGGTTGTCAGCAAAAGAAACAGCCCAATATGCAAATTACAAATTAGAGATAATTATATCAAGGTATTTAAATATCTGGGAAATGTTTTGACAGAATGTGTAACACCAAAGTTGCATTCTTTTTTTCTTCTATGTGCCTTATCCTTTCAGGACAAAGGCAATCATGGTCCTCGACATCTCCCTATCCCTTGTGGCTTTTAGCATGCTTTCTCTTGTAACATCTCGTAACCCCCGTTCTGTCATCCACCTGCTCAGGCCCTTCAAATATGTTATCCGCTGCTTTCCTCTGTCTCTTTTTTCCCCTCTATGTAGCCTGTTGGTATCAGGTTTTCCAAGCCCTTCTTCCTCATTGCATGTCCCAGGAACTTTAGTTGTCTCTTCCCGATGCTCAATATTAATTTCCTGTTTTCATTCTTTCCAAAACCTCATCATTGCTCATATGCTCAGTCCATGATATCCTTCTGTGGAATCACATTTCAGTTGCTTCAAGTTTTTCCTTCATTTTTGATGATATTGTCCAACATTCATTGCCATAGTGAAGAACTGACATCACATAGCAATCTAGTACTCTCTTCTTTGTTTCTAGTGAATGTTTTATGTCTACTCAGCTTCTGGAAAGCATCCTCTGCCATGCCAATTTGCCTTCAGATCTTTGTGTCACATTTTTTGTCTTCTGTTAGAACACTTTCCCAGTATTTAAATTTTTCTACCGGCTTGATTTTAGTATCCCCCACCTGTATTTAGCATTTTGGGCTGCTCTTTTTGCTGATTACCATGCATTTGGTTTTCTCGCAGTTTATTTGTAGTTTTTTCTTGTTACCCTCTTCAGGTACCTTCTGTAGGAGGTATTGTAGTTTTCTTTCCATGTCTGCTATCAGCACTGTATCATCTGCGTACCTTATGTTGTTCAACTGAAAGATGCTTTCAAAAAGCCAAGCAAAATATTAAGAAACAAGAAGATCGCATTAGAAAAAAAAGACAACTGGAACATTGTGTAATATCAGTCCCTTAATATGGCAGTGAAAGGAGGACAATCTCCTCACAAATGAAGAAAAGACTTCAGGCAACACAAAAGATACTGAGAACCCCCTATTCTGATCATGTGAGCAATAACAGTTTTAGATAAGATGGAAATAAAAAAAAAAACAAAAAAAAACACTCACACTTAACATTAGAAAGAATCAGTTGAAATTTCTAATTCACATAATAAGGAAAGGAGACTTGAATAATCTGATACTCACAAGGCGGACTGAAGTTAAAAAGGATAGATGACAATAAAACAGAATCTATCTAACGACCTAGAAGAGAACAGGGTCTAAGACAGATCTCTAAAATGTGAATTTAGACCAAATAAAACAAGTAATTATTAAAATAGGTCTTGAATATAATTATGCATTAGCGATAATGTTGTAAACAGCATTTGTTTGTTATATATAATATCTGACATTATTATAGCAAACACTTTGTATTGGAAAAAAGATACCTCATTTAAATAGGGCATATTACTTCTCTTGAATTGCATGTTATAATATATATATATATATATATATATATATATACTAGCAGTATTGCCCGGCATTGCTCGAGTGTAATGAAAGCTTTAAAACTAATCCATAGTCCTGGAGCTCAGACTCTTTGGACATTGGCACGAAAGACTACAAAGCAATAGTTGTTTCCAGTTAAATTGAAACCATAGACTGAAAGAAAAATGAATGGATGTAAGTCAAATTTTGATTTCCTGGTATCGATATCAAATAGGTTTTTTTGTCATAAACTGAATTTTGAAGGCTAAATAAGTCCTCTGAATAAATGGTATCATGGCTGAGACTAAGAACTACAATTATACCTACTTAGAGCCAAACTCGAAGCAAAAACTAAAACAAAGGGGCTGAAAAATAAAAGACATACAGGCAGATAAACAGACACACACACAAACATCTTGCCTTATATATATATATATATATATATATATATATTATAGATTTTCTGCACTATTGTAAGAAGTGCAACTTTGAAACTTCTGAATATCATTTCTTATGTCTTTGTCTATGAGTGTATCAAATTTCATTAAAATCGAACCACTCCTTCTATAACCAGATTTTTTTCGATTTCCGATATTTATCGGGGGTACCTTGACACAAAACCTAGCTAAGAACTGTTGCAGACGCTTATAATACAACTGTATAAGTTTTCAAGAAAATCGGTCTAGCCATTTTGGAGTCTATAGGTAATGGACACGCACATACAGTCACACACATACACAAAGTTTCATTTATAAATAAGTTTAGATATATATGCACACACACACACACACACACAAAAAAAAATAATGGAAACACCTAGTACCATAATGGGACAATTTTGAAAATTTGACTTAAC
Organism: Ascarosepion bandense; assembly: GCA_037127315.1. Classification (NCBI taxonomy): domain Eukaryota; kingdom Metazoa; phylum Mollusca; class Cephalopoda; order Sepiida; family Sepiidae; genus Ascarosepion; species Ascarosepion bandense. Next base: position 1,956,635 of record JBBBDQ010000668.1, read on the forward strand.
TGTCAAAAGCTTGTATATTTTATGTTCGTTGATTTAATATTTTTATATTTAATATTTCTTTGCTAAAATTGTTGCATTATTAGAGATATTATTTAAATAATTTTATTAAAATCAGCAGTCAAAACTATTTAAGAATTTTAATTGACCAACTTTTTATGTTTCAGGAAATGTTTCCTGAGGAAAATACCATCTTTTAAGATGATAATGCACCAGTTCACACTGCTAAAGTTGTAGCTGAATGACACGAGGAACATTCTAGTGAAGCAGAACATTTTACCTGACTTTCACAATCTGCAGATTTCAACATTATTGAACATATCTGGTTCATTTTAGAAAAAATAATTGTGAAATTGATATCCTTCACCATCATCATTGAAAGAATTGGAGACTGTTTTATCTGAAGAATGGATAAAAATTCCTTTGGAAATAATTCAAATTTTGTGAGTCAATCCCTTGCAGAATTAAAGCAGTATATACTGCCAAAGGTGATCCTACACCATATTGAAATAAATGTGCTTGAAATTTCAAGATGTTTGTATTATTTTGTTGTGCCCCTGTGTAGGGGTGGTAAGCATTCAAAACATTAAAAATGTCATTTTTGTTTTACCGATATAAGATGCTGGTAAAACAAAAACAAAGTTTGGTTAATTTTTACTATTACACACATCTATCTTTAGAGGTGAATTTTTTCCTTATTGTTTTTGATATTTTTTGAGCGAATGTGACCTTCAAAACTTTCGCAAATTACTAGTGTTTAATTACCACATTCCAGGGGTTCTTGGATGGGGGAGCTCCAGAAATTCGATATCAAGGTCGTTTTTTGAACCCAATTTGGTTTTAACTAGTGAGTAAACTGCCTGTTTGTTGTCTGATTAACAAACAAGGAAAGCGAGAAGAAAGGACGAAGCATAAACCTCAAGAAAACTGATTGCATATTCATCAGCAAAAAGAGATTCCCAAAATGCTAACTACACGTTGAGGACAGCTTGATGAACCACGTAACAAAACTCATCTTCCAGATTTTGATGAATAGAGCGCACAGCAGAATCAGCCCAGAGATGGGATAGAACGGTGAGGGTTCTTCAAAGACACCGGAACAAGCAACACGATTTTCATGCTCAGAATGTTATCAGAAAGAGCAATACAAACGCGTATCTGTGTTTAATAGTTTATGCAAAAGCGTTTGACAAAGTACGCCACAAAGACTTCTTAGAGATGCTCGACAATCTCTTCCTACCCGGGAAAGACATTAGAGTTATCAAGAATCTATACTGGTAGCAAACAGTTTGCATACAGACAGGAAATGAATTCAGGTCATATACGAAAATAGAAAGGGGTGTAAGGCAAGGATCTGTCTTCTCAATGGATCTATTCAACTTGTACAATGAAATAATTATGAGAGAGCAAGAAGTCCTCCCAAGATTCATCATTGGCGGCCACAGTCAGAACAGTATAAGATACGCAGATGATACAGTGCTGATAGCACACACACACACACATAAAAATCTTCTATAACAACCAGCCAGTAATCAACTAGAATAGGAGTTAATTCTAACTGACCAAAAAAAAATCATCAGGGCAAATTGGTAGGTAGTTTAAATAATAACCTGGGAGATTCCATTCTGTTACGGGCAAGTCCATTCTATAAGTATTGATTGGCTGATAATTTCAGTGTGTATATTGATCACAATATCCACACTGTTGAATATTTACCTGCAGAGAGACAAAAGGAGACAGCCATGTTGAAAGGTAAGTTATTTGACTTCTTCAACACACACACAAAAAAAAATAAATAAATAAATAAAAATAAATAAATAAAAAATACAAAACCTCCTACAGGAAGTAAAAAGGAGAAATAAAGAGAAAGAGACATACATATACTTCAAAATAAATGAATTCTTGGCCATCAGCATAAAGTGGTCCCAAAATGCCAACTACACGTTGGGGACACTAAAATCAAACAGGTACAGAAGTTTAAATACCTGGGAAGCATTCTGGCAGAGGATGGAAAGTGCAACACCTTTATCCAAAGATGGCTTGGCATGGTGTAGGAGATCTGGTATTGCAAGGAAATGTTTTCTCGCAAATTACTCAAATATCGGACCAGAAAAAAATGACGAAAATTCAACTCACCGGTACAATCCCGCGAACTGCTATCCACCTAACCAGTCAGACTCAAAAACACTTCAATATTTATTTTGCATAAAAAATACAAAAATTGTGGCACAAAACTGAAAAGAGAAGGGGTAGAGGTTGGTACACACTTAACTATCCTATACCTAGCTAAACACTATCATGACCCATTCACTCATTACAATTTGCACAATCACCAAAAGAACCCATCCATCAGTTCCCAATCCTTCATACACCACAATACCACATATTTACAAGGGACACTTAAAAAAAGTGGAAAAACCCATGACAATAAAAATGTATTTATGTACAATATAAAATGTAATTTAAAACATTTAATGAAATGATGAGTGGGGGGTGAACCCAAAAACACTTCTCCCCACTTCGAGAACAACGGCTGCTTTTATCGGCCGATCAATTTTTTCTATTGGCTGACAACTCGGAGAGGACGCTAAATATTTGCATATATTTTTATACCGACTTCTGCGACGGATTTGTTTATTATTTTAAATATCCCTTCTTCAGTATGTTATGCGGAATATGTGCCCCTTTTTTCTGTTTGGGTCTGTAATTTTCTTTTTCACCGCATTTTCCGTGGTAGTATTAATGTGACGCGTTGTCGCTTGGTTTGACGAGGTAAGTCGCCGTTTTCTTTGCTATACATGGCCAAAGACGCATTTCAAAAGTTGAGCAAAGTATTGAGAGACAGGAAGATTTTGGTGGAGACAAAGAAAAGTGTACTGGACTGTTATGTGATAACTGTTCTCCAATATGGCAGCGAATGTTGGATGAAGGAGAAGGAGCTCCTCGAAGCAACATAAATGTGATTCTACAGAAGAATGCTGAGGATACCATGGACAGAACATGGGAGCAGCCACAAGGTTTTGGAGAGAATACAAGCGAAAAGAAACTCATGCTTGGCATCAGGAAAATACAACTGAGGCTTTTTAGGATACGTAATGAGGAAGGAGGGCTAAGAGAAACTGATGCTCATGGGACAGATAGAGGGAAAGAGAGACAGAAAGAAGCAGTGCGAGACTGGTAAATTTTTAATTTAGTCCCCGATGGACATTACCCCTTCAAATTTTTCCAAAACATCCTTATTTCCATACAAATGTATATGCTGAACTCAAATCGATAATTGTTCATTGAAGAAACCTACCTTTATTGATGTTAATGACCAGAAAAATATCGAACTTTATCTCACCCCCTAACTACCATTCTCATATCTAATTTAGTGCAGAATGACCTGATGCGTAGGATGCTTATTTCGGCCTATTTACTTCCTTTGTGCAATTACTACGCGATTTGTTTTGTTTCGGAACTCAGTTTTCGCTGAATGTTGGGTGTATTTGCGTTTTTTCTGCTTTGTCGGGGGTGGGGAAGGCTGTATAATTTTTTTTTTTAAGAAAGTTAACTTTCAAATAGAAATTTAGGGTTAGGGTTATTGTCTGTTTTGTTTTGTTTTTTTTTCTTTTCTTGGTAATGAATTTAAAAAGGTTGCATGTACTTAATTTGAGAAGAAAGTTAACTTTCAAATATATGAAAATAAGTCAAATTGGGTTAAGGTTATTGCATATATTTTTTCTTTTTGTGTTACTTATATATTTGTAGGTTAATTAAACTACACTCGTCACTTATTTTCATATATTTGAAAGCGTACTTTAAAAAATTCTAGATTTTCATATATTTGAAAGTTAACTTTCGTTGGAAAAAATTAAGTAAAACTACAATTATCATCTATTTTCATAAAAAAGGAAAAAACATGCAAATATATTTTCATATATTTGAAGGTTAAGTAAAACTACAGTTATCACTTATTTTCAAATATTTGAAAGTTAACTTTCTTCTGAAATTAAAAGAAAATGGAAAAAAAACATGCAAATACACGCAGTGCGTTTGAAGTTTAATTAAACCACACTTATTTTCATAAATTTGAAAGTTAACTTTCTTAAAGAAAATCTATTTGAAAGTTAACTATCTTAAAAAAAATTCTACAGCCCCCCCCCCCCAAAAAAAAAGAGAAAACAAAAACGCAAATACACGCAACTTTCAGCGGAAATTGAGTTCTGAAACAAAACAAATCGCGTAGTAATTGCACAAAGAAAGTAAATAGGCCGAAAATTAGCATGCTACGCCTAAAGTCATTCAGCACTGAATGACATATTTCAAAGGTGGTTGAGGGGTGAGATAAACAGCAAGAAGAAGTTCGATTTTGTTAACATCAATAAATGTAGGTTTCTTCAATAAACAATTATCGATTTGAGTTCAGCATATACATTTGCACGGAAATAAGGAGGTTTTGGAAAAATTTGAAGGGGTAAAGGCCTTCGGGAAATAAATCAAAAATTTACCACGAGACCTACTTGATGGGTTTAAGTGGATGGCGGAGAGGGATCTGGGAGGTATATCACAGGGAAAGATATTAAGAGCGACAAGTGATAAGAACAAGTGGAAATCCATGATCGCATACGTCCTGAAGGGACAAGATATTTAAAGAAGAAATGCTGAGATACATTTCTGAAAAATTTATTTTTCCTATTCTTATTTTGTGTGTGTTTTGAACGAATCTGACCTTCAAAACTGTGGAAAATTACTAAATTTTTTTCTGGTTCCCCTATAAAATCACTTCTACATGCATGTACATACTTATACACGTACATACTTATACATTAGTACCGCACGTGAAACCTCTTTTTCCCGCGCTTCATTCAGAAATATGTAAGCTGATGTTCATACGTGTATAGACCAGTTGGAATCTGTCCTTCGGAGCTAACAGTCCGAATGCCGTTAGTTCCTTACCAACTCACATCTTGCGTTTAGCAATTAGTTACACCAAAAATATTTCTCTCTCTCTCTCTCTTACAAGCATACTGCACTACATATATATATATAGTTATATGCAACTACTGATTAGTACGAACATCATATTTCCTTTTTTCAAGAACGATTCCAGTATGAATAATGATAGATTTTCTTCAACATCCAAGAGAGGACTTTCTCCACTAAATCTTGCATGCACAAAATAATCAATCCTGTAACTATGTTTAATACATTGTTAATATTCTTGTTACATTGTTCTCTGAATTATTTTTATTATTAGTGTGGGGGATTGGACAACCAGTCTACTTTATAATGGTGACCCCACTTTCAAAGTACTACCACGTCGTCCAGTCCACAACACCCCCATTTGAGAACTTCCGGTGCTCTCATAATGATGGATGGAGTTAACTAAAAAACTAGTAATTCCCGGCGGTTTTGAAGATATGGCCTTTGATGATTTTTGAACGAATCATAAGAAAAACATATGTCTCACCCCTGAACAGACAGGCGTAATAGCGCGCAAAAAAAAAAAAAAAAAAAAAAAAATGGCGGACCTGTACGACCGGTACCATCCCTGTAGTTTTGTTTGCTTTTCATTTTTTAAAACTTTTTTGGGTGTATTCTTATCGATTAGACCCTAACGTTTCAGATTAGCCAAAAATTGGAAAAAAGCAATATTTTTAAAGATTGGTGCTCACTTTCTCATACAACGTTCTAGTAAATCGATCCCACATATTGGAAGCACTCGCAAAAAAATTACAGGGCAGGTGCTGGTCGTACAGGTCCTCCAAAAAAAAATTAGTTTATAAAAAAAGTTTTGCAAATTTAGCATCTGATTAATTCTTTCCTCCACAATTTTTATAATTTGGCGCCGTACAGGTTCAAAGTATTTTCTTAAATTTATCGAAGGAGGAATAAATTCATTTTACTCTTGAGTGGGTATAGAACTACCGTAAGAATATGAATATCAAACCATCTACATTTGTTTCAATTACTTGGAAATGTATTACAAATTGTAAATATTACTCAATTTATTTGGTTCTATATTCGTGGCACCATCAAATCATTTGTACTCTTAGCGTCCATCATTTAATTATAGAATCGTTGAAAGTGTTTTCAGTTTATTGTTTTTGTGGCTACATTATTGGCAAAGTCACCGTCCCATTTCTTCACTGCAAGCAAATGCATTGTCTTTTTTTTTCCTTTTTTTTTTTTTTTTTTTTTGCATTAATAAAATTCCAGCTGCTTTGGCACTAATGGTCGTTAATTACTCTGTAGCTTTCGAAAACTTATCCCACTTATCACCAACATGATAAACGAGAAAATTAATCTTTAGTAGAGATATATGTATTTTAGTAAAGACGTCTTGCTTCGTAATAAGATATGTTATTTCACTTTAATGAAAACATACTTTTGGATTTTCACAATTACACAAATTTTTGTACATCTTAGTCAAACTCCAATACTGACATCGTGTCTTAAACAGGTAAAAGAATATTTTCAGGTTTAGCTAAAGTTGATTTCCGTACAAAAAGTGTTTATTTTTTACCATGATCTCTGTTCACTAAGGAGTGAAGAAAAGATGACGGTGCTGAGAAATTTTATACACCAACGAATCTATTTTAGATACACACAGGTAGATAGGTTAGCAGACACAGTACATAAGGAAGTACACATTTGTTTCTAAGTGAATGTACTCAACAAAGCTGACTAAATAACCAATTCCAAAAAAGACGTCAACATTTCTTGAGAAAAAGACACGTAAAAATTAAACAAAAATATTTAAAAAATACATTATGTGAAGATTTCTACAAATTCAGCTACATATCTATTTTTCTATTTATTGGAAATTAAAATTTTAAGCAACTTGGCTATTAATTCTTGCGAAGAAATGACGAGTCAAAATCCTAAGTTATTTATTTAAGAAAAATCGAGTAAACACTTTATAGGAAAAAAAAAGGTAACGTAAAATGAATTATTAAACCTACCTTATCGCTGATAAAGGGCTGCCTTTTGGAACAGTCAGGTATATTTAACAATTAAATCAAATTTTTCCCTAACAGAAAAAAATGGTGTCATCGCTGGAAAATGCCATCAATTTTAAATACGCATGCGCGTCAGTTTATTGTGGGGGGAAAATAACACATTTAATGAATTTTTTGGATGAAGAGCAGTTAATTAGTTTTTGTTTTTTTATAAGTAATATTTCGTAACATTACTTGCATCAGATGGTATATTGGTCCTAAACAGACATTGAATGACGGAAGAAAATTCTTCTTTATGTGCCGTGTTCTTTCAGGACGTAGGCGATCATGGACTTCCACTTACCTCTATCTCTTGTCGGTCTTAAAACTTTACTTTTTGGTATCTTTCCCAAACTCTGCTCCGCAATCCACTTGCTCAAGCCCATATGTCTCGTGTTGCTTTCCCCCGTCTCTCTTTTCCTGAATCCTTTCCGTGATTCTCCAAGCCTTCTTACCTCATTACTTGTCCCAGAAACTTTAGCTGTCTCTTCTTAATGTCAAGTATAAGTTTCCTTTTCGTTTACATCTTCTCCAAAATCTCGTCGTTGCTCACGTAATACTCCATTATATCCTCAGCATCCATCTGTAGAACCATATTTCTGTTGCTACGAGTCTCTCTTTCATCTTTCATGAGATTGTTCAACATTCACTGCCATATCAGTCAGTTAAGTGCCATACGTGAAACACACTTGGGCGATCATGTCTCGAAAGAGACATGACTGACTGGGCAGATGATTATCTCGCAGGAGGTTGTCATTGCTTTCTGCGGTAGATTGGTTGCCAGTCAAGGCTATAGAACCCAATCTGTCCTGTTATTCACCCATAACTGGAAGGAAGAGACGGATTAATATCTTTCCCAATGGTATTTGCGCGTAAGTGAATGCAGTAAATTCAAACTGGAATTTGAACTCGGCTCCCTGATTTCTCGTTCCGAGCCGATATCCACTGCACCACAAATAGGTAAACAAATATCATATATCCAGCATTCTTTTCATTGTTTCCAACGAAATCTTCGGGCCTTTCAGTACTTTGCTAAGATTTTGAAATGCGTCCTTGGATATGCCAATACGCCTTCGGATCCCAGTGTCACACTTTCCGTCCTCTGTCAGAACACTTGCTTGATTTTAGTATTCCCGACTTGTAGTTGTTATTCTGGGCTTCTCTTTTTGCTGATTACCATGTATTCAGTTTTATTGCAGTTTATGTTTAGTTCTTTCTTTTTGCTTTCCTTTACTACCTTCTGTAGGAGATCCTGTATTTTCCTTTCAAAGTAATCGTTTCATCCCCAAGCAAGGCGGTACCGCTACTGGTGCGCAGGGGCTACATAAAAGAGTTAAAGTGTAAGCAGGAGGAGAACGAAGAGAAAGACGAACCGGTTACAGGGTGTGTCGGAGAAAGAGCAAGAGAAGGATGGGAACACAGGTGTGAAAACAATTGCGAGGGTAGAGGGAGAAAAGAAAAGAACAAGATACCCGGGTTGAGGAGGAAAGAACGAGGAAAGGACTGGAGTCAAGTGGATAAGAGATGGGAATTGGTATTGCATTTAAATTATTTGAGGAGGTTGTAACCGTCAGGGAAGCAAGTATACGGAACGGGGTTCCACAGGCAGGAAGTGCGAAAAAGTAAGCTACTAGAGTAGAAGTGGATTTAACTGTAAAAGGGTGAGATCTTGTTGCTAGTCTGGCTGCTCGAGTAAATTCTTGTGGATGGGGCATCAGGGAGCAAAGCTCGTCGGAGCAGCAGTCGAGCTGCCAGGTCAGGACCGGTCACATCACAGATTCACTTTTGGAGACTGTCGAGACCCTGAGATAAATAACATATATGTCAACAGTATTCGATGCACGGTTGTGTGGTTGATTTTATACGTGCTAGATGGACTCAGGTGGGAAAAACTACCTTGCTCGACACAGTGACCCAATCTTCCTATCAGTCGATTTAGCTATTGATTCAATGTAATAGTTCCACTTAAAGTCGGAAGAGAGGGTGAGACCGAGGAGGCACATTTATTGCCAAGACTATTTTCGCTAAAAAAATACATCGACAAAAATAAAGTTACAATGTACAAGGAAAAAAATTGTACGTTTATGTTGAGGACGAGATGAGCGTAGTCATGAGGAGGACAGTTTGGGTAGTCGTTGAAAGTGTTCTTCTGAAAAGGTTTGATTTGTAGTCGTTAAAAAGTGTTCTTCTGAAAAGGTCTGATTTGTAGTCGTTGAAAAGTGTTCTCCTAAAAAGGTCTGATTTGTAGTCGTTGAAAAGTGTTCTTCTGAAAAGGTCTGATTTGTAGTCGTTAAAAAGTGATCTTCTGAAAAGGTCTGATTTGTAGTCGTTGAAAAGTGTTCTTCTAAAAAGGTCTGATTTGTAGTCGTTGAAAAGTGTTCTTCTGAAAAGGTCTGATTTGTAGTCGTTAAAAAGTGTTCTTCTGAAAAGGTCTGATTTGTAGTCGTTGAAAAGTGTTCTTCTAAAAAGGTCTGATTTGTAGTCGTTGAAAAGTGTTCTTCTGAAAAGGTCTGATTTGTAGTCGTTGAAAAGTGTTCTCCTAAAAAGGTCTGATTTGTAGTCGTTGAAAAGTGTTCTTCTAAAAAGGTCTGATTTGTAGTCGTTGAAAAGTGTTCTTCTGAAAAGGTTTGATTTGTAGTCGTTGAAAAGTGTTCTGAAAAGGTCTGATTTGTAGTCGTTGAAAAGTGTTCTTCTGAAAAGGTTTGATTTGTAGTCGTTGAAAAGTGTTCTTCTGAAAAGGTTTGATTTGTAGTCGTTGAAAAGTGTTTTGAAAAGGTTTGATTTGTAGTCGTTGAAAAGTGTTCTTCTGAAAAGGTTTGATTTGTAGTCGTTGAAAAGTATTCTTCTGAAAAGGTCTGATTTGTAGTCGTTGAAAAGTGTTCTTCTGAAAAGGTTTGATTTGTAGTCGTTGAAAAGTGTTCTGAAAAGGTCTGATTTGTAGTCGTTGCAAAGTGTTCTTCTGAAAAGGTCTGATTTGTAGTCGTTGAAAAGTGTTCTTTTGAAAAGGTTTGATTTGTAGTCGTAGAAAATTGTTGTACGAAAAGGTGTGAAGATGAGGGGTGAAATGGACAGATGAATTACTCACGCCAAGAGAATAATGGAGGGCGGTAAAGACGAGGAAACACACGGATAATTTCAACAAAAAAGGAATGTATTTATATATATATATACACACTTGAAGTTGTGATAGTAATTAGTTTCAGGAAAATAAATACATTTTTAAAGTCGTCCGTGGGAGTGTGCGTACGATATATATATATATATATATATATATATATATATATATATATATAGATAGAGAGAGAGAGAGAGAGAGACAGAAAATCTAAGCAAGAGCCAACAACTTACCCCGGTTCGTCAGGGAAATTGGCAGGTTGTTGGCTCTTGCTTAGATTTTCTGTCTTTGTTTGCTCTACTTTCGTGTTGAGCGCTTTAGTGTTCGGGTTTTCGTTTTGACTTTTTGTTCATGTACTTCGTTTGTTTCTTTTTTTACTTCCCCTTCTTTTCCCTCCGAGTTCGTTCTCGGTGGATTGTACAAGACAATTTAAATTATAGCTTAATTAATAATAGTTTCGGCAGAGTTAGTTCTGTTACTATTGGTATTGTTGTTGCTATAGTTATTATTATTATTATTATTATTATATATATATATATATATATATATATATATATATATATATATAATAGTTATGCGTAGACATTCCTCTTTCAGCTCATCGGTATGATTAGATATCCAATTGTTTATATATATATATATATATATATATATATATATATATATATATATAAGCAATTGGATATTTAACCATACCGATGAGCTGAAAGAGGAATGTCTACGGATAACTATTTACACTCTCGTCAGCCGATTGAGTTCTATAGAGGCACGGTAGACTTTAAAAATAGTAGCTACTCACGCATTCACGTATCGTTCATTTAGTAATGAATTTGAACGCTCTCGGTTACTGGCGTGTGTTTACGTTGTGTATATAACACGCAAAAATCTGCTTTCCCCCAGCGAGCGCCCGTAGCTTAGAGGGAGAATCGCCGACTGACGTCAATTCGGTCGATTTTCAATGCTGACCGTACTGATGAGCTGTGAAGCAGAACTGTCTGTGGATATATATATAGGTACCTCCACTAAATCATTGCAGTAACAGAAATGTCTGAAAAAAATCCCCAACCTTAATAAAAACGGACTTTTTCCATCAAAATATTTATGTTATTATTAAGAGGAAAGATCAAAGTATTTCTAATTATTTTTTAAAATTTAATCTTTTCTAACATGTTCAAAATTTTGGTAAAAAATCTTGTTTCGATTTTAGTTAGCAGGTAGCCAGATCGTTACGAGAATGTACAATGGAAAATGAAATATTATTACTTAACACAGTTTTTTTTTTGTGAAAAGCTTTAATTTAGAAATTCTTGCAAAAATCAAATAATTATTGGATATTAATAAAATTTTCAAGACTTATTAAAAAATGAATTAAATTATTTTTGAAATTTTTATTTTTAAAAAAATCTTGGTAAAAATACATTTTTACATGTTACTTCTCCCTCCACTTAAATTCATGAAATTTCAAGGAATTAAATGTTGCAGGCAAAATTGGTTTTATTAGATAAACGCAAGACTTATTGAGTAATGTAAATCATCTATTATTTTTTCAGCCATTTGGTCCTTTTTCTGAAAATCTGCTCCAAATAGTAAAATAAAAAATGCAATAAAACTATGACATTATTTAATTAGATAATCTTTTAACTGCTTTAATAAATAATATAAATTAAGGAAATTTTAGTCTGAAGAAAAAATCGATTAATAATGAAATTTTAAAAGGATTGATTCGTCTTTTTTTTTTAATTGTAATAATTATTAAAGTTTCAAAATTTTTTCTAAATATTTCAAAGACTTGTAGACGTTAGGTTATTAAGTTATTAAGGGAAGACTATATTTACTAACCGAAAATTGAAAAGTTAAATATAAAGTATCAATCCATTGTATTTTTACAACAAGTTTTAATTCTTTTGTGTATTTGAAGTTTTTTTATGGTAATTTCGATGTGTACATTAGATCATGTGTTTCACGGTTTCTTCTCTTTACACGAAAAAAATTATGTTACTTGTGATCACCATAGACACTTAGTTTATCTCGCATCTGCTTGTCGTCACATGTCAAATCATACGGGGGGTGGGGAAAGCCAGAGAAAATTAAAAAATGATTAAAAATAGTTTTAGTTTAACTTTCAAGCTATAAATAAGTAACACTTGTGTGAACCAGATTAATTTAACATTAAATTTGCTAATGTTCTAAAAGTCACGTGTCACAGATGTATATTTTATTTAAGCAAAATTTTTAAAACTGAGAATTGACTTTTGTTTAAAAATGTGTTGATCTCAAAAATATCTGAAAAACTTGATAATTTTAAACCCCGATCAATATATCTCTGAAATACACCAGAGTATTTAGTTATCGAAAATGAGTATAGAGCTTGATATGAATATATCTGGAGATGGTCAATGTTTATTCATTTCGGCCTTGTGTCATACATAACCAAACTCTCTACAACTTACAAGTTTTATCCAGAATTATCAGATGTCAGCAGGTTGGAATGTGTGAATCAGTGTGGAAGAGTGGAAAAATAAAATATACATTTTGTATTTTTAATATAGAAATTTATTAAAAGAATAGAATAACAAGACTAGGTAGTAGTTAAATGTTCAATGAGTAATATTATTAAGAAGTTAAGAGTTTCTAGTAGTAATATGTTAGAAAGAGTATATGTGTACATATGTAAGTATGTATGAGTGTTTGTTTGGTAGGTGTATCTTTGAATGGAGATGAAGATGTAAAAGGAATCAGCACATGAGAAAGAAGGAGAAAGATCATGATGTGCAATGTGATTTTACATCCGGATTGTGGTTTATTCCTTTACATTTTAGTTGTGTCTCTCACTGCTCCTATCTGACTGACTGATGCTGATTGAAGTCATTTATATATGCTTTAGCTTTTTCACACTGGATCACAAAGTCATTTTGGTCTTGCAAATTGCTTCCATTGGCCAGAAAATCCATTTAACATCTACTCGCAAAATCTGGTTTCGACTCTTTTCTGTAAGCAGAGGTCAATCATTTTTCTATGCAGCAAAATCAGGATTTCATACGCCATTGTGAATTTTTGTAAAAGTGAAGAAGAAAGTTGTTTTTAATTTTAAATTTTCTATCCACCACATACATGCCGCTAAACAAAATCAACCAACGAACCTATTTTCAGCTCTCCCTCTACATCTACATATTTTCACTAATTAGAATGTTCTTTTAGTCTGATGAAGTTCTTTTGAAGGACAAATCATGGTACATATTTTTTCCATCCAGTCACTCAAATTACCTGCATGATATATACACTTCCAATAGTTGTTAATAAAATAGTGCTCAATTCAGTACAACAGAGCTATAACCTTATATTAATAAGTATTCAATTTTTTCTTAACAGTAAAGTGCTCAATATGAAATTCAATAAGAGGAAAGTGGAGCAAAAATATATGCTTAAAGTTTTAACACCAAGCTACCCAGGTTTCAACTGTGAGGTGATGTTAAAAGCTTACTTATTGAGCACATATATATATATATATATATATGTGTTATATATATATATGTGTGTGTGTGTGTGTTGGTGTATGCATGTGTGTGTGTGTGTGTGAATATCACTGTGTTTATTTGCATACGTTTATGCTAGAAGTTTGTATGAGTATTTTCATGTATGTGGTTGTATTTTTTATTTTGCATACAATGATCTCTGGAGTTTTTAGTTGTGTATGTTTTTGTTTTTAGCTTGTGTATTTGCTTGAATATATATCTAATCATGTTTATGCACTGACATATGATTGTGTTTGCTCTGACCTTATTCATTCAAGGCTATGTTGTCAATTTACAAATTCACTCTTACATGTATCCAATAATTGTAGCAACCACTGGTTATTTTCCAATGCATTTTGACTTTAAAATTTAACAGTCAAATTGACAAGTCAATAAAAGTAAAATTTTGAAATTTGTGCATGAATATATGCGGGCATATATTAATCTGTATATGTGCCTGTTTGCGAGTTTATGTGTGTATACTCATCTATTTATCCATGTGTGGATGTTTGTGGGTTTATATGTGTTCGCTCATGTCTTTTTCTTGTTTAGTATATAAATAACTTTCTAAATCTAATAATTTTTTGTTAAACTTAGAATTTAAAATTTGCAATAAAAATAAAGTGAATCTAATAGTCGATTAATAATGCAGATCTCAATTTAATCAAATATTAATATTAATGCCCCCAAAAATTGTTTTTTGAGTCTGGTCACATATTCTTCAAATTAGAAATTACTTTATTCTGATTGGTCTCACTGTCAATGCAACAATGTCTCCCTGATTAAAAAGGTTTGGCTTGTTTTTAACCTTTTAAAACCCTTCAACTTGAAATAAACATCATCACTTGTTAAGACACAAGTAGTTTCGAAATAAAATAGCTACTTTTGTAGTGATGTTATAACATATTCCTGTTATAATTTCTGAATATATATATATATATATATATATATATATATATATATATATATATTTATTGAGAGAAAAACATCAAGTGTCAATGGCCACAGCCTAATGATTGTGTTTAAACATGAAACATACTGCCACTGCCAGTATTGATCTCAATAGCCATTTTTATTTTTACTTATGCTTTATCTTGGATATCAAACACTTTAACTCATAAATAGAAGATATCCTAAAAATATATATATATATATATATATATATATATATATATATATATATATATATTAATATGTGTATATATATATATATATATATATATATATATATATATACACTTCCAGCCCTAATTATCAGGCCACCCCAGTTTTTTTAGAAGATATCTTAAAACTATATATATATATATATACATTTCCAGCCCTAATTATCGGCCCACCCCAGTTTTTTTTTTCAAGAAATGATGTATTTCTTATCTTTTTTAAGTTTTTCATTGATGAAACTGCAATGTAGGTAATTATAAAATATTTATAAATTCATTTGATGCACATGTTATTGTGCAATATTATCAAAAGAATGATTCTATTTTCATTTACAATTATTCACTTGGCAATAAATACTAAAAAATAGTATGAAATACATCATTTTTTTTAAAACACTGGGTGGTCTAATACTTATGGCCGGTAGTGTATATATATATATATATATATATATATATATATATACTAGCAGTATCGCCTGGCATTGCTCGGGTGTAATGAAAGCTTTAAAACTAATCCATGGTCATGGAGCTCAGACTCAGTCTAAAGAATATTTGTGTGAGGTTTAGTGAGAATCAGATAAAAATTTTGATTTGTATAAAGGACATACAGACAGATAAACAGATACACTTGATACAATTGTCATCTTTGATAATGGCTGATGTAAGCCGAAAGCTCAGAAAGGATTAAATAAAAAACAATATTTAGATTTTCTTTCTTCTTCCAACGATAATGCTACTAAGCTTATCAAACAATATGAAAACAAATTACATAAAATAAATTGACAAACTTGTCTATATTATTTAATGAAACATGCATCAATGAAAAGATGCTGCCTAAATACACACAATATATATATATATATATACATATATATATATATATATACATATATATATATATATATATATATAAACTTATTTATAAATGAAACTATGTCAGTGTTTGTGTGTGTGTGTCTGTGTGTGTGTGTATCCGTTACAAAATGAAACCTGGGTAGCTTGGTGTTAAAACTTTAAGCATATATTTTTGCTCCACTTTCCTCTTATTGAATTTCATATTGAGCACTTTTTCATTATTTCGTACTTTTGGGAGTTGTTGTTCACTACGTTCCTCTGTATTATTATTGATATGTATTCTTCACTGGTAGAACGACTCCAAAATGGCTGAACTGATTTTTTTGAAAATTTACACAGTTGTACTATAAGCATCTGTGAGTGTTCTTAGCTAGGTTTTGTGTCGAGGTACTCCCAATAAATATAGAAAATTGATAATCGAAAAAATCGGGTTGTAGATGGATTGGTCCGATTTTAATCAAATTTGATACACTCATATACAAAGACATAAGAAACAATATTCAGAAGTTTCAAGGTTGCAGTTCTTACAATAGTGCAGAAAATCGATAATACATATAAAAGGCAAGATGTCTGTGTGTGTGTGTCTGTTTGTCGGTATGTCTTTTATACAAATCCACAATTTTTATCCGATTCTCACCAAACTTCACACAAGTATTCTTTAGGCTGAATCTGAGCTCCAAGACAATGGATTAGTTTTAAAGCTTTCATTACACCCGAGCAACACTGGGCTATACTGCTAGTATATATATATGAATAATATAAGACTTAGTGATCAATATACAAGATTTTGTATAGGAATTGGTTCTGGTTAATGCAAAAAATGGCACAGTTTTCTTTATTTAATAATTGTGCTGCTGTTTGCTCAGATTCCATTTGAGATGTTCTATTATAAATTAGAAATATTGTTTACTTGAGAGATTCTTCTGGTATGTTATGTTTCAACCACTTCCATTAGTGATTAAGGATCTTATGATCTTCCATACAGTTTAAATGTGATATCATCCATTAAATGTCATTTCAGAAAGTTATTCTCTTTGTGATTATGGATACCCTAGCCATCCATACATTTGTAATGGGATAAATTCCATTAGTAGCTATTGTTCATTTACCTCGCAACTTCAAGGCTTTCCCTTTCATGCTGTTTTGATGTTCCTGAGTTATAATTATTGCCACATTTGCTTGTCAGCTATCATTAATAGGGAGAAGAAGATCATGTTGTGCCAATTGTCCAGGGAGAAAGTGCCAGATACCCTTAAAAAACATCATTTAAAATACTGGCTTTCAATCTGGGCTCAAACATCAGCTTCTGATTTTGCTATGAAGTATGTTATTATGATAGTTGTTACACTATTTACATTGTTCAGACTATTGTCCACATCTTTACTGCCATGTGACTTGACCCAAAGAGTGGTGAGTTCAATACCAGGCTACAGCAGTGGGGAAGAAATAACTTAGAAATTTAATTAAAAGGGAGATAACTGCATGTCTACCAGAAGTAGCATCGCATATGGAATGAGAACAATATACTGCAGTGATCATAATAAAGAGTTCAGTTCGAAATTCCTAGCACCTGAAGAAGGCTGGGGAGTACAATGGCCAAAACATCATAAGCATGGCAGCAAAAATGAGGACAATAGTGCGAACAATGTAAATACTATATCATCTCAGAAGTATAGACAATTATTTTGTTTGTGCAGGATTTTTTTTTTTTAATGGCTTATCAACCTTTTGCAACATAATTAAAGCCAGAAAATATTTTTGTATGGTAAGACATTTTCGAGATAATAATGACTTACTGACAGAAATTCTTTTATTTAATCTATAGTTAGGGGTTAAAGATATACATTCATACCTTCCCAATGGTATTTGTGTGTATTTGAGCATAACGAAGCTGCTTGGAAATGGAACTCCACTCTTTAAGTGCCAATTCCAAGGCATTATCCATTAGACCAGAGACACATCAAAGCTTGCAGCAAATAGTATTCTCAGATGGTCACCCATGTAGGTACTGACCAGGCTCAGCATTGCTTAACCGGTGTTTCAGTGTGATACAGCTGGAAAACTCAGTCATAGAGGAAGAGTATATATATATATATATATATATATATATATATATATATATATATATATATATATATATATATATATATATAAACTACTGGCCATAATTATTAGGCCACCCCAGTGTTTTAAAAAAAAATGATGTATTTCATAGTATTTTTTGCCAAGTGAATAATTGTAAATGAAAATAGAATGGTTCTTTTGTTAATATTGCACAATAACATGAGCATCAAATGAATTTATAAATATTTAATAATTACCTATATTGCAGTTTCATCAATGAAAATTAAGTGTGATTCAGACAAGTTCATCTTTGCTTCCTTGCCTTGTAAAATTTTGCAAAGTAATAATAATAAAAAGACCATTCTATTTTCATTTAGAATTATCCACTTGGCAATAAATACTAAAAATAATATGAAATACAAAATTTCTCTTAAAAAACTGGAGTGGCCTAATAATTATGACTGGTATTGTATATATATATATATATATATAATGATAATATACACGCTAAAAATTCTGCCTCCTTCTACCGGGCGCCCATAGCTCAGAGGTAGAATTGCCGACTGACGCCAATTCAATCGAGTTTCAATCTTGGGTTAAAAGCAATTGAAGTCTAACTGTACCGATGAGCTGTGATACAGAGAAACAGATGTCTACGGATGACTCTATATATATATATATATATATATATATATATGAAATAATGTCACATCTGTAAAACAGATAGAATAATCGCAAAGACTTGTTTAATTATCTTAAAATATTAAATAGATAAAATAGAGAGCAATATGATATACAGAATGGACAACTCAACACAATTAAACTGAGCATAAATCCTGATTTATTTCAACAGCCAAATAAATGTCTGTCTCATCAGATCCAAAATATCAAATAGTTTACTTTAGTTCAGATACTCAAATCTAAGCTCAGAGAAGAAATACTGAGGTTAGATGATGGGTTGAGAAATATAGAGCTTAGCAGAAATGTCTCAAAAATTAAAATATGCATACACCAACACACACAAATACAAAAATATATCATGAAAGAAAAACAATCTAATATACTAAAACAACACAAGTAAATAGATATGACCGCACACAAACAGATGCACACAAAGACACACCTAAGAAACCCATTTAAACATAATATACATGCAATATACAGAAAATATAAAATGACCAATCAGTTAAGTGCCATATGTGATACATGTTGGGTAATCATGTCTCGAGGCAGACATCACTGACTGGGCAGAAGATTTTTCCACAGTCGGTTGCTATTATTTTCTGCATTAGACTGATTGCCAACCAAGGCTATAGATCTGTCCTGTTATTTAACCCATAACTGGAGGGAAGAGGTGGGTTAATACCTTTCCCAAGGGTATTTAAGCATAAGTGAATGTAACAAATTTAACTGAAATTTGATCTCGGCTATCCAATTTCTCATTCCAAGTTGATATCAACAATGCACAATGCAAAATAACCATCAGTCAGTTAAGTGCCATACGTGATATACACTTTCGGCGATCATGTCTCAAAAGAGACATAACTAACTGGACAGAAGATTATCCCGCAGTAGATTGCTATTGCTTTCTATGGTAGACTGGTTGCCAGCCAAAGCTATAAAACCCAATCTGTCCTGTTATTTAACCCATAACTGGAGGGAAGAGATGGAATAATACCTTTCCCAAGGGTATTTGTGCATAAGTGAATGCAAGGAATTTAACTAGAATTCAAACTCAGCACCCCGCTCTCTCATTCCAAGTCAATATCCACTGAACCACAATGCACATTCTAACCATATAGCCATACAAAGATAAAAAAAAACATATAACCATAAAAAGATAAAAAGGAAAAAATTCTAATACAAATGTGATAAACATTGAGTGGTGATGTGGCCACAGAAATTTTCTAACAACAATGACTGAGTCCTTTTGCATGTATGGCATGGTGCACAGTCCTGTTGCCAGATAGAGAGTCTTCTATCAGCCACCCTCTTGACTTGTGGAATCACTACCACCTCAATGTACTTGAAGTAGGCCTCTGTGTTTTGGTTTTATTGAGAAGTACCTTTTCTACTGATCCATTATTAAAACGCACACCTTCTTTCCATTCACATTTTTCCCCATTATTGTATTCTGTATATGGACACGTACAGTCAGTTAAGTGCCAACCATGATACATGCTTTGGGCGATCATGTCTCGAAAGAGACACGACTGACTGGGCAGAAGATTATCCTGCAGTAGGTTGCCATTACTTTCTGCAGTAGACTGGTTGCCAACCAAGGCTATTGAACTCAATCTGTCCTATTATTTAACCCATAACTGGATGGAAGAGACAGATTTATACCTTTTCCAAGAGTATTTGCGCATAAATGAATGTAATGAATTCAACTGGAATTCGAACTCGGCTCCCCGATTTCTCGTTCTGAACAAATATCCATTGTGCCACAACGCACATCTGGCATTAAATTCATATTCATTAAATTTATGACTAGTTTCCTGAGATAGGTTTTCTTAGACTGAGAAAGATTTCTGGCGACAAGGATGTTCACATCCTTTGACTGCAGGACCTTGCTGGTTCTGTTCATTCTTTCTAGCATGTCATTCCTAAGAATTGTGAGAAAGATTTGTTTCCAGGTTTTCCATTTTTTGCACAATCCTTCTGCCTCTTGACTTGTTGTTCATTATTAGCCAATAGGGAACCAAGTGCACACTTCATTTTCTCAAAATCCTAAGACAGATTATGAACAACTACCATGTGTCAGATAACCACTTGGATACAAAATCTTTTCCTAGAGATGATGTCTAGAGTAGAGTACTGGATTGCTATGTGATGTCGGTTCTTCAATATGGCAATGGATGTTAGACAATATCTTCGAAGATGAAGGAAAAACTTGAAGCAGCTGAAATGTAGTTCTACAGAAGGATGCTGTGGATATCATGGACCGAGCATGTGAACAATGACAAGGTTTTGGAAAAGATGGAGACAAAAAGGAAATTAATCAGGAAGAGACAACTAAAGTTCCTGGGACATGCAATGAGGAAGGAGGACTTGGAGAACCTGTTACCAGCAGGCCAGATAGAGGGAAAAAGAAACAGGGGAAAGCAGTGAATAACATATTTGAAGGACCTGATCAGGTGGATGTCAGAATGAGTGCTGTGTGGTGCAACAGGAGAAAGCATGCTAAGAGCCACCAGGGCATGGAGATGTGGAAAGCCATGATTGCCTACGTCCTGAAAGGACAGGGTACATAAAAGAAGATATATGCCAACTGGTTATAAGAAATTATAATGTGGTTATAAAATGGGGGATCAATTCTATATTATAATCAGTATATAAACTGATCCCCCATTTTATGACCATGCTAGCTTCTATACATTCATATTTTAGATTTATAGGCTTAAGCTAGTGGATGACGGAACGAGGGTTGCATGGTGCAACAGGAGAAAGTGTGTTAAGAGCCACCAGGGACAAGGAGATGTGGAAAGCCATGATCGCCTACATCCTGAAAGGACATGGCACATAAAAGAAGATGTCTATACATTCCAGCGATGAGTAGAACTATGGAAAAATTAATACAGCTGCAGAATAAAGTCAAATAATTTTAACACCTAAAGATAACACTATGTAATATAACAATCTGGCCCCACCCGAGGAAGGCTGATGCAAGCGAGGGTGTTTCCGGTCGTTGAAAGGAACGGATGTCGTTTGACCTTATTTCCAGCAGCAGCGGAAATAACTACAGAGGCAAACAGAACAGGTGTCTCTGAGAATTACATGGGCGTGCGTGGGCGAGGCAAAACCGGAAGAAAAAGTCCCGGTTCTGGAAGATTATAAAAAGACCTCGGCACACTGATTCGCCAGTAGAGGAGCAACAGAGATCGGCCGGTGAAGAGAGACACAACAGATAAGACTACACTCCCGTCAACCCATTAGAAGCACGCTCTCTCAATTCTCTGTTCCCTATGCTACACGGTTCATCGTCATTAATAAAAATATAGCTTTATATTTTTATATATATGCGTGTTTGCTGTTTTGAGACGCATAATTGGTGCCTAGTGACTTGCTGTTTTGACAAAAATAGAAGCAGCCGCACGACTATAGACATCAGCCAAGGTAGGTGACTCTTTGATTTGATAGTGTGTGTGTTCTGCTCTTGTTTATAATAAGTCTAGTTAGAAAAAAAAAAAATGGAACAGCATACTTTTGCCGATCTGACCCTAGAATTGAGAAATGTGGATTGTTCGGTGTCGAACACATTAAGGGTAGAACGGAGGGGGTGCAGGACTACACGCAGAGAGTAGTACGCCTAGCGGAGAGCGCATAGGTTGGGGTTGACGGGAGGAATAAAGTTGAGATATTTACCTATCTGTAAGTATAAAACATCTGAGTTAATGATTTATTTTTTTGTTAATATTTTACCATATATGTGAAGTGAGTTTACTGGTATGTTGCTTAATTAATCTTACTTTTATTGAGTAAGTGAAATGTAAAATCATGTAAAGGAAGTTTCTTCTACTCTTTAAAGTGGATAATTGGATTAACTTGTTGATAACAATGTTTTCTTTGGTTTGTGCAGTGTTAGGTTTTCTTTTTTTGGATTTCTTTTCAGTGACTGTACACTACAAAATGATTTACATTTCTATGTTTGTGAATTATGCTTTTGTGCAGGTTCCCATCAATTCAACATCCTCTGTGAATTTTCATTTATGTGACTTGGGAAATATCTTTTGAAGATATATTAATTTCTGAAAACTTTATATTGACACGGATAGACCTGCAGATTCCACAGTTGATCGGAACAAAAAGAAAGAACAACTGAAAAGTCTTGTAGACTTATTGGCTGATATGCTATAGGATTGGGAAAGAAGCAGTGGGAGGATTAACGATAGTTTAAGTGAAATAGTTAGGAAGATACAAACGTGGAAAATTATTAATAGTATCTAAAGCATAAAGTAAATTATACGTCTCTGGTTCAGTGGTTTGGTCCCCAATTACGCAGAAATTTCCCAATTTTTCAGTGGACACCATGCCGGTAGAATTGCGCGATATGGAGGAGATTCCTATCCGCAAACTAGTAAATACCTTGGAACAGATAGATATGGAAAGATTTAGTGAAGGATATGAAGAACTCCCGAAGAAGTTGACGATAGGAGTCATTGCTGGCATAGTCGGCGTTATGATAATCCTTGGAATAATAGCTAGGAAGCGGATTTTTAAGTGTGAAAGAAGCAACAGTGCTTTGGGAAAGGAAAGGGAGTTATCCGTTGTGAATAGTACTCCGGGGTCAACGGGTGTTCAACACTCAAATGTCTCTGCGTTAAACAGAGAGATGTCAACAAATCAGATATGCTTGGATTCGAATCCAGAGGAAGTAGTTCAAGGAATAGAAGACATTGTACAAACTAAGGAACTACGAGTCACGGGTCCATTTTTTTAGACTAAATTAATATAGATGAAACCTCTAATCCTCCACAAGTAAATTGCATGCGGATTAATGTTGGAATCAGGGTAATTTTCTTCATTTTCTATTGAACATTTCTCGGTCAGACTATGAATGATATGTACTGCAGATAATGGCCATTTTTCTGTGTTCAAACATAGTATGTTTGAAATTAAATTAAATTAAATGAAGTTACATGTGTAACAATAAACTCGAGCAGAGACACGCATGGTGTTGGTCAAAGGTCATTTACTCGATGTCAGTTTAGAAACTGGGGCGCGGTTACCGCCTATGATCATGTGGTCGTGCATCGAGGCGTCTACGCTTATGGACAGAGTCGAGAAAGAAAATGAACATTTTTAAGAACTTTGCCCAATTCTGTGAAAATGGATATTAAAAAAAAAAAAAAAAAAGAACAAAGAAATATCGAGCTGGTAGAACAATTTTCACGATGGACACGAACATTGTTGGGTTGCCGATGTAGGCTCCCCTATATATTTTTTTGTTGTTTTTTTGTTTCGGCATGCACATGTTTTGTTGTTTTGGCGTGCACATGTTTTATACAATTGTCGGGCTTGTGTGGCATGGGGAGGAGTGTGAGGGTGTTGCGCTTAAAATGTTCTTAGGTGAACATTTTGGAAAATGGGAGGGCGAGGAATGTAATATAACAATCTGGCCCCACCCGAGGAAGGCTGATGCAAGCGAGGGTGTTTCCGGTCGTTGAAAGGAACGGATGTCGTTTGACCTTATTTCCAGCAGCAGCGGAAATAACTACAGAGGCAAACAGAACAGGTGCCTCTGAGAATTACGTGGGCGTGCGTGGGCGAGGCAAAACCGGAAGAAAAAGTCCCGGTTCTGGAAGATTATAAAAAGACCTCGGCACACTGATTCGCCAGTAGAGGAGCAACAGAGATCGGCCGGTGAAGAGAGACACAACAGATAAGACTACACTCCCGTCAACCCATTAGAAGCACGCTCTCTCAATTCTCTGTTCCCTATGCTACACGGTTCATTGTCATTAATAAAAATATAACTTTATATTTTTATATATATGCGTGTTGTTGTTTGTCGATATATAACAACTATACCGCTTTTACTCTCATCCACCTAAGGCTTTGACCAGTATAGAGGACATAGATGGCAAATTTATTGAATTGATGACTCCATGTATGCAGTCCAGTATATTGTCCAGATATATTTGAGGCATTATCATATGACAGACTATGGCAATTTTGTTCTTATTAAGAAAATCCACAACAGTGTCTGTTAGATCCTTTGATCCATGAGAAAAAATGTGGATGAAAAATGAAGAAGCATTTCACAGGCTCACAACCTTTTAATATATTGGGCAGTAAATGTCAGTTAATGTGAGCTGTCTGGAATATAGACTTATTGAATAATATTTTGATTCTTTCACTTTATAGGATACAAATTCTATATCATCCAACAGTTAACTAAAACAAAAATAGTAATCTTGCACACCTAAAAAATTGGATCCAAATGACTAAAAACATTTTGTAAAAACTCAGACCAAGGCAAATTTCACAAGTCAGTGTGAAAAGTAAGATTCTGAATTCTGATTTGATAGGAAATAGAAAATTGATCAATGACCCCGGTCAATTTTTTTTCACACCTAGAAAATGGGTAGCCAGTTGGAGCCAGTCACATGACTAAAATCTACTACTTAAACCATGTCTCTTGACCAGTCAAATCAGTCCAACATGGGAGTAAATCTGAAGGACCTTGACACAACGTAAGGAATAAATTTCAAGAAGCCGACCCGGACGTAAGAGCACATCACACATTTGTTCTACCTCTCCTTCCAATTTTCCTTTCTTCATCTTCACCCACACACAATCAAAGAAAACAACAACAACAAGATATTTCAAATGACTTTGATAAGTACAATCTCCTTTACTGCCTGACTTTCCTTTTCACTTTTTCTCTAACCACAAAAACGAAAAGAACAGAGACTTTTATAAGCAACCTTTTTAATCTTTCTACATACACACTTCTGCTACTATCAACTATGAGTTCTGAAATTCTGAGGGACATATAAATACTTACATTTCTCTTTGAACAATTAACTACTACATTTTCTATTTGATCATTTCACTAACAAATATGTGATAGTGTTCAGTTAACGAAATTCTACTTATTTTTTCAACTACCTGATGATATCTTTAAATGCAGGGATTGTCAGCTATGTTTGGAAGTGGCCTTCTGAACACTACAATTCTGAACACTACAATTTCTTCAAGAATAGTGCAAAGAACTTATTATACCAGTAAATCATTGTTGGCTATGTTTGGAAGTGGCCTTGTACCAGGCATGGCTAATGCACACTACATATTTGGTGACCCCCCAAAGAACATGCACGCTATAGAATGGTAACACCTAAAGAACACACACCCTATTGAATGGTGACTCTGCAAAGAATACATAGTGAAATTCGGAACACTATAATTTCTTCAAGAATAGTACAAAGAACTTGTAATCTCATTAATTCAAGAAATTCCTCTAGTATTTGCAGATAAATATAATATATTCCAGGATTTTCATATATTTTGATAGATTCTTGCAAGAAAGAGTTAAATTTACTTTACAGTTCTAGTAAATAGTTCAATTTTTGTTGGCCCAATAATCTGATTTTCTCTGCAAAGTGGAAAATGTCTGGCAGCAAAAAAGCAAATTGCAGAAATTCATGTGTGTCAAAACTTTATGCCAATATTCCTGCTCTGAGCAATGTTTCGTAGCTAATAAAAAATCTACAATTCTAGTTTTTTTATGCTTTATCAAATATGATGTCATCCATTTTTTTATGTTCTTCTCCATTTTCATGTTCTGTAATAACATTGCTGTGCTTCCAGTCATCGAACACCATTATGCAGCAAAGGGGTATTTTTTCATGGACAATAGGTGACATACAAAAGTTCAAATGAGAAATGAGATGGTGAATAGAGTGAATTCATGTTATACATACTTGAAGATGATGTTTGATAAATACTTTGCCTTCATATTTTCTACTCCAGCTGGTACACACCGTGTAAGTTTGAAGGGTTTCTATAATGGTTTTGACATGATGAGGACCCAACTCTGAATCCAGTAATCATTTGATTTAGCATAATTAATATTCCATTGCCCCAGAACTGTGCCTGGGGTTGCAAACCCCTTTACTATGACAGATTTGTGTATTTTCTTTTGTAAAATGATAGAAGTAATAGCAACAGACGATGATGGTAAGTCTGTTGAATCTAGATGATTAGTAGCAGAAACAGATGAGGTGTGGATGCTATATTTGTGGAAACAGTACTAGTGGTTGACATTGCAAGAATGGATACTGATGTTGATGCTATATCTGAAGAAATATGTTGCTGTACATGTGTTGAGTCACAATGTTAATCTGGGAATTTTCCTATTTTCTGAAGTTTCTAAATACCTGGCATAGTGAATTGCATCATAGTGTTCTCTTTCTCACGGATGATGCCCAACTTGCCCTACTGCACTGTGTAGTCAATAAAATCAAAAACAAACACTGCACCTATGTGAAACTGAAAATATAAAATGGCAACAATTTACCCATCTCACCCAGTATATATATTTTTATAGCTCTGTTATTATTCACCGAGCACTATTTTATTAGCACCAATACTCAATGAAGAATATAATATATATATATATATATATATATATATATATATATATTAAACTCATTATATATTTATATATAATGGGTTGAACATATTTATATATAAACTCATTATATATATATATATATATATATATATATATATATATTAATTAAAGTCATTATATGTTATAAAAAATTCAAAACAATTGACCTTATAATCTCTACAAGCACTAAACTAAATTCTCTACAAAAAACCAATGTAGTGTACCAATTTACATGCCTGTTCAGAGATTGTATCTCTGGTACTAATAAAAAACCCAGTACATATATTGGTTTTACTACCACCACACTCTCCCGTAGACTTACATGTCACCTTTCTGATCAGAGTACAATTAAACAACATTTCTCAGAAAGACATAAACATGTAGGTAATATCAGACAGATTTTAGTTAGTAATACAATAATCCTTACTTATACACACAGTAAAAAGAACCTTCAGATATTGGAGGCCATGTACATTAAATCCAAACAACCCACACTTAATAAAATCACTTTTAAATCTGGCCATAACACATTACATTGTATTTGAATACATGGTTCTGTTGTCATTTTGTGCTATCATGTGGTGTGATGTCATAGAACTGCATTGCAAATTTGCGAACTACATTTGTTATTTTTGGTAACTATTGCCATTGCCTAGCGGAGTTTTATGTCGACACAAAATAAAATCATCAGTGATGGTAGATTTTATTGTATTACTGTCTTAATAACCTCTCTGAAGATGGCTCATATGAGCCAAAAGCTTAGAACCAAATTAATAAAAAATTATCCAAATGTTGGAGAATTTTTGTCTGTATTTTCAACTGAAATTAAAGCCAAAACACAACGTTTGGAACGGCTCATGATTAAACATAATAGACATTCATAGTCTCTTATATTTAACAGTATATGCTTAGAAAATTATTTGCTGCCTCGATACACTAAATATATATATATTCACAAGCATACAGGACTGTTTCACTGTATCACATCTCATCAGTGCAGTTAGATTAAACATTTGCTTCAAACTGTGATAGAAACTCGACTGATTTGTTCTCAGTTAAAGATCCTACCCCAAGCTAATGATGAACAGAATGGCAGTTTTCATCGCATGTTATTTACAGAATGTAAACAACTGTCAGCAGCCGAGAGCATTCAGTTCAACACCCAAGCTGGGAACGTTCAACTCGGTAGCCGAAGAACTTCGCATAAAGTCGTAAGTGGCTACTGTTTATAAAATCAATCCTCCTCTATGCACACACACACACACACACACACACATAGTATTGTAAGAAAGTGATAGAACACATAGATTTTAAACCCACTGTTCAAGTATTTACTTTTATAAAGTGTGCTCGATACACAGTAGAGCTTTATATTGTAATAGTTGTTACAATGGTTTATAAAAACATAGTATCACTACACAAAAATTCTCATGTTTCAGAGCACATGTCTTTATAATAAGTTCCTAAAAAATAGTGGCTAAAAAAACCAAGACATCAAGTATATAACAAATTATAACCATGACAGGAAAAATAGAAATAGAAAAATCATTCGGTATACAGCTCCTTTCACCCAAATGATAAACACCAAGTTAGGGCAGGAGTTCCTCAATTTAATTAAAAAACATTTCCCCACTAACAACCCTCTAAGCAAAATTTTTAACAAAAATACACTTAAACTAAGTTATAGTTGCACAAATAAACTTGAAAAAATCATTAAAAATCATAGTAAATATATCTTAAATCAGCACGTTGATCAAAATAAAAATAACTACCAAAACAATAAAGAGAACAACAACACAAACTTATGCAATTTTAGAAACCCCAATAATTGCCCACTACAAAATAGGTGTAAAATAAATTCAATTGTCTATCAATGCAATATAACATCAATTGAAAACCCAACTTTAAATAAAGTGTACATCGGATCTACAAAGAACACCTTTAAGCAGAGCTGGTACATGCACTTAACTTCATTCAAAAACAACACGTATCAAAATCAAACATCCCTTTCTGCATATTTTTGGAAATTAAAGGACACAAAAAAAGAAACCTAAAGTAAAATGGAAAATCCTGTAAAAAACTAGAACCCATAACTCACTTAATGGTATCTGCCCTTTATGCCTCGGTGAAAGTCTGCACATTCTAAGGTTCGCCAACTATGAAACTGTAGAGATAAATTAGTAGTGTTATGTAAACACCAAAAATATTTTTCATTAAAATTTAATTAACCAAAAGGGATTTGTCAAAACTAGTTCTCTAATATAAAAATCAACTTACAGTTACAATTATTTACCTATTTGAAGTATTACATGGCCCCACTAAAATATCTCATTCACATAAAATCATCCTCTCCAAAAGTTAATTAATATCCATGTTTAATACACAAAATAAAAAAGAATATTATATTAATAAAATAAAATAAACCCATACAACACTACAAAGTCACTCTATTTCATCTACTCATAGATAGTAGTAAAATAAAAAAAGTGTCTACTCATTTTTAAAAAATCTAACATCCCAATATAAGAATTACCTAGACAAAACTAAAAAGTGACCTGTCCAAACTACCCTACCCCACTCTCCTAACCCAAAGCCATATCTCTATGGTTACAAACTACTGACAGACTGGCTTAGACATACTAAATTCCCATTCCACACATCACTTACATATCACATTCCCAAGAATGAATCATTTCAACCATTTATTTTCATTTCCACTAATCACCAGAAGAAGGGCACTTGTGCTTTGAAACACGAGAATTTTTGTGTAGTGATACTATACTTTTTTATAAACCATTGTAACAACTATTACAATATGAGATATATTGTTACAGATATAGATAGCCGCACACACACCTACACACATATTGGGAATGGTCTCTGTGTGGTAACAAGGAGATGATCTTGTGGAAGACTAGAATCAGCTTTGGAATAGCAGGTCAAGGCTAGTTGACCCAGATATCCTTAGTAATAAATGTCTAGACAGGAAATAAGCTAGACATGGAAGTCAGTTGCAGGTTGTGAAGCAGCAGGAGTTAGAATTAGTGCCAAAAACAAATCATGTGGAAAGCAAAAGTTTGAAGTCAGTTGCAGGACAAATCTCAACAGAACAAGTCATATTTGCTGAGTGCTAATAAATGATGAATGAAGGGAAAACGCATTTGAGATGATAGCATAATTTAACCAATTCATCTTAAGCAACTCCAGATAAGAAAAAAAACAAACTTATAAATTCTTATTCATTAAAACAAGGAAAAGAAAGCAAAGCCGAGCCATTTATTGGGAAAGATAGAAATATAGCGACAAAGATAAGAGAAGATTTGTATGCTGGTTTATATTTGTTGAAAGAAGAAAAAGAAAGCTGAGTCGAGCCATTTATCAAGAAAGAAAGAAATATAGCGACGAAGATGAAAGAAGCTGTAATATTATTTGTATGCTGACTCCTACTTGTTGAAGGAAGAAGAAGAAAGCGAGGCCAAATTGTTTTATTAAGGAAGAAGGAAATATAGTGATGAAGATAAGAAGAAAGCTGGAATATAATTTGTATGCTGATTCTGGTTTATTCAAAGAAGAAAAAGAAAGCAAAGCCGAGTGGTTTATCAAGAAAAGAAAAGAAAAGAGAGATAACGATGCAGAAAAGTCAACATATAAGGAAGACAGTGGTTGAAGAAAAGAATAAAGAAACGCACGAACATTTCAGAATATTTGTATGCTGAAAATATAATAGTCAACTGAAAGAAACAGAGACAGTTGAATTACATACATTTCAAGTGTATAAAGAAAGAAGAGGAAGAGAGAAAAGAAAAGGCAGTAAAAGAAAGAAAGAAGGAACTGATATAAAGATAAGTTGTTATCTTCTTAGACCCATGTTAGAACATGCATGCACTTCCATGAATATTATGTTAGCACATACACCATACCACATGTTTATAAATAATATGGTTCTTCCCATTTTATCTTGTGCTAATCTCTTGCATTCGTAATCATCTGTATTCATTCATATTTGCTGTTGTGTATTGTAAATGGCTACTTTGACTACGTTGGGTATCTGAATATAAATTTGAGGTTCAGGTCATTGGACATTCTAATTCATACTTAAATATTTTTTTATTTTGTTCTGTTATTGCTTACTAAAATTTTATATCAAAATCATCTTGTATCGACGTTCATTCTCGAATTGCTGGTCAGTGCCCATGTTGATATATTGAAGCAGACCTGGGAAGGTTGCCGTTCGATTATATCAATCAAACAACAATCATATTTTATCTTTTTTATTTATCATTGTTCATTTGTCATGATCTAGGGCAGATAACCCGTATCTGTCCATAGATGTGAAAATGCAATATACTCAAATCGACGTGTAAACATCTTGATGGTTATTGTTGAGACAGGTATGTGACAATATATATATATATATATATATATATATATATATATTATTATCTAAACTTATTTATAAATGGAACTGTGTGTGTGTGTGTGTGTGTGTGTGTGTGTGTGTGTGTGTGTGTGTGTGTGTGTCCATTATCTATAGACTCCGAAATGGCTGAACTGATTTTCTTGAAACTTTACACAGTTTGTACTATAAGCATCTGCGGGTGTTCTTAGCTAGATTTTGTGTTGAGGTACCCCCCAATAAATATCGAAAATCGATAATCAGAAAAATTGGGTTATAGAAGGATTGGTCCAATTTTAATCAAATTTGATACACTCATAGACAAAGACATAAGAAATGATATTCAGAAGTTTCAAGGTTGCAGTTCTTACAATAGTGCAGAAAATCGATAATATATATACATATACATATATATATATATATATATATATATAAAAGGTAAGATGTTTGTGTGTGTGTCTGTTTATCTACCTGTATGTCTGTATTTTTTCAGCCCTTTTATTTTAGTTTTTGCTTTGGGTTTGGCTCTAAGTAGGTATAATTGTAGTTCTTAGTCTCAGCCATGATACCATTTACTCAGAGGACTTATTTAGCCTCCAAAATTCAGTTTATGATGAAAAAAACTTATTTGATATCGATACCAGGAAATCAAAATTTGACTTACATCCATTCATTTTTCTTTCATTCTACAGTTTTGCTTTAACTGGAAACAACTATTGCTTTTTAGTCTTTCGTGACAACGTCCAAAGAATCTGAGCTCCAAGACCATGGATTAGTTTTAAAGCTTTCATTAGACCCGAGTAACGCCGGGCTATACTGCTAGTTATTATTAATTCATGTTATTTTAGTGGATGCCCATGTTTGAAGAGACCTTCTGTTTTATTTATTAAACAATATATTTGTTCATTTTGATCAACCAGACTGAATATTCTAGAAATTGTATTAATGGAACTGAATATTCTAGAAATTTTATTAGAGAAAAATATGCACTCTCTGGCAGGATTTGCACCTGCTTTGCCCTTGGCAGAAAAAAATTGTCATTAGATTTATTATGCATTAGACCTTGTCATCGACAAAGTGCATTGTCCACCAAGCAAAGCTGAATAGTGTTTTATAAATGCAAATTTTTCTCAGACTCTTGAAACATTCATAAACATTCAGTTTCATATCCTAACACAAACAAAGCAATTGCTTAAGAAGTAATGGATTTTTATTTATATTTCCATCAAATTTTATTTCTTTAGTTTTGGTAGATATCTATATCTAAACAGACGCTCTGCTATTTTTCTTTAAAAAGATTTCTTGAAAACAAATATAAATATTTATATTGTTTAATAAGAGATGTGAGTTGTGGGGCAGTGAATATCAGCTTGGAATGAGAAATCGGGGAACCGAGTTTAAATTCCAGTTGAAATCCTTTAATTCACTTACATGCAAATACCCTTGGGAAAGGTATTAACCCATCTCATCTCTCCAGTAATGGGTTAAATAACTGGACAGATTGGATTTTATAGCCTTGGCTGGCAACCAGTCTACCACAGAAAGTAATGGCAACCTACTGTGGTATAATCTTCTGCCTAGTCATTGATGCCTCTTTCAAGACATGATCACCCAATTATGTATCATATATGGCACTTAACTGACTAAATAAGAGAGAGTGAGAGAGACTTGATTTTATTAACAAGCAGTAAATGCAACTGAAAATCATCAGCAGCATTGTTAGCTTCTCACTACTCTATCACTATTACTATGCAAGATGTTTGAATGAGTTATATTCCTTAGTGCCAACAGCTCAGACCTTCACAGTTGGGATGAGCCATACCATCTTTATGGTAGGCAACCATCATCACTTCCTTTGTTTCCCTTTGATAAGGACCAAGTTTCATTTAGACAGTTTTTTTTCCCTAGACTGTTATTTTGGAGAACAAATTTTCAAGAGGATGCTTTCCTGACAATTACAATTTCGGTCTATTTAGATGCACTCTCAACTGATATCTATCCTGCATATTTTCTTTTCTTTTTTTTTAATCATCTCACCCCAAGGCAGGCAGAACTGCAACTAGTGTGCAGGGGGATACAGTGAAGGTACAGGGAGTGTTGAAGAAAGGATAAAAGATGGATGGGATCCAAGAAGACAGAAGATGGCAATTGATGTTGCATTTACATTTTTGGAGATTGTAACAATCAGGGAAGTGAAAAGACTGGGTATAGGTGTATTGAAGAAAAGAAAAAAAATGAACGGGATTCAAGAAGATACATGATGGCAAATGATGTTGTATTTACACTTTTGGAGATTGTAGCTATCAGGGAAGAGAAAAAACTGGATACAGGGAGCATTGAAGAAAGGATGAAAGATGAATGGGATCCAAGAAGATAGAAGATGGCAATTGATGTTGCATTTACATTTTTGGAGATTGTAACAATCAGGGAAGAGAAAAGACTGGGTACAGGGGATATTGAAGAAAAGAAAAAAGATGAACAGGATTCAAGAAGATACATAATGGCAACTGATGTTGCATTTACATTTTTGGAGATTATATTTATCAGGGAAGAGAAAAGACTGGGTACAGGAGGTATTGAAGAAAGGATAAAAGATGAATAGGATTCAAGAAGATAGAAAATAAGAATTGACATTGCATTTACATTTTTGAAAATTGTAGCTATCAGGGAAGAAAGTAAATGGAAGAGACTTCCATAGGAAGAAAATGCAAGAAAAGAAACTGTTAAAGTAGAAGAGATGGTTACATTTAACTATTTTAACAAGAAAATGGTGGGACCTAGATGCTAATCTAGTAGCATGCTTAAATTTTTGTGGTCAGGGCACCAAGGAAAAAAGGCTTCTCAGAGCAGTTGCCATTAAAATATTGATACATGAGATGTCAGTGAGGAAGTTGCTGAAGTCAAGATGCCAGATCAGGATCGAGTACATTGCATATCCTTCTTTGAATTTTCTGAAGAACTTTATGTGAATGAGACTTCTCAATTCTGATTGGGGTAAGAACTGACTCCTAAATTTGTATGCTTTCAAAGTAAAGCTGCTCTCTGTTTAAAAGAGAAACTTTCCTACCTTCCATCACTATAGATGACGCTAGACTCTTAGGAAGCAACAGTCTGTGCCACCTTGGCTTCACTGTCTCAACCAACCCAATGTGGAATAACTACATCAGGACTATGGCTACATCTACCATTAGAAAGTTTGGGTCACTGTGTCAGGTCAAAAAATTTTTCATCAGAATCCGTCTTGCAAATTTATAAATCTACCATTTTACTATTCACTGAATGTTGTTTCCATGTCTGGGCAGATGCTTCTGCAATTGATGTTATGGTTCTGGACAAAATTCAAAGAAGGATGTGCAATATAGTCTATCCTGATTTAGCAGCTTGAATTCAGTCACCATATTATCAATGGGATGAGGCTTTCCTCTATCATTTCTATCAATATTTTCATGGCTTCTACTCTGGCAAGCTTCTTTCCCAGGTGACAACATAAATTTAATTGTGCTACTAGATTGGCAACTAGGTCCCACCATTTTACCATCAAAATAGTCAATTGTAACTGCCTCTTCTACTCCTAAAGTTCCTTTTCTTGAACTTTCCACCTGTGGAACTTCCTTCCACATACTTCCTTCCTTGATGGCTACAATCTCTAAAAGTTTAAATTCACCATGAATCGCCATCTTCTATCTCCAAGATTCTTATCTTTCTCTTATCCTTTGTCCAAAATTCCCTGTATGTTGTTTTTTTCTTTCTTTTCTCTCACTGTAACTGCCTGTGCACCAGTGGGATTCTTGCTTTGTTTGGGGTGAAATGATTATAAAAAAATTTAAAAAAAAAAAAATATATAAAAATAGAAAAGTTAGAAATAATTGTAAATTGTTTTGCTTCAGCAACTGAATCTGTTTTCTGAATTCAATATTAAAATTTGAAAAGAAATATCACAATTGTATTAATATTTAACCTTTATAATTTCAATGTAAGTGAACAAATAAAAAAAAATTATCTTTGCAACATGCAACATCAATTGCCATCATCTATCTTCTTATTATGTACAGAATTATTTCAGAAAATATTATTTAATTGAATACCAAAACTCGAAAGGAAATATCACAATTGTAACAGAATCTAACCTTATGCATGATTTAAATAATCTTAAGCATTAATCTTATATTATTTATAGAATTGCTGAAAACATATTATGTTGTTATGAAAATAAGGTCTTAATTTTTTCAATGAAAAAAGAAAATAGAATCTGTATATAAATGAATTTAATTCACTAAGAAATCCACTGAAGATTGAAAATAAAATGGCATCCATTTCACTTGGAGCCTGGATAAATGAAGTGAATGTGTGTGATGTGTGTGTGTGTGTGTGTGTGTGTGATGTGTGTGTGTGTGTGTGTGTGTGTGTGTGTATGTGTGTGTGTGTGTGTGTTTAGCCAACATATCTGCTCTGTGCTTTATCTGTATTTGTTCTCAAATATGTAAGTTTTCTTTTCATATCTATCTATCTATCTATCTATCTATCTATCTATCTATCTATCGATCTCAGTCTGTTCCTCATCTATCTATCTATCTATCTATCGATCTCAGTCTGTTCCTCATCTATCTATCTATCTATCTATCTATCTATCTATCTATCTATCTATCTATCTCAGTCTGTTCCTCATCTATCTATCTATCTATCTATCTATCTGTTATGTTATGTCCATATCAATTTCAGTCTATCTATCTATCTATCTATCTATCTATCTATCTATCTATCTATCTATCTATCTATCTATCTATCTCAGTCTGTTCCTTATCTATCTATCTATCTATCTATCTATCTATCTATCTATCTCAGTCTGTTCCTTATCTATCTATCTATCTATCTATCTATCTATCTATCTATCTATCTATCTATCTATCTCAGTCTGTTCCTTATCTATCTATCTATCTATCTATCTATCTATCTATCTATCTATCTATCTATCTATCTATCTATCTATCTATCTCAGTCTGTTCCTTATCTATCTATCTATCTATCTATCTATCTATCTATCTATCTATCTATCTATCTCAGTCTGTTCCTATCTATCTATCTATCTATCTATCTATCTATCTATCTATCTCAGTCTGTTCCTTAACAGACTCCTTGTAACAGAATCTAACCTTATGCATGATTTAAATAATCTTAAGCATTAATCTTATATTATTTATAGAATTGCTGAAAACATATTATGTTGTTATGAAAATAAGGTCTTAATTTTTTCAATGAAAAAAGAAAATAGAATCTGTATATAAATGAATTTAATTCACTAAGAAATCCACTGAAGATTGAAAATAAAATGGCATCCATTTCACTTGGAGCCTGGATAAATGAAGTGAATGTGTGTGATGTGTGTGTGTGTGTGTGTGTGTGTGATGTGTGTGTGTGTGTGTGTGTGTGTGTGTATGTGTGTGTGTGTGTGTGTTTAGCCAACATATCTGCTCTGTGCTTTATCTGTATTTGTTCTCAAATATGTAAGTCTTTTCTATCTATCTATCTATCTATCTATCTATCTATCTATCTATCTATCTATCTCAGTCTGTCTTATCTATCTATCTATCTATCTATCTATCTATCTATCTCAGTCTGTTCCTCATCTATCTATCTATCTATCTATCTATCTATCTATCTATCTATCTCAGTCTGTTCCTCATCTATCTATCTATCTATCTATCTATCTGTTATGTTATGTCCATATCAATTTCAGTCTATCTATCTATCTATCTATCTATCTATCTATCTATCTATCTATCTATCTATCTATCTATCTATCTATCTATCTATCTATCTATCTCAGTCTGTTCCTTATCTATCTATCTATCTATCTATCTATCTATCTATCTATCTCAGTCTGTTCCTTATCTATCTATCTATCTATCTATCTATCTATCTATCTATCTATCTCAGTCTGTTCCTTATCTATCTATCTATCTATCTATCTATCTATCTATCTATCTATCTATCTATCTCAGTCTGTTCCTTATCTATCTATCTATCTATCTATCTATCTCAGTCTGTTCCTTATCTATCTATCTATCTATCTATCTATCTATCTATCTATCTATCTATCTATCTATCTATCTATCTATCTATCTCAGTCTGTTCCTTATCTATCTATCTATCTATCTATCTATCTATCTATCTATCTATCTATCTCAGTCTGTTCCTTATCTATCTATCTATCTATCTATCTATCTATCTATCTATCTCAGTCTGTTCCTTATCTATCTATCTATCTATCTATCTATCTATCTATCTATCTATCTATCTATCTATCTATCTCAGTCTGTTCCTTATCTATCTATCTATCTATCTATCTATCTATCTATCTATCTATCTATCTATCTGTTATGTCCATATCAATTTCTATCTATCTATCTTTTCCATTATGTCCATATCAATTTCTTTCTATCTATCTATCTATCTATCTATCTATCTATCTATCTATCTATCTATCTATCTATCTGTTATGTCCATATCAATTTCTATCTATCTATCTATCTATCTATCTATCTATCTATCTATCTATCTATCTATCTATCTATCCAAGTGTAATCTGACTACTTATTATGCAACAAACTCAGTGATAGAAACATATATGAACTGTGTAATATACAAACATAAAATTGGGTGAAGAAAAGAACCATGAGACAGCAAGAGAAGTGGATAGCATAGAGATAGATATTCACAAAATAAAACAAAAAGTGCAGGCTTAATTAAGTAACCTAAATACAAATAATAATTATATGATTATAATATTATATTTCCTGATAAAATATGAGATAACAGTTGTCCTATAGTCAATAACTGTCTATTTCCTTCTAAATGATGCAAAATTAATGTCAACTTTTTGTATGGTCTTGGGTTATATTTAAAGTTTTGTCTTCTTGTGAGTGCATGTGAGTTTTTCTGCTGTCTTCTTCATGAGTTAAGCCTTTATTTAACTTCCTTTCATGTAACTGTCTTATGTTTGTGTATCCTAAGTGTAGTTGGATTCACTTCTTTCCTATGTCAGTGAACCCACCAAACTACATTTGAGGACTGATTTTTCTCTTGGTGGGTTCAAGGTTACCTTCTAGGTCACTCATCAAGAACGATAGATAGATAGATAGATAGATAGATAAGGAACAGACTGAGATAGATAGATAAATAGATAGATAGATAGATAGATAGATAGATAGATAGATAGATAGATAGATAGACAGATAGATAAGGAACAGACTGAGATAGACAGATAGATAAGGAACAGACTGAGATAGATAGATAGATAAGGAACAGACTGAGATAGATAGATAGATAGATAGATAGATAGATAAGGAACAGACTGAGATAGATAGATAGATAGATAGATAGATAGATAGATAAGGAACAGACTGAGATAGATAGATAGATAGATAGATAGATAGATAGATAAGGAACAGACTGAGATAGATAGATAGATAGATAGATAGATAGATAAGGAACAGACTGAGATAGATAGATAGATAGATAGATAGATAAGGAACAGACTGAGATAGATAGATAGATAGATAGATAAGGAACAGACTGAGATAGATAGATAGATAGATAGATAGATAGATAGATAGATAGATAAGGAACAGACTGAGATAGATAGATAGATAGATAGATAGATAGATAGATAGATAGATAGATAAGGAAACAGACTGAGATAGATAGATAGATAGATAGATAGATAGATAGATAGATAAGGAACAGACTGAGATAGATAGATAGATAGATAGATAAGGAACAGACTGAGATAGATAGATAGATAGATAGATAGATAGATAGATAGATAGATAAGGAACAGACTGAGATAGATAGATAGATAGATAGATAGATAGATAAGGAACAGACTGAGATAGATAGATAGATAGATAGATAGATAGATAAGGAACAGACTGAGATAGATAGATAGATAGATAGATAGATAGATAGATAGATAGATAGATAAGGAACAGACTGAGATAGATAGATAGATAGATAGATAGATAGATAGATAGATAGATAAGGAACAGCATCTATATAGATAGATAGATAGATAGATAGATAGATAGATAGATAAGGAACAGACTGAGATAGATAGATAGATAGATAGATAGATAGATAGATAGATAGATAAGAAACAGACTAGATAGATAGATAGATAGATAGATAGATAGATAGATAGATAGATAGATAAGGAACAGACTGAGATAGATAGATAGATAGATAGATAGATAGATAGATAAGGAACAGACTGAGATAGATAGATAGATAGATAGATAGATAGATAGATAAGGAACAGACTGATAGATAGATAGATAGATAGATAGATAAGTGAATGACTGAGATAGATAGATAGATAGATAGATAAGGAACAGACTGAGATAGATAGATAGATAGATAGATAAGGAACAGACTGAGATAGATAGATAGATAGATAGATAAGGAAACAGACTGTGATACATAGATAGATAGATAGATAGATAGATAGATAGATAGATAAGGAACAGACTGAGATAGATAGATAGATAAATAGATAGATAGATAGACAGATAGATAGACTGAAATTGATATTGACATAATGGACCTAGTTGCCAATCTTGTGGCTTGAGTAAATTCGTATATAGGGGGCACTACTGAATTAAATTCATCGATGTAGAAGCTGTGAAAGTATTTGTAGATACAATTCAATAAAACTTAGAAGGGACCAAAAAGAAAGAGAGAGTGTGAGAGATATTTTTTCATTTCACTATTAACAAGGTGATAATGCCACTAAGATGTCAGCATTTACTCAGAGTGAAAGAGATATTAGTGAGGAGAAAGGACAATAAAAGAATAGAATTGAAGAATGTAGAAGATAGAAAGCTTAAAGAACCTGATACGAACAGGCCAGACAGAGGGTAAAAGAGATTGGGGAAAGCAATAGATAACATATTTGAACTGCCTGAGCAGGTGGGGGACAGAACTGGGGTTGTGTGGTAACAGAAGAAAGTGTGCTAAGAGCCACCAGAAATAGGGAAATGTGGAAAGCTATGATCGAACAAGCCACATAGAAGAAGAAGAAGAAGAAGAAGAATCTATCTATCTATCTATCAGTATTTCTCAGTTGACATCTATCTATCTATCTATCTGTCAGTATTTCTCAGTTGACATCTATCTATCTATCTATCTATCTATCTATCTATCTATCTATCTATCTATCTATCTATCACTGGCCAGGATCTATCTATCTATCTATCTATCTATCTATCTAGCTAGCTAGCTAGCTAGCTATATAAATATATCTTTTTATTAATACCTTTCAATCTATCTAAATATGTCAAATAAAATATATATAAAATAAAGAGAAAGGGGGAGTGAATAAATTAAAGTGGGAACAAGTATTATCCTCCTTCATAAAACATATTCAAGAAAAAACAAAAAGGATAAAAAACGACAGACAGAAAAAAGTCAAAGAGAGAGGGGAAAAAGAAAAAGATAGAGAAAGAAAAATAGGAGTGAGAAGATGAAAAGAAACACAAAGCGAGAATTCAAACAAAAAAAAGAGTAAAAAAAATAACAGCTAAGTCTTACAGACAAAAAGTCTTTTATTTTTACACTTTAATTCACAAAGAGAAAAAGTTTAAATTTATTTAGATATCTTTATTTGCTTTTTATATATTGAAACATTTTTTATACACTGTCTTGATATTTTTTTAGATGTATTTTTGATGTTTCTTTTATCACGTATTGTCCTTGTTCAACTGAAAGAAAAATCATTTTGAAGTTTGTTTCGGTAATTTTACTTTTTTTAAAATTTTCTCATTATTATTTTCTTTCTTTCTTTTTGAAATGGTTTATTTCTTCTTTATCTTGTATTTTTATCACTACAAATTCTTCTATAGGTGAATTTCTTGAATGTGTATGGAAAAAAT
Organism: Ascarosepion bandense; assembly: GCA_037127315.1. Classification (NCBI taxonomy): domain Eukaryota; kingdom Metazoa; phylum Mollusca; class Cephalopoda; order Sepiida; family Sepiidae; genus Ascarosepion; species Ascarosepion bandense. The sequence goes on from JBBBDQ010000668.1 coordinate 1,997,761, forward strand.
ATATTTATACCTTTCTCACAAAGTCTATTCAGAAGATATCATAATCAGTAACCATAGTTAGTAATGACACTATTTTACACTATTTAGTACTTGTCTATATTCCTGAGATGATGTAGTATTTACACTATTTACGTTGTTTAAACTCTTGCCCTCATCATTGCTGCCATGTTTACATTTCGGTTGTTCTACACTCAGGCCTTTTTCAGGTGCTACGAATTTTAAACCAAACCCTTTATTACAATCACTAGGGCATATAATTTTCATTCCCTATGCAATGCCACTTCTGGTAGCCATGTAGTTATCATGTAGAAGTGGAATTGCACATGGAATGAGAATGATATACTCCAATGTTCAAATTAAAGGGTTTGGTTTGAAATTCCTATCACCTGAAGAAGGCCAGTGTGTATAATGGCTGAAATGTTGTAAACATGGCAGTAAAGATGAGGACAATAGTACAAACAATGTAAATAGCATTTATACTATTTATTGGGTTGTCAGGAAATTCCATGCTAATTTTTCAGAGAAATTAAAGCACAGAACAAAATTAGGCCATTCGATATTTATTAAACTAAATATGAACCATATTGATGCACAACCTTTCTCCATTTTTCTTTTATCTTAAAGATTCCATCTTCCTAGATTTTTGGTGATTTATCGTCAATGAACTCATTAAGGTAGTTTTTTTGTCAGCCAAAGAATTAAATTTTTTACTATTTAGACTATTTTGAGAGGACTGCATAAATGAAAATCCAAAGAAGCAATGTCTGTTGAATATGGCAGGTGAGATAACACATCCCAGCCAAGGTGTAAAATTTTTGCTGCATTGCCAAAGAAAAATGAAGTCTGGCATTATTTTTGATGGAAAGCAACACCTTTTCTGTTTGCCAATTCTGAGCATTTTTCTTGAATTGCTACCTGTTGTGAGCAGTACATTTTAGAATCAATTGACAGGTTACTAAAATAGGCTAATAGTACTGGATTACTTTCAAATCCCACTAGATGCACAATATGACTTTCTTAGGATGTAGACTTGCTTTTGTAGTGGTTAAACTTGACTCATGTCACTTATAACAGGATCTTTTTCATTGAACATTGTAGTAAAGGATTCATTTTGCATCATCTATCACAGTTTGCTTAAGAAAGTGTGCATCTTTAATGTGTTTATACAGCAGTAGTAGTAGGCCTTTGTTGGTCAGGGTTGACCATGGGTAGCATCTTAGTTGTCTGCTTGGCTGGAGCATCAGCGTTTGTGAATGCAGAAGCCAATGCGGGAGTGGCAGTCTTTTTTGCAGAGGTTGTATTTATGTTTTGTTTCTGGTCTGTTAGAGCTGTCATTTTGCTTTCTGTTAACCCACCTCTCCATGGCAACATGGGTCGGTTGCTTCTCCCTTGATTAGAGTTGTTGGGCCAGGGTTTCTCTCCATTTGGTCTGGTTGACTGCTATGCTCTCCCATGACTGTGTGTTGATGCCCACATCTTTCATATCTTGTTTTATGATGTCACGATACCACAATTGTGGCCGCCCAGTGGGTTTCCTTCCAGAGGATAGCTCTCCATACAGGAGGTCTTTTGGAGTGTGACCATCTGGCATGCAGTGGACATGGCCTAGCTAGCAGAGTCTGTACTGTTTAAGGAGTGTGAACATTGTGGGCAAACAGAACCTTAGTGTTGGGCAACTTGTCTTGCCATGAGAATCCCAATATATATCGGATACTTCTCACATGGAATGTGTTCAGACGCTTCTCTTGCTTGGCATACATGGTCCATGTCTCGCTGCCATATAGCAGTATGCTGATGACACAGGCATTTTACACTGCCATCTTTGTTTTCATTGTCAGCAAATGACAGATAAAAATGTAATTCAAAAGATTATTTTCACTTAGATCATGTGGTACCCAAATATTGTAGTGATTTGAGTATCCAAGCTCAACTAAGCGCTCATGGATAATAGATTTTGATAAATTTATTTTTTCTGTCAGTTTCTGCTTTGTGTAATGTGGGTTATTCTCAATCAATATCTTGTAGTAGGGGGTCTGCCTAAGTGTTCGTCATCAATAAGGCTACCATCACCAACTTTAAACTTAGTGAAACACTTCTGTACAGTCCTGTCAGCTAAAGCACCTTTATCATACACAGTACATTTTTCTTTTTGTTGTTTGTGAGTAATAAAAAACATCAGGTGTCTAAAATTCATCTTATAACCTTCCATTTTTATCGGGATACAAGATTGACAAGAATTCAGTCAGTCAGTTAAGTGCCATACGTTAAATCACACATGGGCGATCATGTCTCGAAAGAGTCATGACTGACTAGGCAGAAGATTATCTCGCAGTAGGTTGCCATTGCTTTCTGCGGTCGACTGGTTGCCGACCAAGCCTATAGAACACAATCTGTCCTGCTATTTAACCCATAACTTGAAGGAAGAGATGGATTAATACCTTTCCCAAGGTTATTTGCGCGTAAGTGAATACAATGGATTCAAATGGAATTTGAACATAATTTTAAACACTTTCTTTCACAAGAGATAGCTTGAAGTGTGCTCTAATCAGAAAAGTAAACCTGTCAATAATCTTGACATGTTTTAACATGTTGGAACATGAATGATTAAAAATTGACATTAACTTTTCCAAACAACCCAATATATTGTTCGTACTGTTGTCCTCATCTTTATCTTTCTATTCACAATGTTTATATCATTGTATGCTCCAGTCTCCTTTAGGTGATACATTGGAATTTCAAACTTAAACATTATGAAAATGACAGAAAAGATTAGGACTACAGTTCAAACAATGTAAAAAATGTAAATAATTAAACTACTTCATCTTAAAAATATAGACAAATACTATTTTAGCCTGTTGAAATCTATCTATCTATCTATCTATCTATCTATCTATCTATCTATCTATCTATCTAAGTGAGTTCATATCTATCTCAGTCTTTTCATATCTATCTATCTATCTATCTATCTATCTATCTATCTATCTATCTGTGTTCATATCTATCTCTCTGTGTTCATATCTATCTCAGTTTGTTCATATCTATCTATCTATCTATCTATCTATCTAAGTGAGTTCATATCTATCTCAGTCTTTTCATATCTATCTATCTATCTATCTATCTATCTATCTATCTATCTGTGTTCATATCTATCTATCTATCTATCTATCTATCTATCTATCTATCTATCTATCACAGTCTGTTCATATCTATCTATCTATCTATTGTAATTCATATATATCTATTTCAAATTGTTCATATCTATCCATTTATCTAATTCAAATTGTTCATCTCTCTTTCCCTTTCTATACACACACACACACACACACACACACACACACACACACACACACATATATATATATATATATATATATATATATATATCAGTCCATTCCAATTTATCTCAATCTGTCTTTATTAATGTTTATTTATCTATTTATCTTATTCATTTACTATTCCCCTCTTTTCTTACCTTCTATGTTCTTTTACATATTTATCTACCTGTTCATGATTAACATTTTATTTTTCTCACTCATGTTTTCTCAGCCTAAATCAGGTCTGATTAAAAATAACTTAAAAGTAAAAAACAACAATTAAATTTTGCATAAATAAGTGAAAACAAAAATGCTCACATAAAAAAAATGAACTTCCTTCAAAGAAATTATGTAAAAAGCAACTTAATATTTTTTGCCAATCTTCAATTTTTAATGTATTCTTTTAATAGCTATTGATTGAGAATTCAACAACAGAAGAAAATCATTATTTAAATGAACACAGTCATGAAAATAATTTAGCAGAATGGAAAATGACATTCATTATTGTCTTTTTTCTGAGTTGATTGTCTTTTAGTTTAGAATTTAAATGAAAATTTTATAAATTCCATAATTTCTTAATCATGCATAAAATATATGATTCATGAAATACATATAAATTACATAATGTATAATTTTAAAAACACATAAATATATATTTTAATATAACTTTGTCTCATCCAATCTTATCACATTTTATAAATTGTAAACATGTATAATTTATAAATTCTTCAGAAAATGTTTAATATATAATTCATAAAATGTATAAAGTGTTTAATTTGGTTATTCTACCTAAATATATTAAAATTATTTGTTTGAACATTATTTTTGATCGATACTTGTATTTAAGTAGATATTCTGTTTATAATCAAGCAGTATATTTATATATTTATTTCTCCCGACCTGATTATTTACGATAAATTTTGTTATGAAAATGTGTGTCTTTGTGCAGGATTCAAACCTGCAACCCTATCAACATAGGGGAAGCCACCAATTGATCTGGCATATCTTAGACCTCTTGACCATGAATGACCAACAGTCTAAACAAAGTCAAATCAAGCCTATATAACACAATTTTTGATTCATGTAAATAATCATGTCTGCACTGAAATGTATCATAATGTCAATAAATGTAAACATACAATGTTATGGAAATTCATGAAAATTAACGAAATGATTTTAAACAACGGAAAATTTGAAATAATTTGTTTGAACGTTATTTTGGATCAATATTCATATTTAAGTAGATATTCTGTTTATAATCAAACAGTATATATATTTATTTCTACCGGCCTGATTATTTAAAATAAATTTTATTACGAAAATCAATTGGTGACTTCTCCTATGTTGATAGGGGTTGCAGGTTTAAATCCTGCTGAATGACACTCATTTTTGTAATAAAATTTATTGTAAATAATCAGGCTGGTAGAAATAAATATATATAGTGTTTGATTGAGGATGTGCATTGTGGTGCAGTAGATATTGACTCAGAACGAGAAATCGGGGAGCTGAGTTCGAGTTCCAGTTGAATTCCTTGCATTTACTTGTACACAAATACCCTTGGGGAAAGTATTAATTCCCTCCAATTATGGGTTAAATAATAGAACATATTGGGTTTTATAGCCTTGGCTGGCAACCAGTCTACTGCAAAAAGCAATGGCAAACTACTGCTGGATAATGTTCTGCCCAGTCAGTCATATCTCTTTTGAGACATGATCGCCCAAAGCGTGTATCATATATGGCACTTAACTGACTGACTGTTTGATTATAAACAGAATATCTACTTTGATACAAGTGTTGATCAAAAATAATTTTCAAACAAATAATTTCACATTGCCACATTGGTTGCTTCCTCAACCAATGTTCTATTCTATGACTATAATAGCAATATCTACAACCAAACTAATAGTGATAGAATGTGAAACCTCTCGGCCCATGCTTCTCCAACTACTACACGTCCCACATGGAAAATACAATATTAAAAATGTCACTAAAACCCAAAATATATGTCTACTATGTTGACAACATTTTAGTGAAAAACAAACAAGCAATTGGTAATCTCCAAACCGTATTTGAACAAAACTCTATCCTTAACATTACCTATGAATTTGGTCAAGAAAATAAACTCCTATTTTTAAACTAGAATTCAGTAATAACACAGTTACCACTTCATAACACAAAAAAATCCACTAAGACAAACTCTTGCTACCTTAATTTTAATTGTGACTGCCCACTTAGAAATAAAAAATCCATCAAAGAGAGCACAGGAGAATTTATCCTCTTTTTTTTTTTTTTTTTAAATAAGCGTTTCACCCCGAGCAAGGCATGTCACTGCCACTACTGCGCAGGGGGCTACATAGAGTGGAGAAAGGATGATTAAATATAGGAAATGTCAGAGGGTGGGTGATAGGCGGGTAAGGATACCGAGAATGAGGGTTGGGTAGATGAGAGTGTTCTGAGAATAATTGGGAGTTAGTGTGATAGGAGGTGTCTATTGAACCTACATTTAAACACCTGGAGATTGTAGCTGTCGGGAAAGCAGACTTGTGGAAGGGAGTTTCACAGGCGGGAAGTGTGAGAAAAGAAGCTGTTGGAGTAGAATTTACGGTTACATCTTATTTGTTTAACTGTAAAAGGGTGGGACCTAGTTGCTAATCTAGTATCTCGTGTAAATTCGTGCTTATCCTCTTATTCATTTTTCTTAAAGAACTCAATAAAGTAAAACAGACAAGTTAACAATGGTTTTTCTAACAACATCATCGACCACCAGATTAGACTATTTCTTTCTAAAGTAACTAATATTAAGACTGAACATAAAGATAAAAACAATAACAAAAGCTAAATACCTGCCAACTATAAACAAGATGAATTTTCTCTTAGAAATAACATAAAAAAATACACAACCCCAGTTAACCCAAACAAGAAAATTAAATTAATTATCAAATACAGGTCGGCAATACTAGAATCAAGAAAGTACAAAAATTTAAATACCTGAGAAGTGTTATAACAGAAGACAGAAAGTACGACACAGAGATCCGAAGGCAAATTGGCATGGCAAAAAAGCATTCCAGAAGTTGAGTAAAGTACTAAAACACAGCAAAATTTCACTAGAAACAAAGAAAGTGCTAGATTGCTATGTGATGTCAGTTCTTCAATACAGCAGTGAATGCTAGACAATATCATCAAAGATGAGGAAAAAACTTGAAGCAGCAGAAATATGGCTTTACAGGAGGATGCTGCGAATATCATGGACTGAGCATGTGAGCAATGATGAGGTGTTGGAAAGAATGGCAATGAAAAGAAAATTAATAGTGAGCATCAGGAAGAGACAACTGAAGTTCCTGGGAGATGCAATGAGGAAGGAGGGTTTGGAGAATGTGATACTGACAGGCCAGATAAAAGGAAAAAGAGACAGAGGAAGGCAGCGGATAACATATTTGAAGGGCCTGATCAGGTGGATGATGGAATGGGCATTGCGAGGTGTAACAGGAGAAAACATACTAAGAGCCACCAGGGATACGGAGACGTGGAAAGCCATGATTGTCTACGTCCTAAAAGGACAGAGCTCATAGAAGAAGAAGAACTTTATCATAAAAATAACAACACACCTGCAAAATCAAAACTACATTTATCAGTGCAAATGTTCCTTAAGGAACTGTGTTCATGATCAAACCAAACTCCTAAATAAGTACATTGGTCACACTACTACATGCTTATCCAGATGACTCACATTACACTTACCTGACTACAGATCTATGAGGACTTATTTAAACACACAAAAAATCCTACCTGATTCCATCTGAAACATGTGGGATAGAACATTTTAAGAATTGAAAGCATTTTGGATAAACCCAACTAAAACATACAAAGTAAAAATTGCACATCCACAAAAGTGAATTCAAACAACTAAAAAAATTTTGGAAAAACCCAAACCATAGCAAATTTCACAAGTCTCTGTGAGAAGCAATATTCTGGATCCTGATTAGATACAAAATAGAAAATTCATATTACTGCCTCAATCAAATGTTTTTTTTTTTTCACTCCTAATGAAGAAAATGCCCCTGGGAACCAGTCACATGACCAGATTTAACTACTTAACAAAATTCCATGATCGGTCAAGTCACTCAGATGGGAGCAGCTAGACGAAACAACTAAAATATAACCGGAGAAGCTTCAACCATGACCTGGACATAGTTCGGGTCATACATTGTCCTCTTTCTCCTTTCTCATGTGCTGATTCATTTTACTACTACTTCTCTATACAAAGACATTCCTAAGAAACAAACGCTTATACATACATACGTATATACACATATACTCTTTCAACAAATTACTACTATGAACATTTGTATGAATTCTTGATACCCTAAACTTTGTATTTGAACATTAATTTCTACAAATTCTTATTCCTTTCTTATGATAAATTTCTATTTTTCTTCTCACAAATATGTTATAATATCCAGTTCTATTCACAAAATTTACTTATTTTCAACAACCTGATGATATCATAAAATGATTGTCGGCTATGTTTTGAAATGGCCTTGTACTAGGCATGGCCAATGCACCCTACAGCTTCAAACATGCTGGTAAAAAATACAAGTATAACAGCCTCATCCATACATAGAAAAAGGTAAAAAATAATGGAAGCCCTAATAATAAAAATGGAAAAGCCAAGACTTCAATAACATTGACAACACACATGACCACAATGAGCTGAATGTGTTCAGAAAATAAAACCTTCCTATAATTATAGACATTCATAAAAGAAGGCAGGAAAAAACATATTTAATTAAAAAAATAAATAAAAAAGATAAATATAGCCAAAAGTGTTTGGATATACAAAACTTAGACAGTTTTTACATACTCAATGTCCAGGAAAAAAAAAACACTTATTAACAAAATATTAATGAATAAAAAACATTATCACTCTACTTTCTCAGTCACATTAACAAAGCATGTATAAATGAAGGGTTGCTGCTTGTATGACAAATTGAAAATATTTAATTAAAAATAAAAAATAAAAAAAGATAAATGTAGTCAAAAGTGTTGGGATATACAAAACTTTTGGGCAGTTTTTACACACTCAATTTCCAGAAAAAAAATACTTGTATGGACAAAAGAAAAATTAAATAAAAAACTTTAACAAAACATGTATACATGAGGAATTACTGTTTGTATGACAAATTTGGAAATATTTAATTAAAAATAAAAAAGATAAATTTAGCCAAAATGTTTGAATATACAAAACTTTTGGACAGTTTTTACACACTCAATGTCCAGAAAAAAATAACATATTTATGAACAAAAGAAAAATTAACTAAAAACTTTAACAAAACATGTATTAATGAGGGTTTGCTTCATGTATAACGAATTGGAAAAAGTATTTGTGATGCCTTTCATCCATTAGGATTTCATCAGACTCTGTTTGTTTACATTGTTTTGACTATACATGTGTATGAACAGGAGATACTAAGAGTTTCAAAACTAAAAATAAATAATTTTTTTTGCAATCTAGATTTTACATTTTCTATTGCAAAAGTTCTGTTAAGCTATATTCATTAGATCAACCACTCCCAAGGGAATGCTTCCTTGATTACTACAATCTTATCATTTAAACTATACATCTTACCATCAATTTTAACCTGAAACCATTTACTATGAGTGCCTAATGGGCACTTATTAATGAAAATGATCAAAATAAAAGCAAGTGACACGTTTTTAAAAATGCAAGAAAATGATTGATTGCATATAAATCATATTTACTTTAATTTTATCTATGATGGATGAACATGAGGCATAATATCAATCAAGAAAATAATTGACACTTGATTGATACGTTTGTTAAATAAATAAAAACTATCATTTCTGAGGGTAGCCTGAAAGTTTTTGAGATGACACAGTTAATCCAAAGTGACAAAGGACAACAAACAAATTAAAGTAACAAAAACCCCCAATCATAAAAACTAATTTCCTGGACTAAGCCTAAAAAATATAAGACATTACTCCCACAACTAATATCTTTCATATATTATTTAAAGTTTGCCACAGTTTTCTTTTTCAAACAGATCCCTGGAAATGTAAATCTTTTCTATACCTCATATAGTTTTATAATTACATTAGATCTCATGGAAGGCTCTACAACTACAGTTAAAGAAAGTATAGAGAAAGGACTGCATATATTGTTTAAATTTGGCTACCATCTCCTTTTTAAATAGATCCTTGGGAATATATACTTTTACTATATCTCATGTAGTTTTATAGTTATATTAGATCTCATGGAAGGCTCTACAACTAAAGTTAAAGAAAGTATAGAGAAAGGACTGCATATATTATTTAAATTTGGCTGCCATCTCCTTTTTAAATAGATCTTTGGGAATATATACTTTTACTATATCTCATGTAGTTTTATAGTTATATTAGATCTCATGGAAGACTCTACAACTAAAGTTAAAGAAAGTATAGAGAAAGGACTGCATATATTATTTAAATTTGGCTGCCATCTCCTTTTTAAATAGATCTTTGGGAATATATACTTTTACTATATCTCATGTAGTTTTATAGTTATATTTCATGGAAGACTCCACAACTACAGTTAAAGAAAGTGGAGAGATAGATTGCATATATTATTTAAATTTGGCTACCATCTTCTTTTTAAATAGATCCTTGGGAATATATACTTTTACTATATCTCATGTAGTTTTATAGTTTTTTTTCATCTCATGGAAGGCTCCACAACTACAGTTAAAGAAAGTGGAGAGAAAGACTGCATATATTATTTAAATTTGGCTACCATCTTCTTTTAAATAGATCCTTGGGAATGCATACTTTTTCTATATTTTTTGTATGGAAATGGAAGTATTGTATATATATATATATATATATATATATACAAAATAAATGAAATCTTAAAGACAACTAAAATAATTAAAAGCAAACACCAACCCCAAAATTTAAAAATATACTAACCTCATCAAAATCTCAGCAACACACAACACAGGGGTCACAAAAGGCAACAAAAAAAGATGTGGTGTAGGCAATATAATAATAGAAAAAAAAACATTCCAAGTTCAAAAACATGTCTACATTCAAAATAAAAACAAATCTGAGCTGCAATTCTAAAAACGTAACTTATGTTCTAAAATGCGATGAATGCACAATAATATACATGGGGTGACACAAGGCCTAAATAAAAGTGTATCCCTGCACAGGAGTAACACTAAACTAACCAATAACAAGAAATTGTATGTCTTCCAACATTTACATGAATGCAGTAGAGGTAAATTCAGAGTAATGCCCATCTACCAAAATGCAGATTATGACATGCACATGATGCAGGAAGAAATATTTATAAAAAACACAAGACTTCCCTCAACAAAACAACATGTAAAACTAAGACACACACAGACAGACTAAATTCAAACACGATCAAAAAAAATGTGTGTACTATTGCAAATAATAGTATTCCAAAAGCAACAAAAAGAACTAGATGACCAGTAGAGTTGAAATGAATCAAAATTGCTGAAAGCAATTTTGAAGTATAAAGACAAAATCAAATTTTGCATGTCTGTGTAAAAATATTTTATGACCAACAAAAGGTGACGGATGTGACTTAATGTGACAGTGTGAAAAAAATCACAACAAACACATACGCATATGAACTTTCTGACCTGCTCACCACTTATCTCTATATATAAATGATAGTTTAGCCATCAGAAAAACTAATGGATCTCGATATGTAAAGTCACAAGTTTATTTGTCTAAAGTGAGTCAACTCAAAACACATGTAGTGACACAAATACCATTATAGACACTTAATATATCATGTTTATCTGCCTGTATGTCTGTATTTTTTCAGCCCTTTTATTTTAGTTTTTGCTTTGGGTTTGGCTCTAAGTAGGTATAATTGTAGTTCTTAGTCTCAGCCATGATACCATTTACTCAGAGGACTTATTTAGCCTTCAAAATTCAGTTTATGATGAAAAAAACTTATTTGATATTGATACCAGAAAATCAAAATTTGACTTACATCCATTCATTTTTCTTTCAGTCTACGGTTTCACTTTAAGTGGAAACAACTATTGCTTTTTAGTCATTTGTGCCAACATCCAAAGAGTCTGAGCTCCAGGACCATGGTTTAGTTTTAAAGCTTTCATTTCACCTGAGCAATGCTGGGCTATACTGCTAGTATATGTATAAACTCTATCTATGATTTCTAACATAATTTCTAAGCTTTACTCCTATAAAGCAAGCAGAAGTGATGGAATGCCAGTCATCATCCAAAAAAAGCACTGCTTCATCAGGTCTACTGCTGATGTGCTAATGGCCATCATTGAACAAATGTACCAGTTTCTTGATAAGAAAAGAAAAGCCCAGGATGTTGCTCTAAATATTTGACAGGGTTTGGGTATTCTGGCCTTCTGCTCAAGCTACATGGCTGCAGTATTTCTGAAAGATTGTTTAATTTAATCCACTAATTTCTATCAAATCATGAAATGAAGGTTGTTTTGAATGTCCAAGCTTCCAGATCTTTCATATGAATGTGTGGGCATCTCTCAAGTACCTATCCTTTGTTCTACATTTTTCCTGATCTTCATCAATGATCTTCCTGATTTACTCCTTTCACGAGTAGCATCTATACAGATGACACCACTATTTACTCCTGTCTCAATAAAAAAAAATCTGTCAAGGCTGAAAAGTAAACTTTGCTGCTGCTCCTGAAAAGGACCTCCAATCTGTGATGGAATGAGATAAGAAATGGTTTTTAAATTTTAATGCTTCCAAAACAAAGCTACTCTTTTTTAACCACCATAGAAAAACTTTCCTACTTTCCATCAGTATGGATGACGCTAGTCTCCTAAAAAGCAACACACTGCACCTCCTTGACCTCACTCTCTTAACTAACCTCAAATGGTATGTTTACATCAAATCTATAGCTGTATCTACTGCTAGGAATGTTGGTTTACTGTATTGGGCCAGAAAGTTTTTCTTGTCAGAATACATTTTGCACATTTATAAATCTACCATTTTTCCATGCATTGAAAACTGTTGCCATATCTGGTTGGGTGATATGTTATTCTTCTCAAGGTTCTCAACAATATCAAAAAGTGAATCTCTTCAGTCATTTTCTCACTACTGTGATGTGTCTTTTCTCTTTCTTTTCGGTGGAACACCCTTCCGTATACTTGCTTCCTTGATAGCTACAATCTCCAAAAGTTTAAATGCAACATCAGTTGACATCTTCTGTCTCCCTAAATCCCTATCCACTACATAAATCTCAGCCATTCCCCTAAATACCATGCACCACTTATCCTTTCTTTGGTATCCGTTGGACCCTGTTTTATTCTTTCACTGTAATCCCCGGCGCACCAGTGGCAATCCTGCTTTAATTGTGGTTAAATGATTATTAAAAAAAAGATAGCTATCGTCTGATTTGAATAGATAGATAGATAGATAGATAGATAGATAAACATGGTTAGATTTGAATAGATATAGATATATATGGTATTATTTAGACAGATTAATGATGTCTGATCTAGATAGATAGATGTGGACTGTTTACAATAGATAGATAGATAGATAGATAGATATGGACTGACTTAAATAGATACAAATATGTATATATTGATAGATATTTGGCTGATTCATTTGATAGCCTTATTCATCGGCACAATCCATAAAACAGAGCTTGCTCTTCATTTCTTACCTAATAACTGAAGAAGTCTGTAAAACTCGTCTGCTGAAACATGGCAGAAATAACAAAATCAGTGCAACGACTGAGTTCAGTAATCTGAAGAATTTGCAAAATAAGAATTCCTCACCTTTACTTGTAAAGAATGCTGAATCAGCCGAAACATTTTGTTAGCAAGAAAAACAAAGAATGAGTGAAGTAGTCCCTATGATTCTTGAAACTATCTAAATACTAACAGCATAGCTCAGCGTTGCTCGGGTGTAATGAAAGCTTTAAAACTAATCCATGGTCCTGGAGCTCAGACTCTTTGGACGTTGGCACGAAAGACTAAAAAGCAATAGTTGATTCCAGTTTAAGCGAAACCGAAGATTGAAAGAAAAATTAATAGATGTAAGTCAAATTTTGAAGTTTGGTGAGAATCAGATAAAAATTATGGATTTGTATAAAGGACATACAGTCAGATAAACAGACACACACACATCTTGCCTTTTATATATATATATATATTATCGATTTTCTGCACTACTGTAAGAACTGCAACCTTGAAACTTCTGAATATCGTTTCTTATGTTGCTGTCTATCAGTGTATCAAATTTGATTAAAATTGAACCAATCCTTCTATAACCTGATTTTTTCGATTATCAATTTTCTATATTCATCAGGGGTATTTTGACACAAAACCTTGCTAAGAACACTCTCAGACGTTTACAGTACAACTGTATAAATTTTCAAGAAAATAGGTTCAGCCATTTTGGAGTCTATAGGTAATGGGGACACACACACATACACAGTTCCATTTATAAATAAGTTTAGATTTGTGTAAGATTCTTATAATATATGTTTTTTTTAATTTTTTTTTTCAATCATTTCCCACCAAGCAAGGCTGGATTGCCACTAGTCTACAGGGGGTAACAGTGAATGAAAGACTGGGTACAAGGTGAATTGAAGAAAGAATAAAAGACAATGAGATTCAAAAAGATAGAAGATCTTAATTGATATTGCATTTAAATTCTTTGGCAATGGTAGTTATCAGGGAAGCAAGTAAATGAAAGGAAGTTCCACAGGTGGGAAGTGTGAGAAAAGAAACTGATTGAGTAGAAGTGGCAGTTAAGTTTAACTATTTCAATGATAAAATGGTGGGACCTAGATGCCAATTCATGTGGACAAGGCACCAAGAAAAAAAAGCTCGTCAGAGCAGTTGCCATGAAGATATTTGTAGAAAAGACAAAGGGAAGCTACATCATGTCAGTAAGAAATTGACTGAAGTCAAGATGCCATGTCAGGATCGATTACATTGCAGATCCTTCTTAGGATTTTGTCAAGATTTCATAGTATTTTATAGATTTTTGGATTTTATAATATAATTTTGTGAAATGGGTTAATCATTTGCTGATTACAGGAAATATGTTCATATACATATGAATACATATGAATACATATGTTCATATACATATGATACATATGCTTCTGTTTTTACTATTCTGATCAGTTAATGAAAAAGTAGGTTTTCTATCAATTTTTGTATCTAAGATAATATTTAAAGAAAGTAATATTAAAATAGATACTGGTTATTCAGCTTAATAAATTTTAATTAAATTTTAAACTTTCCTTAATATGCAAATATATAAACATATATTACACACACACACACACACACACACACACACATTGTAAGAAAGTGTTATGTCATGGGACGATTTTTTCTTCCAACATCTTCGTCGTCACTGTTATGTTGTGTGACGAATTTTGGGTTTCACCTCCGCGTAAATTCGAAGTAATTTAAAGTATCTTCATCGCCACTGTTAATGTCGTCAAGTATAAATGAATAACTCAACAACAGAATCAGAATATAAGTTGTATTCTGCGGAAAGACAGTTAGTATGTACAGAAGTGATTAGTAATATTTACAATAGAAAGATACAAGAGTCCAATCCGTCGTAAGACATGTGTATTCGTGATTACTTCTGGTACGCCACCAGAAGTGTGACTAACTCTTCACTGACTCGCACTGACTCTTCAGTAACTCATTAGAGACTCTCAAGTGACTCTCTACGACCCTCCCTTGTAGAGAATCCACCATTGCTATATATAGCAATGGGAACAGTCCATTTGTAGTCAAATAGGAGCGGCGCCCTAACAGAAAGTGAAAGAACACGTAGATTTAAACCCTCTGTTAAAGCATTTACTTTTATAAAGAGTTCTGGATACAGAGTAGAGCTTTATATTGTAATAGTCATTACAATGGTTTATAAAAGCATAGTATCTCTACACAAAAATTTTCATGCTTCGGAGCAGAACTGCTCCTCTTAAAGTGATATGTGGAACTGAAAATAAATGGTGAAAAATGATTTTTGAGAATGTGAGATGTAAGTGGTAGTTGTGGGGAATGGAATTTGGTATGTCTAAACCCACCCATCAGCATTTTGTAACCATAGAGTTACACCTTTGGGTCAGGAGAGGGAGCAGGATGGCTTAGATCTGGACAGGTCACTTTTTAATTTTGTCTGGGTAAACTACAGAGTAAGACCTTAGGTTTTTTTAAATGGATAGACAATTTTTATTTGACTCTTATCTAAGAGCACATGGGATAAGAAGTTTAAGTCAGAATTTGGGTTGAATGATTGTTGTATTCTACGTTATTTTGTGTTTAGAGTAACGTTTTAGTATTGTATGGGTTTTATATTTTATTAATATAATATTCATTTTTTTATTTTGTGGATGAAACATAGTTATTAATTAAATTTTGAAAAGGATTATTTTGTCTGAGTAAGGTATAAGTGACCTGTCCAGATCTAAGCCATCCTGATCCCTTTCCTAACCCAAAGGTGTATCTCTATGGTTACAAACTCCTCTTTCCCCTTTTTTTTATTGTTATTTTTGTTTATAATTTTATGTTTATTGTTATTATTTTTATTGTTATCCTTCTCTTCATTTTAAGAAAATACTCATTCTGGCAGAAATTTTATACCAGATGGAAGGAATATTGTAAGGTCTGATGAAATGAGCTAATTAAACTTATTGAAATGAGCTATTGTTTATAACCAATTGAAATGATGTGTTGAGTTTTCCTTTATAAATTTCATATTGCTCTGGTTAACACCCATCGAGCTCTCTATATGGATTTACCACTTAATATTTTATATTAAGGTAATCTTGTTGGATTATCCTCACCATTTACGGACTGGACACCTATATATATATATATATATATACATATATATATATAAGATAAAATATAGTTTTAAGTTATGCTATTTATATGGCTTAAAATATTCAATATCAGGGATAGAGCCTTATTTACATTGTTAGGACTGTTGTACTTATCTTTATTGTGATATTCATGATGTTTCAGCTGTTGTATGCTTCAGCCTTCTGCAAATGCTTGGAATTTCAAATCACACACTTTATTTCAGTCATTACAATGCCTCTTCCAGATATCATGTTGTTATCTCTCTTTTAACTTTTATTTGTTCACTGTAGCCAGGTATCAAACCCACGAATCTGAGTCAAGTCACTGGATCTAACCAAAGCTTTTATTCACTGGGCCATGTGTCCTTGAGAACATCAGAGTAAGAATTTTTGGGACTTATAAACCTAATGACTCAAACATTTTTTATCAGAGCGCATATTGTAATCTTTGAAGCTAACACTCTGTATTACTGATTCCCATATTGTATTCATTCTCCAACGAACTTAAGTCACTGGTGCCTCTACAACAGGTGTTTACTCGTGCAACCAGACTGGCAGCTGGGTCTCACCCATTCACAGTGAAATCAACCAAATGCAAACAACAATTCTACTCCTGCAGCTTCTTTCCTTGCACTTCCCGCCTGTGGAACTCGCTTCATTATTCTTGCTTTCCTGACGGCTACAACCTCTAGGAATTCAAATGCAAGGTCAATACTCATCTCTTAACCACTTGACCCTAGTTATTTCCTCACTACCCTGTATGTCCTTTCCTTTCTCTCCACCTCTGCAACTGTCTTTACACCTGTATTCGCTCCCTTCTCTTGCTCCTTTCTAAATGGCTTGTCCTTCTCTTCACTCTCTTCTATCTAGTGCTTTTACTCTTATGTAGCCCCCTGCACATCATTGGTGTTACCACCTTGCTCAGAGTGATATGATTAAAAAGAAATGTTTGGCCAGCTTAAGAGAATTTTGTGGCCTAGTATATTCACTGATTCCTTAAGTTTTCATAATTTTCAGTCGTGTTCTCTATCATTTCGATTTCATCCCACCAGGGGACAGTGATTCACTTTCTCCCTCCATATGTGGTCAGCTATACCTGATTTTTCTATTTTCCCTCATGTCATAGCCTTGCAATGTTCTTGCAGCCTTAAGAGAGCAGCCTGTTCCTTCTTTTATATTTCTTTCCACAGCTAAATGGAATAGTGTTCACACAGACTTTAGACATGTTCTCCTCTATTGGAGTTCTTACTCAAAGGAGGTATATGCAAAGTGTAGAACCATTTTTGAAGGTTGTCTTGATGTTATATGAACCACAGATCCTTTGTATTTTCTCCAAAAATTCTTTTCATATAGAGTAGATGGACTAAGGCTGTTTTCTGAGTGTTGTTATCCACATGCACTCACCCTTCCTCATTTGTTAGAAGTGCAACCTGGGTAGTTGTTATGTAGTAGGGTACTACTTATACCAACCGTTTCCTGTTCATATGTCTTAAGGTCACCACTTATGACTTTTGTTCAATGTTGCAAGCAGTGAACGATCTTTCTTTGCATTGCATAGGTTGTGGGAGTGGAAATTTAGGTATTGTTTTGTAAATATTGACTTTCAGTATACAGAATTCTTAAACCCAATCTCTGTTCACAATATTTGTGCATCCAGGAATGCTAGTTTGTTATTTTCTTTGCCATTGTGAACTGTATCAATGCTTATGGCATCACCCATCAAACGGAATGAACTCTTCCAACCATTACGTATACCTTCCCTCACAAGAGGTAAAAATAGATAGCCTAAGTAGCCTAGAAGTAGCCTGAGGAGAGTGTCCTGAACTCAGCTGAGAGTCACCTATGAATACTGCTACCGTAACGACCATTACAAGTCCCAGTTCGAGGGTCGAATTATCGTATTACACACTAACCCGTATTATCGTTCTACTAACAAAGTTCCAAGTGTTGTATTTTGCCGAGTTTAATATATATTAGTTATTTTTATTTTGGTTGTTTTGTATTATTCTTGCTGGACCTTTAACCGCATCCATGACACTTACTGAGTTTACATGTTCCAGTAGTGTTTGGACTTATTCTTTGTTTAGTCAGAGTATGAAAGTGACATAAATGTATCTCAGCCATAGGGATGGCTCCAGTGATGTGGATTTTAATACCATCTCTTTGAAGTATTCCATATATATGTTAGCCAATGATGGTGATAATGGTGAGCCCATTGCTGAAACTTCATCCTGCCAATATATGTCTGATCCCACTCTGAAGTGTGTGTTTGTGTGCAGAAAGTCAACAACTCTATTAGGTTATCTAGTGGTATACTGATATATTCTCGTAGGGGTGAGTCAGAGGGCAGTCTGTCCCTGACAATCAATAGTACTGCCTTGGTGAACAGACTCACCACATCCAGGTTCACCATCTGGTTGTATTGAATGAGAGAATCTTTGATTACTTTCATGTAGTGAGCTGAGTTTCAGATATGTGATTGTGACTTTCCTGTTAATGTGTGAATGTATCTACAAGGAAGGTGGCACACAAAGCCTTGACAGCTACCTGAGCTGAACACCGTCTTTGTGAATCTTGGGAAGATCATGCATGTGAGGTAGCTTGCTGTAGCATTGAGACAACAGCCTGTGTGTCTTACGCTGGAAGTGATGCTTGTTCTTGATTATGATCTATGACAGTTGTTGTTCTGTTTTTCAAAGTAGCCAACCTACTACAAAAGAGAAAGGAACATAAAACTTTACATTTTGCTACTATCAGTATACACATCAGGACACTTAGCTATTTCCTACTATCAACCATGAACTTTAAACTTCTGTAGAACATTTTAAATACTTACACTTCTCTTTGAACAATTTTAACTACATGCATTTTCTCAGTGAACATTTTTCTTTTCACAAATATTTTATAGTGTTCAGTTAATGAAATTTCACTTATATTTTTTTTCTTACAATTTTGTTATTTAGTTAATAAATCTTTACTTTAATGTACAGATGAAATATTTTATCCGTCCACATTTCAACATCCGACCTTCAACCATCTGATATTTAAATTCTGGTAACCAGACGTGTTTGGTACAAAACTAATTTACCAAACATTGCCAAGGCCCCTACAGTCTGATACGTTTGACAAATAAACAAAAAAAAGTTGCAACTGCTATCGAAAATGACATTCAATGTGTTGTTAAATGGAGCAAGAACTGACATAAATTCTAACACCTCCAAAATTAAACTGCTTTGCTTGATTCGACATAAAGGACCATTTTTTGTCAATATGGATAATGAACAGAAGAGTAACTCATTGAGCCATCTCTGTCTCACGGTTTCTGTTGCCATGAAGAGAAGCAATTATATCAACTCTGAACAGATGATTTCTGTGTCATGCTAGACAATTCTTCTTGTCACCATACATCTTGTACATTTATACATCTGCCATTTAAATAAGGATATGTATTACTATCATTGGGTATTATTTACTTTGCTCTAGCTACCCATTCTAATGAGTTCTTCTAGTTTGTCAGTGTATTCTGGTTTGTCTATCACTACAGCTGCATTGCCTTTGTTAGCTTGTGTATGAATATGTAGATTCTTAATTGTAGAGTCCTTTTCTTTTATGGTATTTTATTTGGGCAGCTTGGCTTTCTTCAATGTCTGTCTCAGTCTCCACCTTAGCTCAGCTGCCTGATCCTGAGGAATGTTCAAGACTAGCGTACAATGGCTGAAGCATCAGGGATATGGCAATAAAGATGAGGACAACAGTCCGAACAATGTAAATACTAACTCATCTCAGAAGTATAGGCAAAAAGGGATAAGGTGTTTGTGAATATAAAAAGAGATATTGAAGTCAACACACATTGCCTGGTGATTGCGTATAACCATGTAACAGAGTGTCACTGCTGTGTGTTGACTTCAATGTCCACTTTTATATATATACTAGCAGTTTAACCTGGTTTCACTCGGGTAGTTTAAGAATAAAAACATATGAATTTACATAGCAAATACTTACATAATGTCCACCCTCGTCACTTTTATAGATATAGATAACAATGTATAATGTCTCTATTGGATTAGGGTAGGAGGGGGGGAATATATAGATATAGATAATATAAAGAGGGGTGATCGGTTCTATATTATAATCAATACATAAACTGATCCCTGACTTTGTAGGGTGATAATATATATTTTTCTACACTTAATTTTGGCTTTCTAAAAAATTTCAAGGTGTTGTTAGCATTTTATAATTTTGATTTACAACTGAGCACAACTCCCGTCAAGCTAGACCACAGAATGCAGATGCAAAGTTGAATCTATCAAACAAACAAATACTTACACAATGTCCACCCTTGTCACTTTTATATATATGTATATATTAATGCATGTTTCATTAAATAATATAGACAAGTTTTGTTTATTTATTTTATGTAATTTGTTTATTTATTTTATGTAAATTGTTTTCATATTGTCTAATAAGCTTAATAGGATTATCATTAAATGTAGAAAGCAAATTACAATATTGATACATTATTTTTTTATAATCCAATCTAAGCTCTTTTGGCTTTCATAAGCCATTTTCAAAGATGTCAAATTACATTATAGTATAAAAATTCATGGACAATGATGACAATAATGACAGTCTGTTTTTGTTGACATGGAAGATTTCCAAGCAACAACAAACTCGTGCATACAGGATGCTGGAAGCAAATATCACACCACAGCTCATGATGTCACAGATAACCACGCGGGAGTGAAAACAAGAAATATTAAGTATGGGAAGTTATTGGAATAAACCACTGGCTTCTGTTATTAATTATAGGCATTTAAGGGTATTTGTGGAGATTTCATACTTTATTTTGTTCAGGTTAGGTTTCAACTGTTTTATATATATAGCTACAAGAATTTTAGTTTTTGTTTGTTTTCATATTTAAGTATAGTTGTGTTTTCAATGAGGGTTTTTGGGAATTCTGTATATGGCCAGGCATGTTGTTTTAAATGCCTAAAAATGTTAGAATTATTGTTCAAATGTAGTGTCATATATATATATATATATATATATATATATATATATATATTTATATCATAATTTAATAAATTAATCAAAAAGTGTGTTTTTACAACAGACAAAAACAATTTTCTGTGGTGATCAAATGAGTTTTGATTTGGAGGCATTAAAATTTGCATGCCATTTCTTGTCCCAGTTAACCAGTGATTATTGATTTTTTTTTTAGACCACTTGTCATTTCACTTCTTTTAGCTGAAATAGTAATTAAAGAAAATGGATACTGGTTAAACTGCTGAAATTGTAATGATCAGGAAAGCATACTTTTGGGAGCATGTTCCACAAAGTAGCACTTTTTGGGAAAAACTGTCTTGAATGAACTTTCCTTCTAACCAAGATCTTAACATGATTGCTCACATTTAGAACATCATGGCCCGAGCAGCTAGCTACCAAATGCTAGACATTTTAAGTTCATGATCTCATTTCACTTTGAGAATCTATCTTCCTAGATATAATTAGCATGAAATTCCAGCTTACAAAAAACTAAAGATTCACCATTTCCTGTTTGTTGAATATGCCTGGAACATAGTAGGTTGGTTGGTTGGTTGGTTGGTTTATTTAACCAGCATATCAACCTTCATTAGGTCATTTAATGCTGGAAATCATTTTGATTTGTTTTATTTAGTTTATTTTGTTTTATTGTTTTTGTTTTGCAAGATTCATTGGGATTTGTTTTTTTAAGGGCAGGGTCCCCAAGTTCTACCCTTGTTATTTAACCCATAACTAGAGGGAAGGAACGGATTAATATCTTTCCCAAGGGTACCAGTGCTTAAGTGAATGCAGGGTATTCAACTGGAATTTGAACTTGGATCACCAATTTCTCTTTCCGAGTTGATATCCACAGCACCACAACTCACATCCGTCCATAAACGTTTACAGTACCTGGTATTTTCCAGTGGTCACCCATCTAAGTACTGACCAGAATCAACGTTGCTTAACTTTGGTGATAGAGCAAGAACCGGTGTATTCAACGTGATAGGCCGTAAGCCAACATAGTAGGTGAATCTAGATTGCTATATATATATTTTTCTCTGTCTGGAACACATTTAAATATGTATATATAGTTTTGTGCGTATCTTAGTGGTATAAAGGCCTCTCTGAGAGCATGTTTATAATTTCTTTTCTTTTCAGCCATTCCATTCCATCCATGAAATACAGTGTTATTATATTTTTTTTAATCATTTCACCCCAAGCAAAGCAGTGATGCCACTGATGTGCAGGGGGCTATGTAAGAGTAAAGATTAAATAGGATGAGAGTAAAGAGAAAGATGAACCAGTTACAGAGGGTGTAAGGAGCAAGAGAAGGATGGGAATACAGGTGTGATGAGAGTTGCAAAGGCAGAGAGAAAGGAAAAGATATACTGGGTGATGTAGAAAGAACTAGAGTCAAGTGGCTAAGAGATGTGTATTGACATTGCATTTAAATTCCTGGAGGTAGTAGCCGTCAGGAAAGCAAGAATATGGAAGAGAGTTCCACGGGCAGGAAGTGTAAGAAAAGAAGCTGGTGGAGTAGAATTGTCGACTGCATTTAGTTGCTCTAACTGTGAATGGCTGAGACCCAGTTGGCAGTCTTGTTGCATGAGTAAACTCCTGTGGCAGGGGCACCAGTGACTTAAGTTCATTGGAGGAGAAGCCACAAAAATATTTATAGAACAGACAGAAGGAAGCCACATCCCGTTGGTGAGAAAGTGGCTGAAGTCAAGCCACCAAGTCAGTACCTATCACATTACTGATTCTCCTTTGTAGCCTGTCAAGAACACTGAGATGAACAGCGGGGCACCTGACCATGTATGGCAGCAGTATTCTATGCACGGATGGATGGTTGATTTGTAGATGTGCAATATGGATTCAGGCAAAAAAACATTCTGGCCTGACACAGTGACCTAACCTTCCAAGCAGTGGATTTAATTATTGACTCAATGTAATGATTCCACTTGAGATCGCAAGAGGGTAAGGCCAAGGAGGTACAGTATAATGCTCTCAGGGAGACTCGCTTGGTCCATGCTTATGGGAGGCAGGAGGGGTTTCCTTAATAAAACTTTAAACTTTCCTTAATATGCAAATATATAAACATATATTACACACACACACACACACACACACACACACATTGTAAGAAAGTGTTATGTCATGGGACGATTTTTTCTTCCAACATCTTCGTCGTCACTGTTATGTTGTGTGACGAATTTTGGATTTCACCTCCGCGTAAATTCGAAGTAATTTAAAGTATCTTCATCACCACTGTTAATGTCGTCAAGTATAAATGAATAACTCAACAACAGAATCAGAATATAAGTTGTATTCTGCGGAAAGACGGTTAGTATGTACAGAAGTGATTAGTAATATTTACAATAGAAAGATACAAGAGTCCAATCCGTCGTAAGACGTGTGTATATGTGATTACTTCCGGTACGCCGCCAGAAGTGTGACTAACTCTTCACTGACTCGCACTGACTCTTCAGTAACTCATTAGAGACTCTCAAGTGACTCTCTACGACCCTCCCTTGTAGAGAATCCACCATTGCTATATATAGCAATGGGAACAGTCCATTTGTAGTCAAATAGGAGCGGTGCCCTAACAGAAAGTGAAATAACACGTAGATTTAAACCCACTGTTCAAGCATTTACTTTTATAAAGAGTTCTGGATACAGAGTAGAGCTTTATATTGTAATAGTCGTTACAATGGTTTATAAAAGCATAGTATCTCTACACAAAAATTTTCATGCTTCGGAGCAGAACCGCTCCTCTTAAAGTGATATGTGGAACTGAAAATAAATGGTGAAAAATGATTTTTGAGAATGTGAGATGTAAGTGGTAGTTGTGGGGAATGGAATTTGGTATGTCTAAACCCACCCATCAGCATTTTGTAACCATAGAGTTACACCTTTGGGTCAGGAGAGGGAGCAGGATGGCTTAGATCTGGACAGGTCACTTTTTAATTTTGTCTGGGTAAACTACAGAGTAAGACCTTAGGTTTTTTTAAATGGATAGACAATTTTTATTTGACTCTTATCTAAGAGCACATGGGATAAGAAGTTTAAGTCAGAATTTGGGTTGAATGATTGTTGTATTCTACGTTATTTTGTGTTTAGAGTAACGTTTTAGTATTGTATGGGTTTTATATTTTATTAATATAATATTTATTTTTTTATTTTGTGGATGAAACATAGTTATTAATTAAATTTTGAAAAGGATTATTTTGTCTGAGTAAGGTATAAGTGACCTGTCCAGATCTAAGCCATCCTGATCCCTTTCCTAACCCAAAGGTGTATCTCTATGGTTACAAACTCCTCTTTCCACTTTTTTTTATTGTTACTTTTGTTTATAATTTTATGTTTATTATTATTATTTTTATTGTTATCCTTCTCTTCATTTTAAGAAAATACTCATTCTGGCAGAAATTTTATACCAGATGGAAGGAATATTGTAAGGTCTGATGAAATGAGCGAATTAAACTCATTGAAATGAGCTATAGTTTATAACCAATTGAAATGATGTGTTGAGTTTTCCTTTATAAATTTCATATTGCTCTGGTTAACACCCATCGAGCTCTCTATATGGATTTACCACTTAATATTTTATATTAAGGTAATCTTGTTGGATTATCCTCACCATTTACGGACTGGACACCTATATATATATATATATATATATATATATATATATATATATATATAGAAGATAAAATATAGTTTTAAGTTATGCTATTTATATGGCTTAAAATATTCAATATCAGGGATAGAGCCTTATTTACATTGTTAGGACTGTTGTACTTATCTTTATTGTGATATTCATGACGTTTCAGCTGTTGTATGCTTCAGCCTTCTGCAAATGCTTGGAATTTCAAATCACACACTTTATTTCAGTCATTACAATGCCTCTTCCAGATATCATGTTGTTATCTCTCTTTTAACTTTTATTTGTTCACTGTAGCCAGGTATCAAACCCACGAATCTGAGTCAAGTCACTGGATCTAACCAAAGCTTTTATTCACTGGGCCATGTGTCCTTGAGAACATCAGAGTAAGAATTTTTGGGACTTATAAACCTAATGACTCAAACATTTTTTATCAGAGCGCATATTGTAATCTTTGAAGCTAGCACTCTGTATTACTGATTCCCATATTGTATTCATTCTCCAACGAACTTAAGTCACTGGTGCCTCTGCAACAGGTGTTTACTCGTGCAACCAGACTGGCAGCTGGGTCTCACCCATTCACAGTGAAATCAACCAAATGCAAACAACAATTCTACTCCTGCAGCTTCTTTCCTTGCACTTCCCACCTGTGGAACTCACTTCCTTATTCTTGCTTTCCTGACAGCTACAACCTCTAGGAATTCAAATGCAAGGTCAATACTCATCTCTTAACCACTTGACCCTAGTTATTTCCTCACTACCCTGTATGTCCTTTCCTTTCTCTCCATTTCTGCAACTGTCTTCACACCTGTATTCCCTCCCTTCTCTTGCTCCTTTCTAAATGGTTTGTCCTTCTCTTCACTCTCTTCTATCTAGTGCTTTTACTCTTATGTAGCCCCCTGCACATCATTGGTGTTACCACCTTGCTCAGGGTGATATGATTAAAAAGAAATGTTTGGCCAGCTTAAGAGAATTTTGTGGCCTAGTATATTCACTGATTCCTTAAGTTTTCATAATTTTCAGTCATGTTCTCTATCATTTTGATTTCATCCCACCAGGGGACAGTGATTCACTTTCTCCCTCCATATGTGGTCAGCTATACCTGATTTTTCTATTTTTCCCTCATGTCATAGCCTTGCAATGTTCTTGCAGCCTTAAGAGAGCAGCCTGTTCCTTCTTTTATATTTCTTTCCACAGCTAAATGGAATAGTGTTCATACAGACTTTAGACATGTTCTCCTCTATTGGAGTTCTTACTCAAAGGAGGTATATGCAAAGTGTAGAACCATTTTTGAAGGTTGTCTTGATGTTATATGAACCACAGATCCTTTGTATTTCCTCCAAAAATTCTTTTCATATAGAGTAGATGGACTAAGGCTGTTTTCTGAGTGTTGTTATCCACATGCACTCACCCTTCCTCATTTGTTAGAAGTGCAACCTGGGTAGTTGTTATGTAGTAGGGTACTACTTATACCAACCGTTTCCTGTTCATATGTCTTAAGGTCACCACTTATGACTTTTGTTCAATGTTGCAAGCAGTGAACGATCTTTCTTTGCATTGCATAGGTTGTGGGAGTGGAAATTTAGGTATTGTTTTGTAAATATTGACTTTCAGTATACAGAATTCTTAAACCCAATCTCTGTTCACAATATTTGTGCATCCAGGAATGCTAGTTTGTTGTTTTCTTTGCCATTGTGAACTGTATCAATGATCTTATTGTCATTATGGCATCACCCATCAAACAGAATGAACTCTTCCAACCATTACGTATACCTTCCCTCACAAGAGGTAAAAATAGATAGCCTAAGTAGCCTAGAAGTAGCCTGAGGAGAGTGTCCTGAACTCAGCTGAGAGTCACCTATGAATACTGCTACCGTAACGACCATTACAAGTCCCAGTTCGAGGGTCGAATTATCGTATTACACACTAACCCGTATTATCGTTCTACTAACAAAGTTCCAAGTGTTGTATTTTGCCGAGTTTAATATATATTAGTTATTTTTATTTTGGTTGTTTTGTATTATTCTTGCTGGACCTTTAACCGTGTCCATGACACTTACTGAGTTTACATGTTCCAGTAGTGTTTGGACTTATTCTTTGTTTAGTCAGAGTATGAAAGTGACATAAATGTATCTCAGCCATAGGGATGGCTCCAGTGATGTGGATTTTAATACCATCTCTTTGAAGTATTCCATATATATGTTAGCCAATGATGGTGATAATGGTGAGCCCATTGCTGAAACTTCATCCTGCCAATATATGTCTGATCCCACTCTGAAGTGTGTGTTTGTGTGCAGAAAGTCAACAACTCTATTAGGTTATCTAGTGGTATACTGATATATTCTCGTAGGGGTGAGTCAGAGGGCAGTCTGTCCCTGACAATCAATAGTACTGCCTTGGTGAACAGACTCACCACATCCAGGTTCACCATCTGGTTGTATTGAATGAGAGAATCTTTGATTACTTTCATGTAGTGAGCTGAGTTTCAGATATGTGATTGTGACTTTCCTGTTAATGTGTGAATGTATCTACAAGGAAGGTGGCACACAAAGCCTTGACAGCTAAATGTCTACCTGAGCTGAACACCGTCTTTGTGAATCTTGGGAAGATCATACATGTGAGGTAGCTTGCTGTAGCATTGAGACAACAGCCTGTGTGTCTTATGCTGGAAGTGATCCTTGTTCTTGATTATGATCTGTGACAGTTGTTGTTCTGTTTTTCAAAGTAGCCAACCTACTACAAAAGAGAAAGGAACATAAAACTTTACATTTTGCTACTATCAGTATACACACCAGGATACTTAGCTATTTCCTACAATCAACCATGAACTCTAAACTTCTGTAGAACATTTTAAATACTTACACTTCTCTTTGAATAATTTTAACTACATGCATTTTCTCAGTGAACATTTTTCTTCTCACAAATATATTATAGTGTTCAGTTAATGAAATTTCACTTATATTTTTTTTCTACAATTTTGTTATTCAGTTAATAAATCTTTACTTTAATGTACAGATGAAATATTTTATCCGTCCACATTTCAACATCCGACCTTCAACCATCTGATATTTAAATTCTGGTAACCAGACGTGTTTGGTACAAAACTAATTTACCAAACATTGCCAAGGCCCCTACAGTCTGATACGTTTGACAAATAAACAAAAAAAAGTTGCAACTGCTATCGAAAATGACATTCAATGTGTTGTTAAATGGAGCAAGAACTGACATAAATTCTAACACCTCCAAAATTAAACTGCTTTGCTTGATTCGACATAAAGGACCATTTTTTGTCAATATGGATAATGAACAGAAGAGTAACTCATTGAGCCATCTCTGTCTCACGGTTTCTGTTGCCATGAAGAGAAGCAATTATATCAACTCTGAACAGATGATTTCTGTGTCATGCTAGACAATTCTTCTTGTCACCATACATCTTGTACATTTATAAATCTGCCATTCAAATAAGGATATGTATTACTATCATTGGGTATTATTTACTTTGCTCTAGCTACCCATTCTAATGAGTTCTTCTAGTTTGTCAGTGTATTCTGGTTTGTCTATCACTACAGCTGCATTGCCTTTGTTAGCTTGTGTATGAATATGTAGATTCTTAATTGTAGAGTCCTTTTCTTTTATGGTATTTTATTTGGGCAGCTTGGCTTTCTTCAATGTCTGTCTCAGTCTCCACCTTAGCTCAGCTGCCTGATCCTGAGGAATGTTCAAGACTAGCGTACAATGGCTGAAGCATCAGGGATATGGCAATAAAGATGAGGACAACAGTCCGAACAATGTAAATACTAACTCATCTCAGAAGTATAGGCAAAAAGGGATAAGGTGTTTGTGAATATAAAAAGAGATATTGAAGTCAACACACATTGCCTGGTGATTGCGTATAACCATGTAACAGAGTGTCACTGCTGTGTGTTGACTTCAATGTCCACTTTTATATATATACTAGCAGTTTAACCTGGTTTCACTCGGGTAGTTTAAGAATAAAAACATATGAATTTACATAGCAAATACTTACATAATGTCCACCCTCGTCACTTTTATAGATATAGATAACAATGTATAATGTCTCTATTGGATTAGGGTAGGAGGGGGGGAATATATAGATATAGATAATATAAAGAGGGGTGATCGGTTCTATATTATAATCAATACATAAACTGATCCCTGACTTTGTAGGGTGATAATATATATTTTTCTACACTTAATTTTGGCTTTCTAAAAAATTTCAAGGTGTTGTTAGCATTTTATAATTTTGATTTACAACTGAGCACAACTCCCGTCAAGCTAGACCACAGAATGCAGATGCAAAGTTGAATCTATCAAACAAACAAATACTTACACAATGTCCACCCTTGTCATTTTATATATATATATATATATATATATATATATATATATATATATTAATGCATGTTTCATTAAATAATATAGACAAGTTTTGTTTATTTATTTTATGTAATTTGTTTATTTATTTTATGTAAATTGTTTTCATATTGTCTAATAAGCTTAATAGGATTATCATTAAATGTAGAAAGCAAATTACAATATTGATACATTATTTTTTTTATAATCCAATCTAAGCTCTTTTGGCTTTCATAAGCCGTTTTCAAAGATGTCAAATTACATTATAGTATAAAAATTCATGGACAATGATGACAATAATGACAGCCTGTTTTTGTTGACATGGAAGATTTCCAAGCAACAACAAACTCGTGCATACAGGATGCTGGAAGCAAATATCACACCACAGCTCATGATGTCACAGATAACCACGCGGGAGTGAAAACAAGAAATATTAAGTATGGGAAGTTATTGGAATAAACCACTGGCTTCTGTTATTAATTATAGGCATTTAAGGGTATTTGTGGAGATTTCATACTTTATTTTGTTCAGGTTAGGTTTCAACTGTTTTATATATATAGCTACAAGAATTTTAGTTTTTGTTTGTTGTTTTCATATTTAAGTATAGTTGTGTTTTCAATGAGGGTTTTTGGGAATTCTGTATATGGCCAGGCATGTTGTTTTAAATGCCTAAAAATGTTAGAATTATTGTTCAAATGTAGTGTCATATATATATATATATATATATATATATATATATTTATATTATAATTTAATAAATTAATCAAAAAGTGTGTTTTTACAACAGGCAAAAACAATTTTCTGTGGTGATCAAATGAGTTTTGATTTGGAGGCATTAAAATTTGCATGCCATTTCTTGTCCCAGTTAACCAGTGATTATTGATTTTTTTTTTTTAGACCACTTGTCATTTCACTTCTTTTAGCTGAAATAGTAATTAAAGAAAATGGATACTGGTTAAACTGCTGAAATTGTAATGATCAGGAAAGCATACTTTTGGGAGCATGTTCCACAAAGTAGCACTTTTTGGGAAAAACTGTCTTGAATGAACTTTCCTTCTAACCAAGATCTTAACATGATTGCTCACATTTAGAACATCATGGCCCGAGCAGCTAGCTACCAAATGCTAGACATTTTAAGTTCATGATCTCATTTCACTTTGAGAATCTATCTTCCCCAGATATAATTAGCATGAAATTCCAGCTTACAAAAAACTAAAGATTCGCCATTTCCTGTTTGTTGAATATGCCTGGAACATAGTAGGTTGGTTGGTTGGTTGGTTGGTTGGTTGGTTGGTTGGTTTATTTAACCAGCATATCAACCTTCATTAGGTCATTTAATGCTGGAAATCATTTTGATTTGTTTTATTTAGTTTATTTTGTTTTATTGTTTTTGTTTTGCAAGATTCATTGGGATTTGTTTTTTTAAGGGCAGGGTCCCCAAGTTCTACCCTTGTTATTTAACCCATAACTAGAGGGAAGGAACGGATTAATATCTTTCCCAAGGGTACCAGTGCTTAAGTGAATGCAGGGTATTCAACTGGAATTCGAACTCGGCTCACCAATTTCTCTTTCTGAGTTGATATCCACAGCACCACAACTCACATCCATCCATAAACGTTTACAGTACCTGGTATTTTCAAGTGGTCACCCATCTAAGTACTGACCAGAGTCAATGTTGCTTAACTTTGGTGATAGAGCAAGAACCGGTGTATTCAATGTGATAGGCCGTAAGCCAACAGGTGAATCTAGATTGCTATATATATATTTTTCTCTGTCTGGAACACATTTAAATATGTATATATAGTTTTGTGCGTATCTTAGTGGTATAAAGGCCTCTCTGAGAGCATGTTTATAATTTCTTTTCTTTTCAGCCATTCCATTCCATCCATGAAATACAGTGTTATTATATTTTTTTTTAATCATTTCACCCCAAGCAAAGCAGTGATGCCACTGATGTGCAGGGGGCTATGTAAGAGTAAAGATTAAATAGGATGAGAGTAAAGAGAAAGATGAACCAGTTACAGGGGGTGTAAGGAGCAAGAGAAGGATGGGAATACAGGTGTGAAGAGAGTTGCAAAGGCAGAGAGAAAGGAAAAGATATACTGGGTGATGTAGAAAGAACTAGAGTCAAGTGGCTAAGAGATGTGTATTGACATTGCATTTAAATTCCTGGAGGTAGTAGCCGTCAGGAAAGCAAGAATATGGAAGAGAGTTCCACGGGCAGGAAGTGTAAGAAAAGAAGCTGGTGGAGTAGAATTGTCGACTGCATTTAGTTGCTCTAACTGTGAATGGCTGAGACCCAGTTGGCAGTCTTGTTGCATGAGTAAACTCCTGTGGCAGGGGCACCAGTGACTTAAGTTCATTGGAGGAGAAGCCACAAAAATATTTATAGAACAGACAGAAGGAAGCCACATCCCGTTGGTGAGAAAGTGGCTGAAGTCAAGCCGCCAAGTCAGGACCTATCACATTACTTATTCTCCTTTGTAGCCTGTCAAGAACACTGAGATGAACAGCGGGGGCGCCTGACCATATATGGCAGCAGTATTCTATGCACGGATGGATGGTTGATTTGTAGATGTGCAATATGGATTCAGGCAAAAAAACATTCTGGCCTGACACAGTGACCTAACCTTCCAAGCAGTGGATTTAATTATTGACTCAATGTAATGATTCCATTTGAGATCGCAAGAGGGTAAGGCCAAGGAGGTACAGTATAATGCTCTCAGGGAGACTCGCTTGGTCTATGCTTATGGGAGGCAGGAGGGGTTTCCTGTGATGGCTAATAAACAGCAGCTTCATTCTAGACGTATTGAAATTCACAAGCCACTTCTTTCCCAATTCCACTACTGAATGTAAATCCCTCTTAAGATCAGCAGTGAGGTTATGTTTGCCTTGCCGGATTACTTACTGATGCAGGAGTAAATTGTGGTGTCATCTGCATAGATGCCAACTTGGGACTTGATCATATCTGAGAGATCATTTATGAAAATAAGGAAGAGTGTCAGGCCTAGGATAGAGCCCTGAGGAACACCAGCATTTGTACAGCAGGATGTGTAGGCATGTCCATTCAAGAAGACCTTCATCATTTGGTTAGATAGGAAAAACTTAATCAGATCAAGCAAGTGTCCAGTGATACCATAACCCCATAGCTTGCATTGAAGGCCAACATGCCAAACCCTATCAAAAGCCTTGGAGATGTCCAGGACAACAAAATGAGCCTTGCTGGACTTCTCAAAGGCCTGGCAAAGTAGAAGTCATACTGCCTCTCTGAGAATAGTTTATAGGCAGTAAGATGTTGAACCATTTCAGCATTAATAATGGCCTTGAACACTTTCCCAAAAATTGGTAGAAGGCTGAGAGGGCAATAGTGGGATGTGTCTGAGGGTTCCCCCAAGTTCTTAAATACAGGAACCACAGAAGAGGACTTCCAGCATGCAGGAAAACAGAAAGCAGAAAGGCAGTAATTATAGAGTTCAGAGAGGACATAGGAGGGTTCAGGGGGCACATTTTTTAAGGACAATGATGGTGATGGAATCCCCTCTGCTCGCTTTATGGTGGTCAAGTTTTGATATTACCTTAGATACCAGTGATGTGGTAATGTAAGCACCATTCAGTTTAGCCTCAGTTCTAATAGGGAAGTCAGGTGCGTGTACTCCAGATGAGTCAAATGTGGCGTTGGATGAGAATCTGTGAGTAAAGCACTTGACCTTGTCCTCTGATGCTGTAAGGACATCAAATTCATGAGAGTGATGAGAAATATTGAGAGAGACAACAGCATGATCAGAGTTGCTGAGAGGACAAAGCTGCAAGCATGTATATAATAATATCCATAATGGCGAAAGCACAAATGGTAGAATTAATCATTTCACATGTTATAATATCAACAGAGTGTTGAATTAATCTCAAAACTTAGAGTTATTATTGGCTTCGCAATGTTTGCATATGAAAATAGATTTTATGAGGGTGTGGAGTAAGGAAGATTTCTTTTAAATAGCAAAATATCATATATTTAATTAAAGAACAAAAATTTGCAATAAATTAATGTAAAATTTTTTGTTTGAACATTATTTTTAATCAATACTGTATTTGAGTAGAGAGCAGCCCAAACTGCTAAATACAGGTGGTGGGTGTTATTTAACTCATAACTGGAGGGAAGGAATGGATTAATACCTTTCCTAAGGGTACCAGTGCTTAAGTGAATGCAGGGTATTCAACTGGAATTCGAACTCGGCTCACCGATTTCTCTTTCCGAGTAGATATCCACAGCACCACAACTCACATCTGTCCATAAATGCTTACAGTACCTGGTATTCTCAAGTGGTCAACCATCTAAGTACTGACAAGGCTCAACATTGCTTAACTTTGGTGATAGAGCGAGAACCGGTGTATTCAACATGATAGGCCATAAGCCAACATAGTAGGTGAATCTAGATTGCTAAACATGGCTTGTTCAGAAACACAAAAGAATTTCCATTTTATATGTAAGACCCTATATTTTCATTCCTCTTTCACTTTACTTGCTGTGTAGATGTTATATATTTATCTCTGTCTGGCACACATTTAAATATGTATATATAGTTTTGTGCGTATCTTAGTGGTATAAAGGCCTCTCTGAGAGCATGTTTATAATTTCTTTTCTTTTCAGCCATTCCATTCCATATAAAGGCCTCTCTGAGAGCATGTTTATAATTTCTTTTCTTTTCAGCCATTCCATTCCATTCCATATAAAGGCCTCTCTGAGAGCATGTTTATAATTTCTTTTCTTTTCAGCCATTCCATTCCATTCCATATAAAGGCCTCTCTGAGAGCATGTTTATAATTTCTTTTCTTTTCAGCCATTCCATTCCATATAAAGGCCTCTCTGAGAGCATGTTTATAATTTCTTTTCTTTTCAGCCATTCCATTCCATATAAAGGCCTCTCTGAGAGCATGTTTATAATTTCTTTTCTTTTCAGCCATTCCATTCCATATAAAGGCCTCTCTGAGAGCATGTTTATAATTTCTTTTCTTTTCAGCCATTCCATTCCATATAAAGGCCTCTCTGAGAGCATGTTTATAATTTCTTTTTCTTTTCAGCCATTCCATTCCATCCAAGCAGGTACAAAAATTTAAACGTCTGGGAAGTGATCTAACTGAAGATGGAAAGTGCGACACAGAGATTCAAAGGTGAATTGGCATGGCAAAAGACACATTCCAGAAGCTGAGTAAAGTATTAAGACACAAGAAACTTTCATGAGAAACAAAGAAGAGAGTACTGGATTGCTATGTGATGTCAGTTCTTCAATATGGCAGTGAATGTTGGACACTATCATCAAAGATGAAGGAAAACTTGAAGCAGCTGAAATGTGGTTCTACAGAAGGTTACTGCAGATATCGTAGACTGAGCATGTGAGCAATGACGAGGTTTTGGAAATGAAAAGGAAATTAATATTGAGTATCAGGAAGAGACAAATGATGTTCCTGGGACATGCAATGAGGAAGGAGGGCTTGGAGAACCTGATACTAACAGGCCAGATAAAGGGAAAAAGAGACAGAGGAAAGTAGTGGATAATATATTTAAAAGGCCTGAGCAGGTAGATTACAGAACTGGGGTAGAGACATTACAGGAGAAAGCGCGCTAAATGCCACCAGGGATAGGGAGACGTAGAAGGCCATGATTGCCTATGCCCTGAAGGGACAAGGTACATAAAAGAAGAAAAGGAGTCTGTTTTCTATAATTAAACAGTACATTTATATATATATCCACTGGCTTGAATATTTAAGAAAATTTATTAGGAAAATATCTATTTTCTAGAAGGATTCAAACCCGTGAATCCTATATAATTGTGAGAAGCCACCATTAGATTTGATGTTTCTTACCAATCAACCACAGAAGATTTCATGGCTTAACAAAGTACTTTAAAATTATGTTCAAACAAATAAATTTAAATAAATAACTCAGTTAATACCATTTCATAAATTTCAATAAAATTATGTAACTTTAGAATAGATAATTATGAATCTTAAATTTTTGCGCTTAAGCTTCTGAAAAAATCACATATGAAATAAAAATGGTTTAAAAATTACTATAAAATATTAAAAAAAGATTTTAAAAAATCAGAAAGTTTTAAAGATGTATAAATACCAATGGTGTTAGCACATTTTCAAACTTTATAAGGAACAAGTAAATGATTTAGCCTGAGGCCAACAACTCTGTGAAAGTCAAGGATCTATTTAACACTCTATTGATATTAATAAACAGAACCTCCCACCTTCTAAATCAAGAAATCAATATTTTTTATCCTGACAAGTGATTCAGCCCACGAAAGGTTTGAAGAATGCTATTCTAAAAAAATTATTTCTCCAAAAATATTTTGTATTTTTTTTATGGACCACTATATTTAAGTAGTACATGGTTTCTTTCATTTAGTGATCAGAAGATTAAAGTAATTTCTTTTTTTATTTTTCATATAACCAGCTTTAACCAAAATCTTGCCATTTGACCAGCAGAGGTGAGTACATCAGCTAGTATTAATAATTATTATAAAGGCAGATTGAATAAACAAAAAAGAAAGAGTATAAAATATTCATGAGAAGTTTGGAATAACTTTGTCAGAACAAATTATATTAAAGCAATGATATTAGACAGCAGAATTGGAAATGATGTCTTTGCCAAAATAGAGATCCACCTGTCAGCCATCTGAATGAATGCTGCCAATCTGCTCAGGCGAAATACAAAAATGTATACGTGACTGGGTAGGAAGTATTATCTGTTGGGAATTGTGTAAACAGTAGAGATTTGAGCAGGAAAAGAAACTTGCATAGAACTGCCCATCATTTTGAATTCAAATCTGCAGACACTAACTTTGAATAATGGAATATCTGCTGAGGAATCAATATCATGAAAATTACTTGTTTTATGTATATTATCTCTTCAAGACATGGTCGTGGCTCTCCACAACTTTCTGTCTTTTGTAAGTGCCCAAATCCTTACTTTCCAACCTTGAAAAATTTTGAAACTTTTTATGCAGCCTTGTGTGTGATGAATTATTTTAAAAACTTTTCACATAGTCTAAACATCACCAAATTCTCCATACTATATCACTATTTCCAAGGCAAATGTTCAGACAACCTATGTTTCTTAGTTTCACCAACTCAGAGCTTTACAACTGCAACTCAATAAACAAATGTATGCAAAATCAGCTAATCTTCATTCCATTGTAGCTCTTAATAAAACTTGTTCTTTGCTGATATACAAAAATTAATTCCTCACAAAATTTTTCCAATTTTTTTTTTTTTTTTTTTACAAGCGGACCACTATATTTAAGTAGTGCCAAATGCTTTTAAAATGTTATTTTTAATTATGTTGTGGAGTTGTGATAAAAATTCACCTCAAAGTTGTAATGACTAGATTCACACAGTCAAAACATCACCAAATTTTCCCCACTATATCACTATTTCCAAGGCAAATGTTTGGACAAACTATGTTTCTTAGTTCCACCAGCACAAACCAGCTGGGACTCACCAAACAAATGTATGCAAGATCAGATTATCTTCATTCCTTTGTAGCTCTTAGTAATGCTTGTTCTTTGCTAATTTATTAAAATTATTTCTTCACTAAATTTTTTCCAACTTTTTTTTTTTTTTTTTTTTGACAAGTGGACCACTATATTTAAGTAATGCCAGAATGCTTAACTAAGAAATATTAAAATCTTTGTTTTCAATTATGTTGTGTAGTTGTGGCAAAACTTTGCGGTACCTGTGAGTAAGCAGTCATCTGTTGCAGTTTCAAAACTGGATTCAAAACATCTCATTCCATGTATTGCAGAAGAATGTTCCAAAATCGAGTGTGTGGGTCATTTCCTCGCAAGTTGGGGTCCACCTTAAAAAAATGAACATCATCGGAACTTTCTTCAACTCTGATTTTGCTTCACTTCCAACCAACTTTTGCAAAGCCAAACAGCAATAGTAAATGGATGACAGAAGCAAGCTTTGGTGAAACTGGAAGCTTCGAATCCCAAATCATCACATCAGTGATACATTTAGTGACCAACGCCATCAAGGAGATAAGAGATGACCGTTGATGTTGCATTTAAA
Organism: Ascarosepion bandense; assembly: GCA_037127315.1. Lineage (NCBI taxonomy): Eukaryota > Metazoa > Mollusca > Cephalopoda > Sepiida > Sepiidae > Ascarosepion > Ascarosepion bandense. The sequence goes on from JBBBDQ010000668.1 coordinate 2,035,088, forward strand.
TTTTTGGAGATTGTAGCTATCAGGGAAGCAAGAATACAGAAGGGATTTTCACAGGTCAGTTAAGTGCCATACAGGATACACACTTGGGCAATCATGTCTCGAAAGAGACATGACTGATTGGGCAGAAGATTATCCTGCAGTAGGTTGCCGTTGCTTTCTGTGGTAGACTGGTTGCCAACCAAGGCTATAGAACCCAATCTGCCCTGTTATTTAACCCATAACTGGAAGGAATAGACGGATTAATACCTTTCCCAAGGGTATTTGCGCGTAAGTGAATGCAATGAATTCAGCTGGAATTCGAACTCGACTCATTCTGAGCCAATATCAAATGCACCACAACGCACATCCAGTGTTATTTTCACAGGTAGGAAGTACGAGAAAAGAAGCTGATAGAGTAGAAGTTGTCGTTACACTTGATTGTTTTCACAGTAAAAGAGTGGGACCTTGTAGCTAGTCTAGTAGCTTGTGTAAATTCACATAGGTGGGGGCACCAATGAGCTAAACTTGTTGGAGCAGAAATATTTGTAAAAGAGACAGAGGGAAGCTACATCTCATTGGTGAGAGAGAGACTGGAGTCAGGTCGCCAGGTCAGGACCAACTACATAGCAAATTGTTCTTTTAACTGTTTTGAGAACCCCAAGGTGAACAGCAGGTGCGCCTCACCAGATATGACAGCAGTATTCAATGCATGAGCGGATGGTAGATTTCTAAATGTGCATGATGGATTCAGAAGAGAAAAACTTCTTAGCCCAATAAAAGGACCCAACCTTCTATATATATTTTAATAATTGATGATGAATAAATGAATTAACTTGTGTCTTAATTGATGGCTAAAAAAGATTTTAAATTGTCTAACCAATTAATTGTACAAATAAATTAATATCATGGTGGCACCACCCATCCAACAGAGTGGACTCTTCCAACCACTACATATACTTCCCCTCACAAGAGGTGGTGACAGAGATAGAGGAGAGATAGAGTGAGTAGCTTGGAAGTAGATAGCAAACGCTACCATAACAACCACTGCGAGTCCCAGTTGAGGGTTTAATTTAGTATTACTACCTAACCTGTTCTACTAACAGAGTTTCGAGTATTGTATTATGCTGTGTTTAATATATATTTGTTATTTCCTATTTTGGTTGTTGTATTATTTCTTGCTGGACTCTTAACCGGGTCCACGACAATAAACTTGTGTTAAATCTATGTTAAGTTATTTTTAACATTACCTGTTTTCATAAAAATAAAAGAAATACTTACCTGGTGGTCTATTTTACTGAGGCCAGTAAAATATGCTACTTTTCAGGATCAGCAAAAGAGCCTTTTCTTTAAGAACTGATCCTGTCATAATTGCAAAAGTACATGGATACTGAGAAAGGTGCTGAAAGCTTGCTGTAACTTAAGCTCTAAAAATGAGAACAAGACAGCTGGAGTAAATATACAGATGAATAAAATATAAATTGTAAGAAAAAATAATAAGAATGTGAAAAATAAGAAGACATTTTTTTCTTTAAAAATATAGAAAAATACTTCAGAAGAATACACAACAGATGTTTGATTAAATTAATTTTGTCTTATAACTGTTGTTTTTCCAAACTTTCTTTTTTAATATTTGAACGAAAACTCATGCTTTATGTTTCTAAAACATTTGCTGGGAGGCAGCTACTTTGTTTTTGTCGTTTTTTACTCCATTTCCTGAGATGAAATTTTGGTATTCATGACCAATTCATTATAGGGGAAAAAAATCAGGCATTTGTCAATATGTATTGTGTGGTCACATGTTTGTTTTTTATTCTTGGGTAAAAATCTTGTGTGGATTACTTTTTTTTACAAAGATCTTTCATTTCTCATTGAGGTTTGTTGTTTCCTGAGAAAAAAATGATAAAATTTGATTTTCTGATGAAACTGTTTTGGAAAAATTTCTACATCGTATTTCTTGATTTTTGCACTTTTTCTTCTGGCTCACTTTCTTTTTTTCTTCATTTTCATTCTCTTCTTTTCCCTTCATTGTCTTTATCTTACATTCCTTTTCTCTTCTTTTTTAATTTTTTTTCTCTAACATTTTTTTCTTTCTTTTTCATTCTTTTTTTATTTTCCATTTTCATTCTCTTTCTTTTTCATTCTTTTTATTTTCTTTTTTCATTCCTTTTGCATTTCGATTCCTTTTTAATTCATTTCTTTTAATTTTCTTTCTTCTTCATTCTTTTCTGTTTTCATTCTTTTTCTTTCTTTTTCTTTTTTCATTCATTTATATTCTTTTTTCTTTTTCATCCTTTTTATTTTTTCACTCATTCTTTCTTTTCCATTTTCATTCATCTCTATTCTTCTTTCGTTTTCCTTCTTTTTATTTTTTCTCATTCTTTTCTTTTTTCTTTTTCATTCATTTATATTCTCCTTCTTTTTGTTCTTTTTATTTTCATTTTTCATTCTTTCTTCTATTCAATTTTTCTATTCCCTTTCTTTCTTTTTCATTCATTTCTTTTTAATTTTTCTTTTTTCATTTTCTTTTTCATTAATTTCTATTTTCTTTCTTTCTTTTCATTCATTTCTGTTTTCCTTTCTCATTCATTTTCTTTCTTTTCATTTTACTTTTTCATTCAATTTCATTCTCTTCCATTCTTTTTCATTCTTTTTCTTTTCCTTTTCTTTCTTTTGTTCTTTCGTTCTTTCTTTTTCTTTCAATATTGACTCAGTTTTATTAGCCATGCAACACAATTTTTTGTGTGGAATACCCAGTGAGGATGAAATTCACTACAAGCAAAACAAGAAAATAATTTATATGTGCAAATAGCATAAATGCTCTCAACATGGGACGAGAAAACTACAGCTGAGTTCAAATCTAGCCTTGTATGCTACATTTGCTTCCACTCCAATACCCTTTTTCCCCAAGCCACGGGTTAAAAAACAGTGTGTAATAAGGTAGACTAGTGTTATAGAGGAACATCCTGCCATCCCCCGAGAATAGAATGCTCTACCTGATAAAAGAAGGTAACGAGCAGTACGAAGAAGGAAGGTCTTAGGCGAAGGCATTCACTAATCGATAGTCTATTCCACTCCAACCCGTTGCTTGCCTATATGTGTATTATTGTTAATTGTACCTGAGTACAATAAATCTGTTATACCTTATTCCTGGTGTTGAGTACCATTCTTCAACTGAAAAAGGTCTTAGGCGAAGGCATTCACTATTCGATAGTCTATTCCACTCCAATCTGTGGCTTGCCTATATGTGTATAATTGTTAATTGTACCTTAGTACAATAAATCTGTTATACCTTATTCCTGGTGTTGAGTACCATTCTTCAACTGAAAAAGGTCTTAGGCGAAGGCATTCACTATTCGATAGTCTATTCCACTCCAATCTGTGGCTTGCCTATATGTGTATAATTGTTAATTGTACCTTAGTACAATAAATCTGTTATACCTTATTCCTGGTGTTGAGTACCATTCTTCAACTGAAAAAGGTCTTAGGCGAAGGCATTCACTATTCGATAGTCTATTCCACTCCAATCTGTGGCTTGCCTATATGTGTATAATTGTTAATTGTACCTTAGTACAATAAATCTGTTATACCTTATTCCTGGTGTTGAGTACCATTCTTCAACTGAAAAAGGTCTTAGGCGAAGGCATTCACTATTCGATAGTCTATTCCACTCCAATCTGTGGCTTGCCTATATGTGTATAATTGTTAATTGTACCTTAGTACAATAAATCTGTTATACCTTATTCCTGGTGTTGAGTACCATTCTTCAACTGAAAAAGGTCTTAGGTGAAGGCATTCACTATTCGATAGTCTATTCCACTCCAATCCGTGGCTTGTCTATATGTGTATAATTGTTAATTGTACCTTAGTACAATAAATCTGTTATACCTTATTCCTGGTATTGAGTACCATTCTTCAACTGATCTATTTACACTGTATTTCTTTTCAGGATATATCAAATAGAAACAAAAACTGAATTTGTGGTGAAATTTCATGTAGAGTTTCTTTTGAATTCCTCCCCTTATTCTCCATCCTATATTTTTTCTTTACTTATTCTTTTTCCACCCTTATTCTTTTTCCACCCTTTTTCTTTTCCCTGTGCAGGTAGTGTAACGGGTGCTGGCTTGGAATGGGAAATCAGAGAGACCTGTTTGAATTCTAATTAGATTCATTGCATTCATTAATGTAAAAATACCATTGCAAAAGGCATGAATCACTCTCCCCCTCCAGCTATGGGTTAAAGAAAAGGATTGTATCTGGAAAAATCATTGTTATTCTCCAAACATTATTAAAGTGAATTATTTTTAATCTTAAAATTGTTAAAAACAAATTATTTTTATAATCCAAAATATGTTTCAGCTTTTGATAATCCATATGTAGCTGAAATATGGGTGCATGGCCAAGTGGTTAGAACATTTACTTTCTGACCATGAGTCCCTGGGTTTGTATCTCACCATTGTCAGGAAGGTGATTTCTTGATATTATCAGTCTGGAGGAGGTAATCTTAGTGTGTGCTACCTTTGGAAAGTGCCTGAAAACCCTATCACAGGTTGAGCCAAGCCTTGTGAATGAAAATTGGTAGACTGGAACCTTTGGAAGCCACCAATAGTTGTGCTTGAGGGTTTGACCATCCTGTTTTTGTTCAGACAGTTGTTGATGCTTTAGAATATGCTCTATTTTAGAAACTGTAAATAATGTCTGTCTAACATAGTTCCAGCATAAATCACAGGTGGGCTCTGTGGGTGTTGAACAAACACAAATGTACCTGAGCAGGTGTCTGCAAAAGGGATTAGCTAGCTGCCCTAGCAGACAGGCATCCTTGGATATGAGTGCCAGTCATATAGCAAATTGATAAGCCATAAAAAATCAAATCAAGCAACAAAGCATTTGCTTCCACACTAATACTCTTTAGAAAGGAATGAAACTGTCTGTTCTTCTCCCAGCTATGGGATAAACAGTACTGAATAGAAAGAAGATAATAAAATAGATTTTTTGATGAAATAAGTTTCTTTTTCATTTTTTTTGTTTTATCAACTTATTTTTCCCCTTGCCATGTTTCCTTTTTTTTTCTTTTTCATTTTTCTATTTTTATTCTTCCTTTCGTATTCATTTTTCTATTTTTCTTTCTATTTTTTTAATTTTTTAAAATTTTTTTCCTTTTTTGCTTTTTCATTTTTCTATTTTTATTCTTTTGCTATTTCTAACTTTCTTCCTTTCTTTTTCATTTTTCTATTTTTATTCTTTCTTTCTTTTTCATTTTTCCTCATTTTCTTCCTTTTTTGCTTTTTCATTTTTTATTTTTCTTCTTATCCTTTTGCTATTTCTAATTTTCTTCCTTTCTATTTCATTTTTTCTATTTTTCTTTCTTTTCTTTCTTTTTTTCTTTTCATTTTTCTATTTTACTTGTTTATTTTTATTTATCATTTTTTTCTGTTTTTATTCTTTCCTTTTTTAATTTATTCTATTTTACCTTTCTTTTTCTTTTTCTTTTTATTCTTTCTTCTTTTTTCTATTTTTTGTTATTCTTTGCTATTCCTAATTTTCTTGTTTTCTTTCTTTTTCTCTTTTCTTTTTCATTTATTCTATTTTTCCTTTCTTTTTTTTTTTACAATTTTAAAGTTTTCTTTTTTCTTTTTCATTTTATTCTATTTTTCTTTCTTTTTTCTTTTATATTTTTAAAAGTTTTTCTTATTTTTTTCTTTCAGCATTGACTAAGTTTTAAATGACTTCACACAGCACATAGCATGGATCACCCAGTGAGGATCAAATTCACTATAAACTAAAAAAAGCTTTCTGACCACTGCACAACAGCAAATCAAATACTGATTATATGGATGTGGGGGTGGTTTGTGCAGAAATTAGTATTTGAAATCAAAATTCTGGTAAAACCTGTTGCATTCCCTTTTGCTTTATTTCTGTTGAGAAAGACATTAATCTGTCTTTTCACTCCCAGCTATGGATTAAATAGTTGAGAGGAATAGCTTTGGCTATATCTGGGCTGGAGCATACCAGCCTTAGCTTTCCAGTTTTAATAGAGTTCAAAGGTGTCAACACAGCCTTGTGGGTGATAAATTGTTTTCTACCTTACAACATGTTTCCCACAGTTAAAACATTACAAACCTAAATCTATTTTATTGCTATTTCCACAGCAAATGTTCTGACGGGCTACATTCTGTAGTTTCTCCAACTCTAATCCTCCCAGCTAAAACCCACTGCTATGTGTACACTTCTTCTTCTTCTTCTATGTGCCCTGTCCCTTCAGGACGTAGGCGATCATGGATCTCCACGTCTCCCTAACCCTTGTGGCTCTTAGTATGTTTGCTCCTGTTGCTCCTGGCAACCCCCGTTCCATCATCCACCTGATCAGACCCTGCAAATATGTTATCCGCTGCCTTCCTCTGTCTCTCCTTCCTTCTATCTGTCCAGTCAGTATCAGGTTCTCCAGGCTCTCCTTCCTCATTGCATGTCCCAGGAACTTCAGTTGTCTCTTCCTGATGCTCAGCATCAATTTCCTTTTTGTTGCCATTCTTTCTAACACTTCGTCGTTGCTTGTATGCTCAGTCCACGATATCCGTAGCATCCTTCTGTAGAACCACATTTCAGCCGCTTCCAGTTTTGTCCTCATTTTCGATGATATTGTCCAGCATTCACAGCCGTATTGAAGAAATGTGTACACTACTGGCTATAATTATTAGGCCACTCCAGTTTTTATAAAAGAAATGATGTATTTCACACTCTTTTTAGTATTTATTGTCAAATGAAAATAGAATGGTTCTTTTTTTATTATTGCTTTGCAAAATTTTACAAGGCAAGGAAGCAATAATGAACTTGTTCTAATCACCCTAAATTTTCTTCATTATTTCATTGATGAAATAGCAATATAGGTAATTATTAAATATTTATAAATTCATTTGATGCACATGTTATTGTGCAATATTAACAAAAGAACCATTCTGTTTTCATTTAAAATTATCACGTGGAAATAAATACTAAAAAAAGTATGAAATACATCATTTTATAAAACACTGGGGTCGCCTAATAATTATGGCTGGTAGTGTACATTGGACTGTTGCTGCCTGGAACTGTATCTCAAAAGGGTGCTTTCCCAATCACTACAATTTTAACCTGTTCAATCTACGATTAATCGTTATCTTTCCCATATATTCACATAAACTGTACCCCTTGTTCTTACCACTTTTACCCCAAACTCCTTCAGAGACCCTCAACTTTGAGTAGCTCTTGACCATTTTACATAAAGAATAATCAGTAAATCATTCTGGGAAGACAATAGACTGCATCTGGCAGTAAGACCTCAGATTGGCAGATTAAAGCTTTTAAGGAGCATTCAACCACCTCTTTATTGCTACTGTTACTAGGTCCACCCTGACTCAGTTTAGTAACACTGGTTAGGGTCCCAGCTATGGGTAAATAGTGAACCCCAAACAAAAATAAATGGAACATTTTTATAACAAAATGATGAACAATACATTTTTTATAGCAAAATGACAATTATTGCAACACTAAAAATTTATAAAAATATTTTTTTTTAGAAAAATCATCAACAATACATTTTATGATCTACAAAATGTACAAAAAAGATACCTTTTGTAATGACAAAAGTACACAGGTGTAGTTTTTGAGAAAGCTTTATTTAACCCAGAATACAAGGTTGGCTGATAGTGTCTTTTAATAGTCTCAGTAAACAGAAATGGATGTGCGTTGAGGTGACAGTGGATATCAGCTCGGAATGAGAAATCGGGGAGCCAAGTTCAAATTTCAGTTGAATTTCCTGCATTCACTGATGCACAAATACCCTTGGGAAAGGTATTAATCCATCTCTTCCCTCCAGTTCTGGATTAAATAACAGGACAGATTGGGTTCTATAGCCTTGGTTGGTAAACAGTCTACCACAGAATGTAATGACAACCTACTGCGGGATAATCTTCTGCTCAGTCATTCATGTTGCTTTCAAGACATGATCGCCAAAGCATGTATCATATATGGCACATAACTGACTGAAACAAATAACTTTGCCAAAGAGACACTGGTGACAAAACAAGGTGAAACCACTCTTGAGTATTCATAACACCTTCACGCTAAAAGTATATAATGACTAGCAGCATAGCCCGGCATTGCTCAGGTGTAATGAAAGCTTTAAAACTAATCCATGGTCCTGGAGCTCAGACTTTTTGGACGTTGGTATGAAAGACTAAAAAGCAATGGTTGTTTCCAGTTAAAGCAAAACCGTAGACTGAAAGAAAAATGAATGGATGTAAGTCAAATTTTCATTTCCTGGTATCGATATCAAATAAATTTTTTTCGTTGCAAACTGAATTTTGAAGGCTAAATAAGTCCTCTGAGTAAATGGTATCATGGCTGAGACTAAGAACTACAATTATACCTACTTAGAGCTAAACCCGAAGCAAAAACTAAAATAAAAGGGCTGAAAAAAATACAGACATACAGGCAGATAAACAGACACACACACAAACATCTTGCCTTTTATATATATATATGTTATTGATTTTCTGCACTATTGTAAGAACTGCAACCTTGAAACTTCTGAATATCATTTCTTATGCCTTTGTCTATGAGTGTATCAAATTTGATTAAAATCGGACCACTCCTTCTATTACCCGATTTTTTCGATTTTCGATATTTACCGGGGATACCTCGACACAAAACCTAGCTAAGAACACTCACAGACGCTTATAGTACAATTGTGTAAATTTTCAAGAAAATCGGTTCAGCCGTTTTGGAGTCTATAGGTAACGGATACACACACAGACACACACACACACACAGACAAAGTTCCATTTATAAATAAGTTTAGATTTAGATTTAGATTAGATAGATTTACAAAATATCTTTCTTTTTCTTTTTTTTTAATCATTTCATTACAAGCAAGGCGGTACCACCACTGGTGTGCAGAGGACTACATAAGAGAAGAGAAAGACAAACCAGTTAAGCACGAGGAGAGCAAAGAGAAAGCCAAACCTGTTACAGGGTGTCACAGAAAGGGCAAGAGATGGATGGGAATACCAGTGTGAAAACAGTTGCAAGGGTAGAGTGAGAAAAGAAGAACACGATACATGAGGTGATGAGGAAAAGATGAAAGAAGGATTAGAGTCAAGTGGACAAGAGATAAGAATTGACATTGCATTTAAATATTTGGAGATTGTAGCCATCAGGGAAGCAAGGATACGTAAGGGAAGTGCAAGAAGAAAGCTGCTGGAGTAGAAGTCGCGGCTGCATTTAGTTGAGTTAACCGTAAAAGGGTAGGACCTTGTTGCTAGTCTGGTTGCTTGAGTAAATTCTTGTGGAAAGAGCAGCGGTGATCTAAGCTTGTTGGAGCAGAAGCCATGAAAATATTTGTAGAATAGACAGAGGGAAGCCACATCCCGCCAGTGAGAAAGTGGCTGGAGTCAAGCAGCCAGGTCAGGACCAGTCACGTTACAGATTCTCATCTGTAGATCTGAAGGCATATTGGAATGGCCAAGAATGCATTCCAGAAGCTAAGTAGAGTATTAAGAGACAAGAAAATTTCACTGGAAACATAGAAGTGTGTACTGGATTGTTATGCGAGTCTGTCCTTCATTATGGCAGTGAATGCTGGAAATATCTTTAAAGATGAAGGAAATACTTGAAGCAACAAAAATGTGGTTCTACAGAAGGATGCTTAGGATACCATGGATGGAACACTGGAGAAACAACGAAGTTTTGAAGAAGATGTACACAAGAAGGAAACTGATACTTAACATCAGGAAAATACAGCTGAAGTTTTTGGGGCATGTAATGAGGAAGAAAGGCTTAGGGAACCTAATGCCCATTGGACGGATAGAGGGGAAGTGAAACAAGGGAAAGTAATGCATGACATACTTGATGGGCTTGAGCAGATAGATGGTGAAGCATGGTTTGAGTGGAATAACAGGAAAAGTAGTATTAAGACACAGAAAGGAAACTACAAGACCTCCTACAGAAGGTAGCTGAAGAAAGTAACAAGAAAGGACTAGAAATAAACTGCACGAAAACCAAATGTATATAAAAAGGGCAGCCCAAAATGCTAAATACAGGTCGGGGATACTAGAATCAAGCAGGTACAAAAATTTAAATACCTGGGAAGCATTATAACAGGAGACGGAGAGTGCAACACAGAGATCTGAAGGATGCATTCCAGAAGTTGAGTAAAGTATTAAGAAACAGGACAATTTTGCTAGAGACAAGGAAGAGAGTACTGGATTGCTACGTGCTGTCCGTCCTTCAATATGGCAGTGAATGCTGCACAATACCATCAAAGATGAAGGAAAAACTTGAAGTAACTGAAATGTGGTTCTACAGAAGGATGCTGTGAATATCATGGATCAAGCATATGAGCAATTATGAGGTTTTGGAAAGGATGGAAATGAAAAGGCAATTAATACTGAGTATTAGGAAGAGACAGCTAAAGTTTCTGGGACATACAATGAGGAAGGAGGGCTTGGAGAATCTGATGCTAACAGGCCAGATAGAGGGGAAAAAGAGACAGGGGACAGTAACAGATAACATATTTGAAGGACCTAATCAGGTGGATGATGGAATGAGGATTGCATGGTGTAACAGGAGAAGGCGTGCTTAGAGCCACCAGGGATAGGGAGATGTGGAAAGCCATGATTGCCTATATCCTGAAGGGACACTGTGCACAGAAGAAGAAGAAGAATCCTTAGCCTACTAGTGGCATTCTCACCTTGCTTGACAGGGGAAATAACTAAGCAAAAATAACTTACCTTAATTATTTCTTTTTTGTTTTCTTGTTCTTTAATTTTTCCTTCTTAATTTTCTTTTAATTTTCCTTAATTTTTCATTCACTTCTCTTTCATTCTTTTATGTTACTTTTCTTTTTTGATTGTTCTTTCTCCTTTTTCCATCTTTCATTTTTTACTTTAGCTTTCATTCTTTGCATACATTTTTTTATTTACATTCTATTCATTTCCATCTCGTTTTTCATTCTTCGAACTTGCTAATGTTTTTCTTCTTTATCCATCACTTTCTTCTTTTGATTCTTTCTTTCTTGTTATCCAAAGATCTTCCAATTTTACATTTCCATCATAATGACTAAATTTTCAGAATTGTTGTTTTCCTTCATTTTTGCTCTTCTTTTTTTCTTCTTTAATTTTTTTCTTCTTTTCTTTGAAATTCTTTTTTGAATGTTCTTTATCTTCCTTTTCTTCTTTTCTATTTCTTTTTTCATTTTTTTGTTTTATCCTTCAATCTTTTCATGCTTTTTATTTATTTACATTCCAACCATTTCCATCTCGTTTTTCATTCTTTTAAATTTCCAACATTCTTTCTTCTCTATCCATCACTTCCTCCTTTTCATTCATTCTATTGTTTTTCTCTTTCTTGTTCTTTGAAGTTCACCTTCCAATTTTGCATTTCCTTCAGGCTTACTAAATTTTTAGCGTTGTTTCCCTTCATTTTTCTTCTTCATTTTTTTCTTTAACATTTCATCCTTTTAGTTTAAATTCTTTCAGTTTACCTTTTGTTATTTTAATTTTTTATATTTTTCTTCTCTTCTTCACTTTCTCTTCTTTTTCATTTCGTTTTCATTCTTTTAGTTTAAATTCTTTCATTTTACCTTTTGTTTTTTTAATTTTATTTATTTTCTGTCTTTTCTTCTCTTCTTTTTAATTTCCTTTTTATTCATTATTTTAAATTCTTTCATTTTACCTTTTGTTTTTTTAATTTTATTTATTTTCTTTCTTTTCTTCTTCTCTTCTTTTTCATTTCCTTTTTATTCATTATTTTAAATTCTTTCATTTTACCTTTTGTTATTTGAATTTTCTATATTTTTCTTCTCTTTTTCCCCTTTTCTTCTTTTCTGTCTCCCTTTTCTTCTTTTATTTTAGATTATTTTATTTTATATTTTGTTATTTGAATGTTCTTTATTTTCTTTCTTTTCTTCTCCTTCTCTTCTTTTCCATCTTCTTTTCATTCTTTTATTTTATCTCTCATTCTTCATATATTATTTTTATTTACATTTCATTCATTTCCATTCTTTTAACTTGTCGACATTTTTCTTCTTTTCCAATAAACACATTCTTCTTTTCATATGTTCTTTTGTTTTTCTTTTTCTTATACTCCAATGTTTTTTCTCTACATTTTATCTTCATTCATGATTCCTAAATTTTCATTATTCTTGTTTCTTTCAATTTTCCTCTTTTTTTTTCTTCTTTAATCACTTGTTCTTTTCTGGATGTTTAATCTACTTTTTAGTATTTGAATGCACTTTGTTTTTCTTCTTTTTTCTATCTCTTTTTCCATTCTTTTATTTTTTCTTTATTTACCTTCCAATAATCGCCATCTTGTTTTCTATTCTTTCAACTGACCAACGTTTTCTTTCTTCTCTATCCATCATTTTCTCCTTTTCATTCTTTCCTTTGTTTAAGACCTCCTCTTACTTTTCATTCTCTCATGTTCCCCGTATAATTTTGCACTTTTTACATATTTACTAATTTGATCATTCTCCTTGGATTATTTCTGTTCATATACTTGCCAGAGAATGCATCAGACTTCTTTTCCTTTCATCCCAAAGACTTCGATGCCAACTGCCCTTCATGTAAATGGAAAATAAGAAATTACAGTGAACGATTTGAAAAAGAAGATGATTTAGACCCCATTTTTAATATTCAAAATTCTTCTATTTCAACTTACATGAGGCTTTCTTCACCAACACCTTCAAACGTCATAGTAAAATCACTTGAAAAGGCTTCCAGCGAATTCCACTTATAGATGGAGTATGTATATCTTAATCATGTCAAAGCGACTTCACTTCAATAACCACATCTCTTTATTACCTTGTGTGTGTTGCTTTCCTTTGTAGAAATATTGGATCCGAATGGAAGCAGAGTATAGTCAATAAGAATGGTGTAATTGTTGTCATTCCTCAGTAGCATGTCTGGCTTATGATACTCTTTGCATGGTTAAGTCATTTTTGATTTAGGATGGTTGAAAAAGAATGGAAATTTGAAGGAATATTCCACAGAAGATCAGAAGAGTGTTTTTCAGGAATAGAGGATCAAAAGACGGATTTATGCATGAATTTATAAAGGGACATTGAAATTAATCTATAGACATTAATAATCAAAGTAAAAATGAATAAAAATGAAGATCCTACTTATTTCAGTCAATTCATATCTATCAATCTCAGTTCTATCAATATATCTATCTCAGTCTATTCATATCTATGCTTGTTCATTATCTATCTATCTATCTATCTATCTATCTATCCCAATCTATTCATATCTATCTATCTATCTATCTATCTATCTATCTATCTATCTATCTATCTATCTATCTATCAAACTGTTTCAGTCTATTCATATCTATCAATCTTTGTTTGTGCATATCTTTCAATCAAGTCTGTTCTATCTCAGTCTATTCATATCTATCTATCTATCTATCTATCTATCTATCTATTTCAGTTTATTCATATCTGTCTATATGTCAATTTGAGTCCAATTTTATCTATTTATCTTGATTTGTGCATGTCTATCAATTTACTCTCTTCATATCTATCTATATCTATCTATATCTATCTATATGATATCTATCTATCTATCTATCTATCTATCACACTCTATTCATATCCAATAGAAAGAACTTTAAAGTAATGAGTTGGAGCCCAAGAAGGAAAGTAGAAGCTGATGATTATATTGAATTTTATTTTGTTGTTATAATGGGAATAGAAATTTATGAAATCAGTTTTATTAAATAATTTTTGGTACACACTCAAGTTTTTAGATACTGTTTAGCATGATATCTAGCAGAAGTAATGTATTACTTTCTTCCGTTTCATATATAAATTCTACTGTGTGTTCAAGTTTTTTTAGTCTATCTACAAGAGCATGTAAATCATTATCATGGGGGATGTATTAACAGAATATTATCGATATATCAAAAATATGTTGATTGTTTATGTGAAATATTTTGGAAAAGACCAGATTCAACAAATTCCAAGAAAATACATGCCATCACTTCACTAAGAGGTGATCTCATTGTTAGTCCAAATTTTTGTTTATAAAAATGATTATTGAATGTAAAATAAAAGTGATTGATGAGATGGCAGATTTTTATTATTTTAGCTATTGGTAAAGATGAGGTTTATCTTTGATTGTGTCAGAGATTTTTTTAAACATTTTAAGGATGTGCGTTTTGGTGCCGTGGATATTGACTCAGAAGCCGAGTTCAAATTCCAATTGGATTTCTTGCATTCACTTACACACAAATACCTTTTGGGCAAAGGTACTAATCTGTCTCTTTCTTCTAGTTATGGGTTTGTGACTGAATGTCACTGTAGGATTAATTTGTGATGATACAGTGTGAAGCAGAATATTTAACACGTATTCATCAATTACATAGATGTTGAATATGATGTGAAATTGTTTGTTGAAATTGTCTCCCATAGACTGTGTGAAAACTTCTGTTAGAGATTTTAATGTATGTTGGAATGTTCATAGATATGAATAGACTGAGATAGATACATTGATAGAACTGAGATTGATAGATATGAATTGACTGAAATAAGTAGAAGGATCTTCATTTTTATTTATTTTTACTTTGATTATTAATGTCTATAGATTAATTTCAATGTCCCTTTATAAATTCATGCATAAATCCGTCTTCTGATCCTCTATTCCTGAAAAACACTCTTCTGATCTTCAAATTTCCATTCTTTTTCAACCATCCTAAATCAAAAATGACTTAACCATATAAAGAGTATCATAAGGTGGTAACACCACTGGTGTGCAGGGGCTACATAAGAAAAAAAAGATTAATTAGAAGAGAGTGAAGAGAAAGATGAACCAGTTAGAAAGGAGCATGAGAAGGATGGGAATACAGGTGCAAAGGTGGAGAGAAAGGAAAGGATATACAGGGTGGTGTGGAAAGAACTAGGGTCATGTAGTTAAAAGATGAGTATTGACATTGCATTTAAATTTCTGGAGGTTGTAACCATCAGGAAAGCAAGAATATGGAAGTGTGTTCCACAGGCAGGAAGTGCGAGGAAAGAAGCTGCAGGAGTAGAATTGTTGTTTGCATTTGGTTGATTTCACTGTGAATGGGGGAGACCCAGCTGCCAGTCTGGTTGCACGAGTAAACACCTGTTGCAGAGGCACCAGTGACTTAAGTTTGTTGGAGCAGAAGCCATGAAAGTATTTATAGAACAGATAAAGGGAGGCCAATTCTCGTCGGTGGGGAAGTGGCTGTTGTTGAGCCGCCAAGTCGCTACCTATCATGTTACTGATTCTCCTTTGGAGCCTGTCGAGAACACTGAGATGAACAGCAGGGGCACCTGACCAGATATGGCAGCAATATTCTATGCATGGACGAATGGTTGATTTGAAAATATGCAGGATGGATTCAGGAGGGAAAAACATCCTGGCCCGACACAGTGACCCAAACTTCTTAGCAGTGGATTTAGCTATGGACGCAATGTAGTGGTTCCATTTGAGATCCGAAGAGAGGGTAAGGCAGGAGAGGTTGCCTGTGATGATTGACAGACAACAGCTTGGTCTTAGACGCATTGAAATTGACAAGCCACTTCTTACCCTGATTCATATGTGAAGAGCTGATTTTTCCAAGGAAAGGGGTTAAAATTTTTGTTATGACTTTCACCTATTTGTGGGGAGTGTTGTCTATTCCTGAAATAATGGATTATACTGAGATGCCTGAATTTTAGAGAGACCATAAAGATTGGGAATTCTAGGGTGATATTCTATTAGTCAATAACATGATTTGTTTTCATTTTTAATTAGTTTTCTAATTGCCTTGTTAAATTTGTGTTTCAATAATTACTTTCTCTTTGTTCGTTTTATCATATGCGTCAGTATTGTTAAGTAGCAAATTAATTCTTTATTGTTTGGGTTTTTATTCATAATAACAATCCAACCTCTCTTTTCAAGGGAGGTAATACAGGTTTGTACATTGTGGTGCAATGGATAACAATTTAAAAAGAGAAACTGGAGAGCTGAGTTTGAATTTGTTGCATTCACTTACACACAAATAAACTTGGGAAAGGTATTAATTTTTCTCTCTTCCCTACAGTCATGGGTTAAATAGTAGAACAGATTGGGTTCTGTAGCCTTGATTGGCAATGAGTCTACTGCAGAAATTAATGGCAGCCCATTGTGGGAAAATCTTCTGTCTAGTCAGTCATGAATTGAAAGTGACATGATTGCCCAAGCATGTATCACGTATAGCATTTAACTGACTGAATCATTATTTTACCGTAGGCTAAGGTGTTAATGTGACAAGGATGCAGGGGGTGATAGTTAGTCAAAAAGAATGAGAAGACCTTAGTAAAGAAAAGGACAATAAAGGAACATATTTAAAGAAACCAGAAGGTTTTAACTGATGTAGTTGCATTTAAATTTAGTTATCAGGGACGCAAGAAATTGGAAAGGCATTCCATAGATGAGAAGTATGAGAAACAAAACTGTTAGAACAGAAGTTACAGTCGTATCTAATTAGTTCAACAGTGAAACAGTGAGACACAGTTGCCCATCTACAGAATGCTCTGTCAAAAAACCAGTAAATTTATTCTTTGTGAAAATACCCCAGCTCTTATTAGTTCATTTCAGGGGCCCTCTACAAGCCCAGATCTGAATGTTATGGATGACTGTATCTGGAGCAGACTTTGAACTCACTTGTAAAATTGTCATCATGATATTTCTGATATTGATTCATGGAAGTGGAACTGAAGGTTGGAATGAAATCCTCATTGACACTATCTGCAAAGCTACTTGCCTTGTGGTTATCATTATTACAATTTTGTGCTGAACATTCAGGCAAACATTTCAAAATATCTATGATAATTGTTCCATTCATCAATCAAGATAGGTAAACGAATTTTAAAATTAAAACTTTTTGTGTATTAATTTCTTGAAATGCATCTCTTATGCAATTTTTCAAACACTTTTGCACTCTTTGTGTATTAAAACTTTTTGTGTATTAATTTCTTGAAATGCATCTCTTATGTAATTTTTCAAACACTTTTGCACTCTTTGTGTATTAAAACTTTTTGTGTATTAATTTCTTGAAATGCATCTCTTATGTAATTTTTCAAACACTTTTGCATTCTTTGTGTATTAAAACTTTTTGTGTATTAATTTCTTGAAATGCATCTCTTATGCAATTTTTCAAACACTTTTGCACTCTTTGTGTATTAAAACTTTTTGTGTATTAATTTCTTGAAATGCATCTCTTATGCAATTTTTCAAACATTTTTGCACTCTTTGTGTATTAAAACTTTTTGTGTATTAATTTCTTGAAATGCATCTCTTATGCAATTTTTCAAACATTTTTGCACTCTTTGTGTATTAAAACTTTTTGTGTATTAATTTCTTGAAATGCATCTCTTATGTAATTTTTCAAACACTTTTGTACTCTTTGTGTATTAAAACTTTTTGTGTATTAATTTCTTGAAATGCATCTCTTATGCAATTTTTCAAACACTTTTGCACTCTTTGTGTATTAACACTTTTTGTGTATTAATTTCTTGAAATGCATCTCTTATGCAATTTTTCAAACACTTTTGCACTCTTTGTGCATTAAAACTTTTTGTGTATTAATTTCTTGAAATGCATCTCTTATGCAATTTTTCAAACACTTTTGCACTCTTTGTGCATTAAAACTTTTTGTGTATTAATTTTTTGAAATGCATCTCTTATGTAATTTTTCAAACACTTTTGCACTCTTTGTGTATTAAAACTTTTTGTGTATTAATTTCTTGAAATGCATCTCTTATGTAATTTTTCAAACACTTTTGCACTCTTTGTGTATTAAAACTTTTTGCGTATTAATTTCTTGAAATGCATCTCTTATGCAATTTTTCAAACATTTTTGCACTCTTTGTGTATTAAAACTTTTTGCGTATTAATTTCTTGAAATGCATCTCTTATTATTTTGTGTGGTTTCTCAACCAGAATCCACAACAATCTTGTATAGCATTTAACTGACTGAATCATTATTTTACCGTAGGCTAAGGTGTTAATGTGACAAGGATGCAGGGGGTGATAGTTAGTCAAAGAGAATGAGAAGACCTTAGTAAGGAAAACGACAATAAAGGAACATGTTTAAAGAAACCAGAAGGTTTTAACTGATGTAGTTGCATTTAAATTTAGTTATCAGGGACGCAAGAAATTGGGAAGGTGTTCCATAGGTGGGAAGTACAAGAAAAGAAACTGTTATAACGGAAGTGGTATTTGTATCTCGTTACTTCGACAGTAAGTCAGTGTGACAAGTACAATGACTGATTGTAGCATTTGTCTCTACTTCTGAGATGTCCTGAAGGACACATGGCCCAGTGGAGAGTGGTGTTGATTATTTTCAGTGACTTGAGCAGTTTGAGTTCAATACCAACATTACGGCAGTGGTGAACAAATAATTAGAGAGTTAAGTTAAAGGGAGATAACGACATGGCTACAAGAAGAGACATTGCATATGGAATGAGAATGATATACTGCAGTTATTGTAATAAAAGATTCGGTTTGAAATTCCTAGCACCTGAAGAAGGCTGTAGCATACAACAGCCAAAACATCATAATAATGGCAAAAATGATCAGGACAATAGTTCAAACAATGTTGATAGTGAGTGAATATAGGTATCCTTATTTTTTTGTTACACTCCTTAGTGTTTTTAAGTGTCTCTGTGGTAGAATTTTTTCATTGTTGGTTTCTAGAATAGCAATGATTGTTCCTTTGATGGTGACTTTGGTAAATTCTGCGTCCTTATGTTTATGGTTTTTAATGATTGTGTCAACTGGGTCTCCTTATGAATTCCAGTCATGAATTTTAAAGAGAAGCTGAGAGCTCCCAGTTTGGTGTTGG
This sequence comes from Ascarosepion bandense, assembly GCA_037127315.1. Lineage (NCBI taxonomy): Eukaryota > Metazoa > Mollusca > Cephalopoda > Sepiida > Sepiidae > Ascarosepion > Ascarosepion bandense. The sequence continues at coordinate 2,053,928 of JBBBDQ010000668.1, forward strand.
ATAGCATTACATCCAGAGATTCCCTATTAAGTCTGATACTCCAAGATATTTCCACTTATATATATCCAAAACACATATAAAAAGAAAATTAATTAAAAAAGTTCCCGCATCTCTCTCACACAAAAACATTTTCCTCTTTCTCATATATCTTTCCTCAACATATATATATATATATATATATATATATATATATATATATATATATATATATCCGAGTGAGTACAGAACGATGAAATAATTTTTTCACCGTCCAAAACATTAATTTAAAACAGTGCTCGATATATGATGTATAGAGCTGTGAATATTTATTATAAATTATGTTTTAGAACATGTTATGCATTGTGGTGCAGTGGATATCGGCTCGGAATGAGAAATCGGGGAGCCGAGTTCGAATTCCAGCTGAATTCATTGCATTCACTTAGCGCAAATACCCTTGGGAAAGGTATTAATCCGTCTCTTCCTTCCAGTTATGGGTTAAATAACAGGACAGATTGGGTTCTATAGCCTTGGTCAGCAACCAGTCTACTGCAGAAAGCAATGGCAACCTACTGCGGGATAATCTTCTGATCAGTCAGTCATGTCTCTTTCGACACATGATTGCCCAAGCGTGTATCACGTATGGCACTTAACTGACTGACATAATTTTTTCTATATATATAGAAAAAATTATGTACATGTTCTAAAACATAATTTATAATATATATATATATATATATATATATATTTTCTAAACATATACTGTTAAATATAAGAGACAATGAATGTCTATTATGTTTAATCATGAGCTGTTCTAAACATTGTATTTTGCCTTTAATTTCAGTTGAAAATAAAGACAAAAATTCTCCAAAATTTGGATGATTTTATATTATGTTGTTTCTAAGCTTTTGACTCACATGAGTCATCTTCAGAGATGTTATAAGGAGGTTAACACAAAAATATCCACCATCAGTGATGATTTTATTTTGTGTTGACATAAAACTGCGCTAAGCAATGGCAACAGTTACCAAAAATAGCAAATGCAGTTCTCAAGTTTGCAATGCGGTTCTATGACGTCACACGGTGTGATAGCACAAAATGACAACAGAACCATATATTCAAATGCAATGTAATGTGTTATGACCAGATTAAATGTGATTTTATTAAGTGTGTGACATGAAAGAACTGCATTGCAAATTTGGAAACGACAAAAAGGAAACAGGACTCAAGAAGACAGAAGATGATGACTGACATTGTATTTAGATATTTGAAAAGGGAAGTAAGAAATCAGAAGAGATTTCCACATGTGGGAATTGCAAAAAATAAGCTGTTGGATTACTGGAGTAGATAGACTAAACTATCGCCCGGTTCACAATCCACCCATGTCTATTGAGCAGGTGAAGAGGCTCATCCATTTTTCCTGGTTAGGATGCGGTTTCAGGTTTTCTCTTTTCCAATCTTCTCACTTTTTTTTTCTTTTTTTTTCAATTGGAGTAGATAGACTAAACTATCACCCGGTTCACACACCACCCACCTCTATTGAACAGGTGAAGTGGCTCATGCCTTGTTTCCTGTTTAGGATGTGGTTTCCAGTTTTCTCTTTTCCAATCTTCTCACTTTTTTTCTTTTTTTTTTTTTCAATTGGAGTAGATAGACTAAACTATCGCCCAGTTCACACTCCACGCATGTCTTTTGAACAGGTGAAGAGGCTCATCCCTTGTTTCCTGTTTAGGATGCAGTTTCCGGTTTTCTTTTTCCCAATCTTCTCACTTTTTTTCTTTCTTTTTTTTCAATTGGAGTAGATAGACGAAACTATCGCCCGGTTCACACTCCACCCACGTCTATTGAACAGGTGAAGAAGCTCATCCCTTGTTTCCTGTTTAGGATGTGGTTTCCAGTTTTTTCTTTTCTAGTTTTTTCTCTCCTATGTAGCCACTTCCACATCAGTGGCATTACTGCCTTGCTCGGGGTGATATGATTAAAAAAAAAAAAATTAGAACTGCATCTAGCTAGTTGAACTGTAAAATGATGAGACTAAGTTGCCAGTCTGTTAACACACTTAAATTTATGTCATCAAGGCAACAGAGAAAAAATCTTGACTAATTGCCATGAAAATATTTCCAGAAAAAACTGTGGACAGCCACGTCATGTCTATGAGTATGTGACTGGTCAGGATGAGTTAAATTACAGATCCTTCCTTGAATTTTGTCAAGAATTTCAAGAGTTGCAGCAGTAGCATCAGCTCCTCCCCCCATAACTCCTCTGAGCACATAACTAACCTCTTGAGGAGAGAATTAATCTGATATTGAGAATCATTGCTTCAAAACTAATCTAGTCTGATACAGTAATATTCATAGTCTTATATGCGGTCAAATATGTCTTCATACTCAACTTAAAATTGCAAAAGATTTGGTAAAATTGCACATTTTTCGGAATTTCTCAAGTAATTACTACCTTTTTTCTTCACATTTCAATTTTATTTTTATAACTCTTTTGTTCTTGTTTTTATTTCTGTCCTTCTGATCTCAATTTTTTTTTCTTCCTCTCTCCTGCAAATCATCATAATTTGTCTACATATTTACCTATAAATCGGTCATTTTTCTTTCAAGTCTGCCTCCAGACAAAAAGAACTCTTTTTTGTTGTGGCATCTATCTTTCATTTCATATCTTTTTTTTTTTTTACTTTATGCTTGTTTTAGTAATTGTAACATTCTCCCTCATTTCCTCTAACTGCTTGTGCAGACGGCATCATCTTCAATCCAACCTGCCTGCTTATTTTACCCTGACACAGATCACTGTTCCAGTAAACACCAATGCTCACCCAACCTGATGTGCAAAAGAAGTTCTGGGCAACAACTTGGTTCCGATACCATTTCTATATAAAGACAAATGACTCTTTCTTTTTCCCTATCTCTTTGTAAAGACTCATAGTCTGAGATTAATGAAGAAAAAAGAAAGGAAAAATTGTAAGCTGGTTTCTGTGCTATTAATTGCTGATGCTAAAAGAATTCTGGAATGAAATAAAATGATTTTGTACTGACACTATCTTCCAGATTCAAGGCAAATGCTAAGAGAAACAGACACTTTATCTATGTATTTTTCAATGTACCTATATATATATATCCGAGTGAATACAGAATGAAGAAAACATTTTTTTAAACAACGTCCAAAACATTACTTTAAAACAGTGCTCAGTATATGATATATAGAAAATATATATAAAAAAATATATATAAATATATAAGAAAAAAATTATGTACATGTTCTAAAATATAATAATATATATATATATATCACATTTTCTATGTACATATATACATACAGTACTGTGCAAAAGTTTTAGGACAAGATATCAATATAACCTTTTTAAAATAAGTCTTGATCTAACCAATAGATAAATAGATAAGAAAAAACTAATATGAAAACAAACATAGATAAGACACAGAATTGACATGCTGATTTAAAACTGATATATATATATATATATATATATATAGATAGATAGATATGAATAGGCTGAGATAGATATGAATAGACTGTGATAGATAGATAGATAGATAGATAGATAGATAGATAGATATAAAAATTTTAAATATATATGAACAAACACACACACACACACACACACACACATATATATATATATATATATCTCAAATAAAACTCCAAATACTACATTATAGAACGAATGTAGTATTTGGAGTTTTATTTAATATGATATACATATTTGGCTCTGTAAGTAGATAATGCTATTTACACCGAGCCCACTACCTGGATCATTTTTAATATTAATAAAATTAATATTAATAGGATCTAGGTTTTGGGATTTTACCTACATACTGGTTCTTTTTGGGATTTAATATATATATATATATATAGCACTGTGCACAAGTATAAGGACAAGAACTATTTTATCTTTTATAAGGCATCAAAATAAAATTTAAAATCACCCCTGTTCTAACACTTTTGCACACTACCAGTACTATGCAAAAATATTAGGACAGGGGTGATTTTCCTAAAAACCTCACTGAAATTCAATAACAGGGTGAAAAGCCAAGTAAATTGCTAATAAATATTGATTATTTAAAACTAGGTGTAAAAGAAAGGTATTAAAAAGAAGCTATATTTAATTTTTTCTATTTTCTGTTGAACAAGTTATTTTGAAACTGCTCAATATTCTATTATCCTTGTATATGACTGACTTTTTTCTTATTTCCCCCTCTCAAATTGATAAATCTAATGTTACTTAACAAGACACACGTTGGGAACAAATACAAGCTGCTTGGCAGGAGATACCATTAGATACATTGAAAAAGCTTGTAATGTCAATGCCTGATAGAATGAAGGCTGTGATCAAAGCAAAAGGCTATTATACTAAATATTAAATTTATTTTGTAACAAGTAGTTTTTTCTTGTTAAAGCATTTGTTGAGTAAATCAAATAAAATTACTTTAATTAAATTGTTTATTTTCTGTCAATAAACAAATTAATTAAATCAAATTTATCATCACAAGGTTCTTCAGTGTATTTAATGGTATCTCCTGCCAAGCAGCTTGCATTTGTTCCAAAGTGTGTCTTGCGAAGTAACATTAGATTTATCAATTTGAAAGGAGGGAAAAAGAAAAAAGTCAGTCATATCCAAGGATAATAGAACAATGAGTAGTTTCAAAATATTAGCAATTTACTTGTCTTTTCACCCTGTATTTTAAATATATATATATATAAAATAAAACACTGAATACTACATTCATTCTATAATGCAGTATTCAGATTTTTATTTGATATATATATATATATATATATATATATATATAGTCAACCACAGAGAGATCTGTTTCACTGTATCACAGCTCATCAGTACGGTTAGACTCCGATTGCTTTTAACCCAGGATTGAAACCCGACCATTTGGAGTCAGTCGACGATTCTACCTCTGGGCTATGGGCGCTTGGTAGAAGTAGGCAGATGTTTTAGCATGTATATTATCATTATACCCCCCAATAGCCAGAGTGCTCTAATTCATTACTGAATGAGCGATGCGTACATGCCAGAGTAGCTACTGTTTTTCAAAGTCTACCATTCTTCCAGAGTGCTCAATCAGAGTGTTAGAGCGTAAATAGTCATCTGCAGACAGATCTGGTTCGCTGTATCACAACTCATCAGTACAGTTAGACTCTGATTGCTTTTAACCCAGGATTGAAACCCGACCAAACTGGCGTCAATCGGCAATTCTACCTCTGGGCTATGGGCGCTCGGTAGAAGAAGGCAGACTTTTTTAGCGTGTATATTATCATTATACCCGCTCAACAGCCAGAGTGCTTTAATTCATTACTGAATGAGCAATGTCTGTGTATATATATATATATATATATGAAACTCTGAATACTACATTCGTTCTATAATATCATATTCGGAGTTTTATTTGATACACACACACACACACACACACACACACACACACACATATATATATATATATATATATATATATATTTATATATCTGTCTTATCTGTGCTTGTTCACATATATTTAAATATTTTTCTATCTATCTATCTATCTATCTATCTATCTATCAGTTTTAAATCAGCATATCAGTTCTGTGTCTTATCCCTGTTTTATTTTCATATAATTTTTTCTTATCTATTTATCGATGGGTTTGATCAAGACGTATTTTAAAAAGCTTATATTGATACCACAGTCACTCATTGTGATATTATATATTTTGCAAAGAAAAAAAATCATTAAAACATAAAAATTAATGGTTTGTTTATAAATACAGAAAATATTGAAAAAGTGCCCTCAAGGTGATTCTGTGAAAAATATGTTTGATAAAATGTTTTCATGTCACTTCCTTCACTGAGCAGGTCATTTTAAGTTTTGAACTGATTGAAAAATGTTTTAAGGATTCCTTTCACAAAAGATCAAATAATATATCTCTGTATAAATCAATTGTATTCAGTTGGGCAAACGCAACATTCAGAAAATTGTGAGGATCTGGCTCTCATTGCTACGCATATTGCAAGCATCGAAATAAAATAAAACAAAAAAGAAATGGCAGCATTTGGTCTAAAAGCTGGAATGTATATGGTATTATTTAATTAATCTAAGATAAGATACTCGTTGCATATTCAATAACATGAATTAAATTTATGTTACTACTTGGGTCCAGGGTGCATCTTTTTAATGTATTATCTGGAGGATGGGCATTGTGGTGGGTGGCTCGAAATGAGAAACCAGTGTTCGAATTCCAGTTGGGTTCATTACAGTCACTTACATATCCTTTGAAAAGTTAAGAATTAATCTCTCCTCATCTATGGGTTGAGTAGCAGGATAGACTGGTCTTATTGATTTGGTTAGCAATCAGTCTACCAGAAAAATAAATGGCAACCTGCTGTGGGAAAATCTTCAGCCCAGTCAGTCAGGTTGTTAAGTGGTACAAGAACAATACCCAACATAAAATAGAAAAAAAATGTACAAACAGAACTAATATAATAAATCTTTGAATTTTGAAAGTTTATTTACCAATTATTTATCTTATTTCACTCTTCTTGTCTTCTCTACTAATAGTAGTATAGTGGGTTGCTTACCTATTCTGTTAGTAGTGGAGAGTCCGTTCTAGTGAAGGGTAGTTGTATACTGTTGCAGGTTAACGGAATTTGGCTTTGTTGTAGATAGCCCACTATAAGTCATAAAGAAAGGTTATAAACCAAGAAAAGCAAATTGAGTTGAAAGATAACATTTTATATATAACACATATCGATTAATGTTTTTACAATTAAAGTAATACATGTAGTATACTTCCAACGGAGGTTAAAATGTTCATGGCAATAAAATGCTGAAAGAGAATTAATGCTTAGGAATTTGGGAGCATGTAAGTAAGGAATGTCTTTGATGTATTCCTAGGTCAGTAAGTAGTTTTTGAGGCAGGGAAGAAGGTAAAGAGAGGTGAAGAGAGGTGAACATAGTCGCTGCTTGACTTAGGTCAAGAGGATATTGATTACTCTCTTCTCTTCAAATTGGTCTGCCTGTCTATGCTTTCTGTATCTGCTTTTTATATCTTCTTTTTGGATCACAGCAGCTCATTTTGGATTTCACACTTGTATTTGGTTCTGGGCTTCCCATTGGCTGATAAATAAAATTTGCATAGGCTCACGAACTGGAAATTTAATATTTAATTAATTTTTTTTTTCAACCAGAACATCTTCGCGAACCCGGATGCACAACAATGACTTTTGGTCATTTGCTTTTTGGTCGTGAGAGTGCAAATATCCGGTCCATCGCTTTTGCTCGGTATTACCACAGTAATAGATAGGTTTGCCTATTATCTGGCTCATGCACATTCCTAGTCTTCTGAACAGAAGTAAAGATTCATCATTAATTTCCTGTTTAGGACTGGGTTTCCAGTTCCTTCTGAAGTCTACTTCAGCTTTTGTCCTTTCTCTTGCTAATCTTATATAATGCCACAGAGTAAATCTCTACTTTGAGTGGCTCTTGAGCTGTATATTGGATGAATATTAATAGTAAAATATGAATAAAAAGTACCATATTCAATACACACTTGAATGATCATGTCACTTTTAAGATTTTCCCACAGTAAGTTGCTACTACTTTCTGCACTAGACTGGTTGCCAACTAAGGCTATAGAACTCAATCTACTTTGTTATTTGATCCATAACTGAAGGAAAGAGATGGGTTAATACCTTTTCCAAGGGTATTTGTGTCTAAGTTGCTATTACATTCTGCGCTAGACTGGTTGCCAACCAAGGCTATAAAACTCAATCTACTCTGTTATTTGACCCATAACTGAAGGGAAGAGATGGATTAATAACTTTTCCAAGGGTATTTATGTCTAAGTGAATGCAACAAATTCAACAGGAATTTGAACTTGGCTTTCCAAATTTCTCGTTCTGAGCTAATATCCCCTGCAGCACACAAAATTAGCTTTAAATAAAATGGTGTCAAAATGAACATATAAGTATCCATATAAGTATTTTCAGTCCATGGTATTCCCAGCATCCTTCTGTAGAACCACAATTCTGTTGCGTCAAGTCTCCTCTTCATTTTTGATGAAATTGTCCAGCATTCACTAACAAAAAATGTTTTTTAGAATATTTATATGTTGACTGTTAGAATATCGATTTTGACCTGATCTTGAAAATCCATCCACACATAATGACCTTGTGACCTTAAAACTCTGAGCAATGCTCTGTGTGAAAGACTGGATGGATGTGGTGTAGTTGCTCTATAAGAAGATCATTCTTGACTTCAAAAACAAAGTTTTTTTTTTCTTATAATTGTGTGGCCTCAAGCAAAGCATTTTACTGCCACTGTTTTGCAGGGAGTTACATCAAAATGTTATGATAAAGAGTGACAAGTTACAGGGGGTGTCAGGATAGGGTATGAGAAGGAAGAGAATACTGGAGAAAAGAGCATGAGAGAGGATTCAAGTTAGTGAGATAGGAGATGACTATTGACTTTACATTTGAACTCTTGAAGATTGTAGCTGTCGGGAAAGCGAGTAAGCAGAAGGGAATTCCACAGGCAGGAACTGCAAGAAAAGAAGCTGATGGAGTAGAATTTGCATTTACAATTTATTGGTTTCACAGTAAACGGGTGGGACCTAGTTGCTAATCTTGTGGCTCAAGGAAATTTATATATAGGGGGTATCAGTGAGCTAAATTCCTCGAAGCAGAAGCCGTGAAAGTATTTACAAGATTTTATCACCATCAAGCAGACTCTAGTCCAATTTATTCCTAATTAGCAGAAGTACTTAGTGAGGATCCTTGTCTCAAATGTGTATTGGAATTAAAGTTCCTCTTCTTCTGTTTGCTAAGTTACTTCAGGGCATTGGCAATTATGGCTCCCATTCTTTGTAGTTCTCAAATTTTGTTATCTCTTGTAAACCTGGTTCTGTCATCAATTGACTCAAGTTCACTAAATAGGTTAAATGTTCTTTTCCTTTGACACTCTTGCCTCCAATTTGTCCTGTGAGTATTAAATTTTTCAAACCCACTTTCCTTATTCCATAGTCAATAAATTGCAAATTTTTCTGATGTTAAATATAAGTGTTCTTTTTGATATTATTAGTTTGGAGGAGGTGATCCCATCATATAGTACATTTAGAAAGTGCCACAGGTTGACCTAACCCTTGTGAGTGAAATTGGGTAGACAGAAAGCCATTGATTGTTGTGCTAGCATGAAGTTGCCAGTCATTGTGACCAAGGGTTTGAATATCCTGGCCTTGTTCTGACTGTTGTTCAAGCTAAATAACATGCCTTTTCTAAGAAACTGTAACTAACTTCCACTCAGTATAGTCGCAGTATAAACCTCTGGTGGGCTCCATAAACAAACACAAATGTGCCTGAGCAGGTGTCTGCAACAGTGATTAGCTGTATTGAACAAACACGAATGTGCCTGAGCAGGTGTCTGCAACGGGGATTAGCCGGCCATCTTAGTAGATAGGTATCTTTGAATACAAGTGGCCAGATATACCGAACACATACATTCATTGGTATATGTATGTGTGTATGTTTTCTCATGCTTTTGTACATCTGTGAATGTGTGCAAGTGAATGTGCATGTTTCTGTGTCTATGTATGTTTGTGTGAGTCATTGATAGGTACAGTTGTAATATGTTTGGTAGGGGAACAAAGGCTTTTGTCGGTAATTCGCAAAGAACATTAAAATTTGGTGATGTGACGACCAGAAATGCTGAATTATTTATTTATTCCTAGTAATAATTTTTTTGTTCCTGTTTCCAAGTGCTTGCAGTAGTGGTCACCGTAGGAGTTGATGTAGCAGGCATCTTTTTTAGTTAGAAACTTTCAGATCATTAATCACCCTCCTCCTTTGCAAGTTTCTCCACCCTGCTTCTCTCATGCCCTCGCACCCTCACCCCAACATCAATCCATTTGCAATCAAGAATTGTTTCGTATTTTTTTTTTTTTTTTGCCTTTTCATATTAGGTTGCAAGAGTGATTGATTTTGTTGATTGATTAAGGGATGATTTCATTGGGTTTTTTGGAGAGATCAGGTGCGAGATGAATGGTTGCAGTGTTTTGTGTTCTTATGTTAGTGTTAAGTAATTCAGAAAAGATTACTATTCGAAGATTAACCTAAATCCAACACCGTCACTATCATCAGTTTAACCAACACGACATTAGTAGGTAAGACAATGCTTGACATAACATATATATATATATATATATATATATATATATATATATTACACTAGAAAGACATGGAAATTTCAGTTTTCTTATTTGAATTAATCTAAAACCAACACCGTCACTATCATCAGTTTAACCAACACGACATTAGTAGGTAAGACAATGCTTGACATAACATATATATATATATATATATATATATATATATATATATATATTACACTAGAAAGACATGGAAATTTCAGTTTTCTTATTTGAATTAATCTAAAACCAACACCGTCACTATCATCAGTTTAACCAACACGACATTAGTAGGTAAGACAATGCTTGACATAACATATATATATATATATATATATATATTACACTAGAAAGACATGGAAATTTCAGTTTTCTTATTTGAATTAATCTAAAGCCAACATCATCACTATCATTGTTTTAATGAATATGACAATAGTAGGTTTGTTTGTTTCTTTAACACCATAGCAACTAATTATATAATATCAAAATTTAATTTTTTGGAGAGAATTCAAAAGTTTCTTGAAAAATGTATTTTATTTTTTTTAATCAAATCACTCTGAGCAAGGCGGGAATGCCACTGATGTACAGGGGGCTGCATAAGAGTAAAAGAATTAGAGGAGAATGAGGAGAAGGACAAATCAGGTAGAGAGGAGCAAGAGAAGGATGGGAATACAGGTGTGATGACAGTTGCAAAGGTGAGAGAAAGGAAAGGATCTACAGGAGAGTGTGGAAAGAAGTAGGGTCAGTAGTTAAGAGATGAGAATTGACCTTGCATTTAAATTCCTGGAGGTTGTAGTCATCAGGAAAGCAAGAATAAGGAAGCGCGTTCCACAGGCGTGAAGTGTGGGAAAAGAAGCAGCAGGAGTAGAATTGTCGTCTGCATTTGGTTAATCTAACTGGGAATAGGCGGAACCCAGTTGCCAGTCTGGTTGCACGAGCTGGCAGCTATTTATTTTTCCAAAGATGTATTGCTGGTAAGAATTCATTATTTCAAAAACATGTTAAGGATACCATGGATTGAACATGCGAGCATGTGGAGAGGAGGGACAGTCAGTTAAATGCCATATGTGATACATGCTTTGGGCGATCATGTCTCGAAAGAGACATGACTGACTGGGCAGAAGATTATCCCCCAGTAGGTTGCCATTGTTTCTGCGATAGACTGATGGCCAGCCAAGGCTATAAAGCCTAATCTGTTCTATTATTTAACCAATAACTGGAGAGAAGAGATGGATTAAGTTTTCCCAAGGGTATTTGTGTGCAAGTGAATGCAAGGAATTCAACTGGGATTCGAACTCAGTTCCCCAATTTGTCATCCCAAGTCGATATCCACTGCACTACAATGCACATCCTGAACATGCAAAGAAAACTGATGTTTAACATCAGCTAAAGACAGGTGAACTTTCTGGGACATGTAATGAGGAAGGCAGGCTTGGAGAATCTGATGCTCATGAGACAGACAAAGGGTAAGAGAAGGGTAAGGGAAAAGCAGCATGAGATCTACTTGATGGGTTTGAGCAGGTGGATGGCAAAGCAGGGCTAAGGAGAGATACCAAGAGGAAAAATATTAAGAGTGAAAAGAGATGGGGACAAGTAGAGGGCCATGATCGCCTACATCCTAAAAGGTCATAGCACATAAGATGAAATAAAGAGTTTAGTTTGAAATTACCAGAAGGTTGCTCATCAGATCAACACACAAACAGCCAGAGAAGGCCTGTAACCTTGACATAATGACAACAAGAAGTAGTCTAACTGCAAATAAAATCTGTCTCATAAAACTCACAGGTCAGGGATTTTAAAATCAAACAGGTGTAGAAATTTAAATACCTGGGAAGTGTTCTAACAGAGGATGGACCATGTGAAACTGTGATTTGAAAATGCATTGGCATGGCGAAAGATGTGTTTCAAAAGCTAAGCACAGTATTGAGAGACGGGAAGATTTCATTGGAAACAAAAAAAGAGTACTGGACTGTTATGTGATATCTATCCTCCTATATGACGGGGAATTAAATGGTAACCAATTCCTTGTAATTTATACTGATATCCTAAAGTGCATTGGCATGGCCATGAGATGTTTCAGAACCTAAGCAAAGTATTAAGAGATGCAAAGATTCCGTTAGAAACAAAAAAATAGTGCAGGACTGTTATGTGATATATGTCATCCTATATGGCATGCAATAGTGGAGGATCATCTTGAAGATGAAGGAGAGACTCAAAGCAACAGAAATGTGGTTCTACAGAAGGATGCTGAGGATACCATGGATTGAATATGTGAGCAACAAGGTTTTGGAGAGGATGCAAATGAAAAGGAAACTTATACTTAGCATCACAAAATGACTCAGCTGTGGTTTCTGGGACATGTAATGAGGAAGGAAGGTTTGAAAAACATAATACTCACAGGATGGACAGAAGAAAAGTGAGACAGGAGAATGCAATGCAAGACATACTTTATGGGTTTGAGCAGGTGGATGGCAGAGAGGGGTTTTGAAGAGATACCAAGAGGAAAAGTGTTGAGAGAAACAAGGGATATAGGCAGGTGAGGTGTGGAAGTTCACAATCACCTACGTCCTGAAAGGACAAGGCACATCACGAAGAAGAAAACTGCTGGTAAATTATTCTTTTTTTCTTACGAAAACTATTCTTTTTTCCTTAAGAAATTGTATTGGTTGTATTTTCACTATAAAAACACTTTCATAATGTTTGACCCCAGTTTGAGTAATGGCGTCAGTATTTACCCATAGCTGAGGTCCTAATAGGTGCTACCACCCTGACAGGTGCTACGACCTGAGTCAGGGTAGACTTGGGCACAACAGGAATTAGAAGAGGATTCTATACTTCTCATAACCTCTAATCTGATAGAGGCCTTGTTACCATATGGAGTTTGTTATGATAGTTTGGGCAAAAAAAATTATATTACACAAGAAAATTCTGTGAAATTTTGACAGTTTTCCTATTTGAAATTTCTAATGAATCTTAAGAGTTAATGATGAAATAATCTCATGGCAAGTTCCATGATAATAAATTATCCATAAAAATTCCCTTATCACATTGTGAGTGAAATCAAAGTGTAGTATCTGTTCTTATTAGCGTAAGCTGATTACAATTGAAGTAGCAACAGAGTGGTAGAGAGGTTGGAGAGTGCAGAATAATTTGTCACCCAAAAAGGGATTAGAGACACATTTGGATTGAGTGAGATCTAAGCAACTACTACCCAAATATGACAACAGTAACACAAGTGTTTTAACAGAGGATGGAAAGTGCGACATGGAGATCCAAAGAGTCATTGGCATGGCCAAACACGCATTTCAAAAGCTAACCATAGTACTGAAGGACAAGAAAATCTCATTAGAAACAAAGAAAAGAGTGCTGGATTGTTATGTGATATCTCTTATTCTGTATGGAAGTGAATGTTGAACGATCTCATCAAAGATGGAGGAGAGGCTTGAGGCAGCAAAAGGATTTTGAGGATACCATGGATGGAGCACGTGTGCAATGATGAGAGGTTGGAGAGGATGCAAACGAGAAGAAAACTGATACTAAATATCAGGAAGAGTCAAATGAAGTTCCTGGGACATGTAATGAGGAAGGAACGTCTGAAGAACTTAATACTCAAAGGTCGGTTAAATAGAAGGTGAGACAGGGGAAAGCAGCATGAGACATACTTGTTGGTCTGAGCAAATGGTTGATAGAGCAGGGCTTAGAAGAGATACCAAGAAAAAATTATTGAGAGCAACAATAAACAGAGACAAGTGGAAGTCCATTTTTGGCCTGATCTGGTTCTTGTAAAAGTAGAGGATTGCATGAAGAATAAGGTACTTACTGGATGTGCGTTGTGGCACAGTGGATATCGGCTTGGAACAAGAAATCGGGGAACCGAGTTCGAATTCCAGTTGAATTCCTTGCATTCACTTACTTGCAAATACCCTTGGGAAAGGTATTAATCTGTCTCTTCCCTCCAGTTATGGGTTAAATAATAGGACAGATTGGGTTCTATAGCCTTGGTCGGCAACCAGTCTACTGCAGAAAGCAATGGCAACCTACTGCGGGATAATCTTCTGCCCAGTCAGTCATGTCTCTTTCGAGACATGATCGCCCAAGCGTGTATCGCGCATGGCACTTAACTGACTGACTGACTGGAGTACTACAGGGACTCAACCATTTTACTTGCATCTATAAGTTCCACTTGCCATCAGGTGCGAGTTTGAGGCTCAATAGTCCTTCAAGGCATGGTTTCATACCAAGTGTTTGGTGGGAGTTCAGGGTCTGATCAGCAATCAGGGAATGCAATTAGCTTACTCTTTGAGGCATTGAATGTAACCACACACACACACACACACACACATATATATATATATATATATATATATATATATACATACATTACCGGCCATAATTATTAGGCCACCCAAGTGTTTTAAAAAAACGATGTATTTCATAATATTTTTTAGTACTTATTGCCAAATGAATAATTGTAAATGAAAATAGAATGGTTCTTTTGTTAATATTCAACAATAACATGTGCATCAAATGAATTTATAAATATTTAATAATTACCTATATTGCTATTTCATCAATGAAAGAATAAAGAAAATTTTAACATTGAAAGAACAATGTCTCATCAGGTAGTTAATAATGATGATAATATTACCATCATTGCTATTTATCTGATTGTTCTTTCAATGTCAAAACAAAATGTACAATTTTGTAGTAGATTGTAGCTTGTACATGTTCTAAAGTATAACTTATAATACATATATATATATCCACAGTCAGATCTGTTTCACTCTATCACAGCTCATCAGGTTAGACATCCGATTGCTTTTAACCCAGAATTGAAACCCAACCGACCTGGCGTCAGTCAGCGATTCTACCTCTGAGCTATGGGTGCTTGGTAGAAGGAGGCAGACTTTTAGCATATGATGTATCATACACCAATAGCCAGAGTGCTCTAATTCATTACTGAATGAGCGATATATATATATATATATATATATATATATTATTAAGTAAATCATCGAGCTTTATATTCAATCTCAACAGAATGCAGAAAGCACTAGACGGCCGTTTTGTCCTATATTTGGGCCTCTTCAGCAGTGTGCATCCACTACCAGGATTTGAACCGAGACAGTTTATGGTTATTAAGCTGATGTCATACCAACTGCACCACAGGCCCTAGTGACGAAGAGGTAACGAATTAAGCTCCTTCTTGAATTATATCTCTGTGCTTCAACCACAAAACACGCTATGGATTTAGCACCTTGGTTGGAGAAGTCATGGCTTGGGGAGGCACTATCCTATGGGCAAAGGAGCTTGGATTAGTTCCACCATGGAATTTTTGAGGAGCGGCACACTTCATCGAGCTTAATTCGTTACCTCTTTGTCCGTGGTACAGTTGGTATAACATCAGTTTCATAACCATAAACTGTCTAGGTTCAATTCCTGGTAGTGGATGCACACTGCTGAAGAGTCCCAAATATAGGACGAAATGGCCATCCAGTGCTTTCTGCATTTTGTTGAGGTCGAATATAAAGCTCAATGATTTACTTCATAATTGTTCAAATTCTCCTACTTCTTGAAATATATATATAAAGAAAGAGAGAGTGTGTGCGATTGTTTGTTTTTATTTTGTCCACTGCACAGTACAGTAGGTTCATTTGGGTACTGAGATAAAAACAGCACCACGACATAATGTACTCTGCCAGAAATTTAGAAATGTCATGTTGTCTCCCTTGGCATTCATGCTGGTATCTCCAACACAAACATTTCAGAGTGTTTGGGTCTCAATCTAAGTACAGAAGATTTGGAAAGGTTTGGATAATATATCCAGTCACTATCATAGTGTTTAGAATGATCACTAGTGATGCTGACATTATGTCTCTATTCATCTTTCCATAGGTCCTCAGACTCAACAAAGAGTCCTACAAGAGATGACTTCTAGAAAACGCTATGCCTGTCAATAGGACTCTGCACCATGCCACACAAGCAGAAGAACCCAGTCATAACTATCAGACAATTTCTGCGACCATGTCACCCTTTACCTCTGACCACCTAACTCCCAAGATTGCACCCTTCTTCAATATTATTTGCAGGAGACAGTTGATCAAGAGACCAACAATATTTCTTGTAACACCAAAGATGAACTGAAGGCAAAAATTATTGCAACATCATGAAGGAGAGATGCAGGAGATTCGAAACTCATCTGGAGGTCATGGTGGAAGCAAATGTTGATTTTATTGAATAAATTTGCTCTTTAATATTTCAAGATATTTTTGTGTAATTTGGGTAAATATATCTATTAAAATGAGATACCTATGTTCTTTTCCTTTTTGCATAATTTAGATACAATTCATTCATTGCACATTGTGTGTATATATATATACATACAGGGTGTCCATAAAGTTTTAAAAATTTATAATTTTGTCAAATCACAGGAACTAACCAATGTGTATATCCACTGGGCCATGTGTCCTTAAGTATATAGTCGTTGGTTAGTTCTTGTGACTTGACCCAGTGAGTTCAGTACCAGGCTACAGCAGTGGTGAACAAGTAACTTACATGGTTAGAGGGAGATAACTCATGACTTACAAAAGAGGCATTACTACACAAGGAATGGAATTCATATGCCCCAGTGATTGTAATAAAGTGTTCGGTTTTAAATTCCTAGCATCTGAAAAAGGCCGGAGTGTACAATGGCCAAAACATCTTACAAATGGCAACAAAGATGAGGACAATAGTCCGAATAATGTAAATACTAAAAAAATTTAAGTTACTATAATACATAATCTTTTAAATTACTAGAATACAAAACATGCACACAAACTTATGTACTCTTTGACCCCATCCGACTTCTATAAAAACACACTCACATACACCAGCTAAACTCTACATGTGTGCATATGAATAATAATGCATCCTTAAATGTGATTATTAATGCAAGTATGTATATGTATAAATGTGTAAAGTCAGTTCAAAGAAATGCATCTATGAAAAACATAGAAATTGAAGATACATTAGATTATTTACTCTTGCATAAACTGTAGACAAGCCATCATTTTGATTGAA
This sequence comes from Ascarosepion bandense, assembly GCA_037127315.1. Classification (NCBI taxonomy): domain Eukaryota; kingdom Metazoa; phylum Mollusca; class Cephalopoda; order Sepiida; family Sepiidae; genus Ascarosepion; species Ascarosepion bandense. Next base: position 2,071,154 of record JBBBDQ010000668.1, read on the forward strand.
AAAAATAAAGCCAAAATTCATCCCAAATCCTCTAGAGTTATTAAATCAGCTAATCATTGTTTCAGAATATGCCTTCTGGTCCAATGGATATCAGCTCAGGATGAGAACTCAGAGGGCCGGGCTTGAATACCAATTGAATTCATTACAATCACTTATGTACAAATGCCCTTAGGAAAGGTATTAATCCATCTCTTCTCCGTCCAGCTGTGGGTTAAAGAGCAGGATTGGATTCTGCAGCCTTGATTGGCAACCAGTCAACCACAAAAAGAAATAGAAACCTACTGTGATAAAAATCTTCTTTCTAGTCAGTCAAGGATCAATAGAAATATGATCGCCCAAGCATGTGTCACTGTTGGGGAGCACCCCTTTTTACTCGTCTGATGTGTATATATAATCCTGCATATACAGAGAACACCAGTAGTTGTAAAGGCAGTTGTGCAGTTGTACAGTCACTTAGTTGGTCAGTAAGTTGGTGCATAGTAAGTTGGATATAGACTCATTACCCGGACATACTATTTCATTGCAAGACTTTATATATTGATTTCTACTAATAGTATTCCTGAATTGACTAACCCATGTTCCAGTTGTATATTTTTGTTCAATATGACTTCCATTTTTTATCTCCATCTCTGCTTCTGTTATTTATTATTTTGTTTGGTTTCTCAACCAGAATCCACAACAATCTTGTATAGCATTTAACTGACTGAATCATTATTTTACCGTAGGCTAAGGTGTTAATGTGACAAGGATGCAGGGGGTTATAGTTAGTCAAAAAGAATGAGAAGACCTTAGTAAAGAAAAGGACAATAAAGGAACATGTTTAAAGAAACCAGAAGGTTTTAACTGATGTAGTTGCATTTAAATTTAGTTATCAGGGACGCAAGAAATTGGAAAGGCGTTCCATAGATGAGAAGTATGAGAAACAAAACTGTTAGAACAGAAGTTACAGTCGTATCTAATTAGTTCAACAGTGAAACAGTGAGACACAGTTGCCCATCTACAGAATGCTCTGTCAAAAAACCAGTAAATTTATTCTTTGTGAAAATACCCCAGCTCTTATTAGTTCATTTCAGGGGCCCTCTACAAGCCCAGATCTGAATGTTATGGATGACTGTATCTGGAGCAGACTTTGAACTCACTTGTAAAATTGTCATCATGATATTTCTGATATTGATTCATGGAAGTGGAACTGAAGGTTGGAATGAAATCCTCATTGACACTATCTGCAAAGCTACTTGCCTTGTGGTTATCATTATTACAATTTTGTGCTGAACATTCAGGCAAACATTTCAAAATATCTATGATAATTGTTCCATTCATCAATCAAGATAGGTAAACGAATTTTAAAATTAAAACTTTTTGTGTATTTATTTCTTGAAATGCATCTCTTATGCAATTTTTCAAACATTTTTGCACTCTTTGTGTATTAAAACTTTTTGCGTATTAATTTCTTGAAATGCATCTCTTATGCAATTTTTCAAATCGCCAATACTTCTTGCTTTTTGATGATAAACTTTGTCCTTGAGTAATCCCCAGGTAAAGAAATCAATTGGAGTCAAGTTAGGTGAACGTGCTGGCCAGTCAATTGGACCTCTTTGCCTAATCCATTTCTCAGGAAATGTTTTATCCAAATACTCACAGACTGGAGGTCTTTATCAAGAGCAGGTGCCATACCACCTTTTCCAAGAAAATAAAATTAAAACAGATGCTGGAAAAACAGCTTAATGTAATTTTATCATGAAATGAGTAATGTAGATTTTCTTTATTACTCTGAGTGAATTGGATCTTTGTCCAATACCTTTATTTCATATCCATCTTTTGGCGAGTGGAAAAAATTCTTTTTATCTTCTCCACATGAGTTTGATATCTTCGTCGCCAAAATTGTTGTGGAGTTATTTTTGCAGTGGAGGCTAATATTTGTGCTAGAATTGGTCCTAATAGGTTTGACGTACTAAACGTTAGGAACTTGATATAATATGCATTTAGCAGTGTAATCTTGCCAAGTTGCTGACTACTTTCGTTTACAACTAACTATCGACTACTATTATCCAACATTGACTGACCCTCGTTCCTCTTACTACTCCTACTTTAATTAGTTAGGAGAGTTTGTTCACTATAAAATAGGCGTGTTTTACCATAACACCCACCTCCTAAAACTGTCCTCCGCAGGAGTAAAACAGTTTTCTTTATTTTGTTTTAAAAGAAAAAACACAAAAAACACTTCATTTTTTTAGCAACATCGTAACATATCTCCTACATTTTGGATCCACTTTTAAATGATTAGTTGCCGAGAAACAGTGAACACTATTTTAATAATATAACTGATAGACAAACCTATTTCTCCTACTGTCCTTCTAATTTTGCACAACCCTGTATATATATATATATATATATTTCCTATCTTCTTTAGATATATGTGACTTATTTTACTGATGTAATGAACATGGGCAGATGTGCGTTGAGGTGCAGTGGATATTGGCTTGGAACAAGAAATCGGGAAGCCGAGTTCGAATTTCAGTCGAATTCATGGCATTAACTTATGTGCAAATACCCTTGGGAAAAGTATTAATTCATCTCTTCCCTCCAGTTATGGGTTAAATAATAGAACAGATTGGGTTCTGTAGCCTTGGTTGGCAACCAGTCTACCGCAGAAAGCAATGGCAACCTACTGTGGGATAATCTTCTGCCCAGTCAGTCATGTCTCTTTCGAGACATGATCGCCCAAGTGTGTATCACATATGGCACTTAACTGACTGAATGAATATGGACACACCTTGTTTTCCCCTCACTGGAATATGATTTGCTGGTATCAGCCATACACATAGAAAAAGGTGAGGAAGTCCAGCGTGAGTGAGATCTAGAGATCTATTAGGCTTACGGCCTATCACGTTGAATACACCGGTTTTTGCTCGATCACCAAAGTTAAGCAACGTTGAGCCTGGTCAGTACTTAGATGGGTGACTGCTTGGGAATACCAGGTGCTGTAAGCGTATTGTGACGGATGTGCGTTGTGGTGCAGTGGATATCGGCTCGAAAAGAGAAATCGGTGAGCCGAGTTCGAATTCCAGTTGAATACCCTGCACTCACTTAAGCACTGGTACTCTTGGGAAAGGTATTAATCTGTTCATTCCTTCCAGTTATGGGTTAAATAACAAGGGTAGGACTTGGAGACCCTGCTCTTAAAAACAAATCCCAATGAATCGTGAAAAGAAAAACGTTGTAAAAATAAAATAACGTTAACCAAAATCATTGGTTATGACCTTAAAATGATCCCATAAGGATTGATAGGTCGTTAAGCCTCAAAAACAAACAAACAAACAAACAGATCTATCACCACTGGTCTACTATTGACTACGCCTACATCTCAGGACACTGCATATGACAAATACAATGATTATGACGACGGACTAGATTGTTCTTTGTTTGTTTGTTTCAAGGTTTAACGAACTATCAATCCTTATGAGATCATTTAAGGTCATAACCAATGATTTTTGGGTAAGGTTATTTTATTTTTACAGCATTTTTATTTTCGAGTATCAAGATTCATTGGGATTTGTTTTTAAGAGCAGGATCTCCAAGTCCTACCCTTGTTATTTAACCCATAACTGGAGGGAAGGGACGGATTAATACCTTTCCTAAGCATACCAGTGCTTAAGTGAATGCAGAGTATTCAACTGGAATTCGAACATGGCTCACTGATTTCTATTTCCGAGCCGATAACCACTGCACCACAATGCACATCCGTCACTAAACGCTTACAGCACCTGGTATTCCCAAACGGTCACCCATCTAAGTACTGACCAGGCTCAACGTTTCTTAACTTCGGTAATCAAGCGAGAATCGGTGTATTCAACGTGATAGGCCGTAAGCCACTAGATTGTTCTACCGGATTACATTTGGCTTAACGACTTCACAACCTAATATTGATATATATCCCATTCTGGGACATATCAGTTTCTTACACTAACTTGCTTATATTTTCCTGTATCAAATCATTATATTTTACATTTTACTTTAACATTTTCAATGTTAACATTTTCTCCTTGATTTATTAAGATATTTATTTTATTTTTTCTAATTAATAATTCATTTGTTACTATCCCACTCAGTTAAATAATGCATGTTTGATTTTAACATCCCTAGTATGTAACACTTGCCTTGAGTTGTCTCTTTTGCTGATTAACAAGTATTCTATTAGGTTATAGTTAATAGATAGTCCTTTCTTCTTGCTTTCCTTTATTACCTTGATTAATGATTTCCTTCAGTTTTTTTTTTTTCATTGGTTTGTTCAGAAAAATTTATTTTATTCCTATATATTTATTTTTAATTTTATCAAATTTAAATTTTCAAAGACTATTTGTTTCTGGAAGGCATATTTATCTATATATCACACTTTTAATTGCCTTTTACTAATTGCAAAACTTGACCCTCACAAAGCAAGCGGCGGGGACAGAATCCCAATCATAGTCCTGAAGAAATGTGCCCCAGAACTCTCTTCTGTCCTCTCTAAACTCTATAACCTCTGCCTATCTGCTTCCTGTTTTCCTCCCTGTTGGAAGTCCTCCTGTGTAGTTCCTATATTTAAGAATTCTGGCGAACCCTCAAACTCCGCCAATTACTGCCCTATCAGTCTCCTTCCGATCTTCGGCAAAGTTTTCGAAGACATTATCAACGCCGAGGTGATTCAGCATCTCACGGCCCACAGGCTTCTCTCAGACAAACAGTACATGTTTCGCTTCACCAGGTCTACTGCTGATATGCTAACAACCTTTACTGAGTGCATATACCAGGCTACTTGACAAGAATGGTGAGGCCCGAACCGTTGCCTTGGATATCTCCAAAGCGTTTGGCACGCTGGCCTTTTATGCAAACTGCGGAGCTATGGTATAACTGGACATCTGTTTGACCTCATCCAGTCATTCCTCTCTAACCACACATTGAAGGTAGTATTAAATGGCATACCTCCCAAAACTACCATACGAACGCAGGTGTCCCTCAAGGTTTTATCCTAGGTCCCACACTCTTTCTGATCTACATTAATGATCTCCCCGATGCCATTAGATCACAAGTAGGCATGTATGCTGATGACACCACAATCTACTCTCACCGCTATCAAAAACCTGGTGTGGGTGACAAAGTGAACCTCACTGCCGAGCTTGAAAAGGACCTCCAATCTGTAGTGTCCTGGGGTAGGAAATGGCTAGTAAATTTCAATGCTTCTAAAACGAAGCTGTTATCAACTAACCACCATAGACAATTGCATCTACCTCCCATTAGCATGGAACAGGCTTACCTCCAAAAGAGTAAAACACTATGCCTCCTTGGCCTTATACTCTTGGCGGTCCTCAAATGGAATAACTATATAGAATCCATTGCCAAATCCGCTGCTATGAAAGTCGGCACTCTATGCAGGGCCTTCCTGCCTGAATCTATCCCGCACATATATAAATCTACCATCCGCCCATGTATTGAATACTGCTGCCACATCTGGTCGGGTGCCCCTGCTACTCTCCTTGGGCTTCTTGACAAAATACAAAGGAGAATCTGTAACGTGGTTGATACTGACTTGGCAGACCAGCTGCAACCACTCTCTCACCAGCATGATGTGGCTTCCCTGTGCCTTTTTTACAAATACTTTCATGGCATCTGCTCTGATGGACTTAGATCATTGGTGCCGCCTAGGTACGAATTTACATGAGATATTAGATTAGCAACTAGGTCCCACCCTTTTACAGTTAAACAGATAAGCTGTAACTGTAATTTCTACTCCAACAGCTTCTTTTCTTGCACTTCCCGCCTGTGGAATTCCCTTCCACATACCTGCTTCCCTGACAGCTACAATCTCCAGGAGTTTAAATGTAAGGTCAATAGACACCTCCTATCACACTAACTTCCAACTATTCTCCCAACACTCTCAACATCTACCCAACCCTCATTCTCGGGATCCTTACCTGCCTATCACCCACCTTCTGACAATTCCTATATCTAACCATCCTTTCTCCACTCTATATAGCCCCCTGCGCAATAGTGGCAGTGAAATGCCTTGCTCGAGGTGAAATGCTTATAAAAAAAAAAACAAACTAGAAACCCCTTTTTGTTTCTCTTCCTTCCAAAGCAACTGCCATCTTGACACTCTCACTGATGTTAGCAATTAACTAAAATGCATGAAAAGTTAAAAAAATTGGATCAGGCTGAACATTTTCCCCCCCACTGTCATCATGTTCAGAAGTTTCCCCCCAAAATATATTTAAGAAAATATATTAAATAATCCCAGGGAATCAAACAGATAATATATTAAGCACAACAAGCCTAAATACAGTCAATGCTTTTGAATATGAAATGCATAACATATTAATATCCAATTAATAAGGTTTTGTCTGGGAAGATGGTTAAAACTGGGAGTGAATTGTTTCAAATGCAAAGACGCTCTGAAAATAGTGCCCTATAAAAGGCGCAAAGATTGTTATTCTTGGTGATGTATGCAAAGTGCATGTGCTTCATACAAAAATATAACAATATCAGAATGGCATTTTTTTTGACGGGTTTGATATTTCTTTAAAATATATTATCAACATAGTGATTAAGTATGCTTCTGGGTAGTAAATTTTTCTTCTTTTATGTGCCGTTTCCCTTCAGGTCATAGGCGATCATGGACCTCCACATCTTTCTTTCCATTATAGCTCTTAATATATTCTGTTGTGTTATTTCTCCATAGTAGATTGCCATTTCTTTCTACAGTAGATTGGTTGCCAACCAAGGCTACAGAACCCAATCTGTCCTGCTATTTAATTCATAGCTGAAGAGACAAGAGATGGATTAATACCTTACTCAAGGATATTTGTGCATAAGTGAATTCAGTAAATATAAGTAGAATTTGAACTTGGCTCTCTGATTTCTCATTTCGGGCTGATATCCACTGCACCACAATGACACCACATTAAGTACACCGAGCCGAAATACAGCTGATGCTATTCAACAGAAATGATACTGATATAAAATTAATATGGTATTGTATGCAAAGAAGATGGTTAAAACTAGGAGTGAAGTGTTTAAAATGCAAAGACACTCTGAAATTAGCACCCTATAAAAGGTGTAAAAATGGTTATGCTTGGAGATTTATGCAAAGAGCATGTGCTTCATACAAAAAATATAGCAATATCAGAATGGCATCTTTTTTTGACGGGTTTGACACTTCTTTAAAAGATTTGGTCAAGTATGCTCCAAGGTAGTTAATATACAGTATGAAAAATCCTTCAATACAAAGAAGAACTTAAAATAGTTAATGTATTTAATCATCTTAAGAAGAAAATACCAAAGACCAAAGATAAATTGGTTTGGTCTGGAATTGTTGTGCAAGTTCTTCCCCATTCAATCTCTTGACTGTCATCAAAACCCTCGACCTCCTCACCAAACCCTAGGGGTTCACTCAGACCTCATTTGTTGAACCCTGGTCTAGGACAAGAACCCTTTATTTAATCTATGGAGACATACAGTTCTCATTTCACTGCTGAAGTCTAGGGATACCTCATTTAATTCTTATTTTTAGTACTGCTTATATATTAGTAGTCCTGTTTCGAAAGAGTCCAAGTACAAACTGCTTAACCCAGGAACTGAACTCACAATTACTATGTCACCAAATTTATTAACTAATGCTTTAATCCATTAGGTCAGGGGTTGGCAATTTTTTGCAAATTATGTGCCGATTTTGGGTTTTAAATTCATTCAGTGAGCCAACAGTATACTTATTTTTATAAATGTCAAAGTCAATATACTTGTTCTACAATATATTTTGTATAGTAATATATTCAATAATATGTAAACCACATTAACATAAATAAACTGTCTTCAAAATGTTTTCTTAAAGTTATTATTAACTAGTAGGATAGCCTGGTGTTGCTCGGGTGTAATGAAAGCTTTAAAACTAATCTATGGTCCTGGAGCTCAGACTCTTTGGACGTTGGCACGAAAGACTAAAAAGCAATAGGTGTTTCCAGTTAAAGCGAAACCGTAGACTGAAAGAAAAATGAATGGATGTAAGTCAAATTTTGCTTTCCTGTTATCGATATCAAATAAGTTTTTTTTGCCGTAAACTGAATTTTGAAGGCTAAATAAGTCTTCTGAGTAAATGTTATCATGGCTGAGACTAAGAACTACATTTATACCTACTTAGAGGCAAACCTGAAGCAAAAACTAAAATAAAAGAGCTGAAAAAAATACAGACATATATATTTTCTATACTATTGTAAGAACTGCAACCTTGAAACTTCTGAATATCGTTTCTTATGTCTTTGTCTATGAGTGTATCAAATTTGATTAAAATCGGACCACTCCTTCTATAACCTGATTTTCAATATTTATCGGGGGTACCTCAACACAAAACCTAGCTAAGAACACTCACAAATGCTTATAGTACAATTGTGTAAATTTTCAAGAAAATTGTTTCAGCCATTTCAGAGTCTATAGTTAATGGAGACACACACACACACACAGACAAAGTTCCATTTATAAATAAATTTAGATGGGAACCTTGTCCTTGCATGGTCTTAGCCAATTGCTTACTGTTGGTAACATACTATGTTGTTTTGAAAAATTGCTTGGTATGCTATATGTGGCATGTATGCTGTAGGTTACTAGCACTAGGCTATTGTCCTATTGTAAGATCAATCCATGAGCTGGAATGTGTGTACTAGTACTTAGTGGAACCAATAATGGAGGAATACTAAAAATTAGAACTAGACGGTATCCTTATGCAGTGGAATGAGAATCATAGAAATGCAGATAGAAATTATACCTATACATGGACAATGGAGCCTGCAATAACAAAATAAAGGGGTCATTTCATAGGTTACCCATATCAATATACACCTGATTAAGGCTAGATATCCCTAGATATGGACACTAGAACTTCCCATAACAAAATAAAAAGTTCAGTTCATAAGTTACTTAGATTGATATACACCTGATGAAGGTTAGATATCCCAAGACATGGGCAGTTAAACCTGCTATAATAAAATAAAAGATTTAGTTCAAAGGTTACCCAGATTGATATGCACCTGATAAAGGCAGAATAGCATAAGGGCCAAAATTTTCTGATAACAACAACAACAAAGATGATAACAATAGTTTGAATGTTGTGTAAGTAATTATTTACTGTTTTGCATGCAACAGGGCTTCTTATTTTTTTTAAATTTTCTTTTTCTGCCATTGAAGGCAATGTTCTGATGGTCCAGGCTGACTTTTATCAGTGAATATGGCAGTAAGAAGTCACATTTCAAATTGTATTTCCCAGTTTCAAAACCATCTTTTATTGACCACTTCCACTTTGGACAGACAAATAATGCTCCTGGAGTATTAGTTTTTGGAAAGTCATTCTTAAGGTTATGTTTTGTTATAAACCAATTAAGGTAATAGATTTATCCACCAGGCCATATGTCCTAAAGGATATTGGTCAAAGTTGTGAATTCAGTATCTAGCTACAGCAGTGGTGATCAACAAATTCACAGAGTTAAGTTAAAGGGAGATAACTCAGATATCTGGATGTAGAATGTCTCATGGGACAAGAACAATCTATCCTAGTGACTAAAATATAGTGTTCAGTTTGAAATTCCAATCACTTGCAGAATGCTGAAGTGTACAATGACGAAAATGTCATAAATATGCCAATAAAGATGAGGACAGCAGTATGAATAATGTAAATAATATAAATAGTGATTGATCAATATGTCATATATATATATATATATATATATATATATATATATATTGTAATTTTGTTATTACAATGGTTTATAAAAGCATAATATCACAACACAAAAAATTTCATGTTTCAGAATAAAACCGTTCCTCTTCAGGTGATAAGTTAAATTAAATGGTGAAAACAATTTGTTTTTGAAAATATAAGATGAATTTCTGGTTATTTAGAAAATTAGGGAGTAGTAGTTGGAGGAAATGCAATAGGTGTGTCCAAACAGTCCAATCAGCATTTAGAATTATATAACCATGGAGATTTAAACATTTGGGTTTGGAAAGGGGGCAGGATGTCATAGATCTAGACATAACACTTTTTAATTTTGTTTGGGTAAGATACACAGTGGGACCTTAGATTTATTAAAGAGGAGACAGTAATTTTAATCAGGTGATTGGATTTTAGTTTTCTTTTATTGAACAATAGATTTTTTTTACTACTTTCTGTGAATATAAATCAGAATTTGGATTAAATAATTGTTGTATACTTAGTTTTGTAGGATTAAGAACAGCAATTTAGTATTGTGTATAAGTTAAGTATAAGTGGAGTATAAGTTATAAATGAAACATAGTAATTAATTCAATTTTAAAGAAAATTATTTTTTCTGAGTAAGGTACCTAGTGGGACCAAATATATATATATATATCGCCCGGTTCACACTCCACCCACGTCTATTGAACAGGTGTAGAGGCTCATCCCTTGTTCCCTGTTTAGGATGTGGTTTCCGGTTTTCTCTTTTCCAATTTATTCACTCTTACATAGCCCCCTGCACACCAGTGGTGTTGCTGCCTTGCTCGGGGTGATATGATGAAAAATATATATATATATATATATATATATATATATAGTGTTGAGTTGCGATGATGCTTAATGCCAAGATTGCTGTTTATTCAGTGGTTTACTGATAAAAAGATATTTTGGCAAGCAGGATTTTTGTTGTAAAGTGCTTGATACCAAGATAGAGATAGAGCATTAATAGGATTAATGTGGGGACTTTGTCAGTTAAGTAAACAGATTTATGCTGACTTCCAAGTTTCTTGAAGGCACCATTGTGATGTCTCACTCCTCAAGGTTTTTTCTATTCACCTGCTGTTGTTTCATTTCCTGTTTTCTTTCTTATTTACATGGAGCTTGGTGTAATCAAGCTACCATCTACCATCTGTAGAACCACTCACATAAAAAGATATTAAATTACACCATGCTCCATATAAATAAGAAAAAGGCCAAGAAACAACAGCAGACCAAGAAAAAAGCACCGAGGAATGAGGACATCACAATGGTGCCTTCAAAACACTTTGAAGTCGGGAAGTCAGACATATTTATATATATATATATATATATATATATATATATATATATATATATATATATGACTTTTATATATATAGTTGATGTGTCTAGCCACACTGATGAGCTGTGATACAGCAAAACAGGCTTGTATGTGGATGACTAATATATTATGCTTTCATTAGGATTGAGCTCTCTGGAGAAAAAAATTGTAAAAACAGTTTCCACTTCTCTAAAATATGCATTATTCTTCAGCAATGAATTGAGTTCTTTCACTGACTGGCATGTTTATACACTGCTTATATACAACACATTAGAATTTCCCTTCTCTGATTCCATGCACCTATAGCTTAGAGGGTAGTAACTCCGACTGACCCCAAATCGGTCGAGTTTCGATCCCAGCCACAAGCAAGTGGATGTATCTAGCCACATTGATGAGCTGTGATACAGTGAAACAGGTTTGTATGTAGATGACTAATATATATATATATATATATATATATATATATATATATATTTAGTGTATCGAGGCAGCAGATAATTTTCTAAACATATATTGCGTTTTTTACAGAAATAAGTTGGGGAGAGAATGGGCTTTGGCTCTGAAAATATTTTAAATCCAATAAAATCCTCATTTTTAAAGAAAAAGCATGTTCTGCAGATTACTGCATTTAATGACGGATGTGCGTTGTGGTGCAGTGGATATTGGCTTGGAAAGAGAAATCGGTGAGCCGAGTTCAAATTCCAGTCGAGTACCCTGCATTCACTTCAGCACTGGTACCCTTGGGAAAGGTATTAATCTGTCTCTTCCCTCCAGTTATGGGTTAGATAACAGGATGGAGCCTGGAGGCAACCCATTTAGTGTTGGTGTCACAATAAAACACCCTTGGTAGCCCTGGCAAAGCATCAAGTATTCAGCTATTTGACAAGATTATGAATTTTGTTGCAAACTGCACCAGAGTTCCAAATGCACAAGGAATACTGGAGGGGTGTAGTGAGTTCTATCCTGGTCAAGGCCACAAGACGATGACGCATTTAATGAAGATATTATTTTTAAATCCAAGTCAGTCAGCATGTGAACAATATTACATAAAACTTTATAAAGTATCAATTAAAACAATCTTTCCTTGCTCATACTGAGTAGAATCTAGCAAGGGGTACTGTAGATATAATCTGTACTGTAATTTTGCATTCATAACCATGGCTTAGAAGCATGGAATGCACATGCAAAAGACAGTTTGCTTGTGATTGTTGGTTAAAATTTTAAAATTCAATGAAGCAAAAGCAAGAGATTTCTTTATTAAAACTAGATTTACAAAGCACAATTAAAATCCATAAAGTAACCAATAAATGAATTTGATGATGCTAAGCATAAAATGAAAAACTGATTTGAATGAATCTATATCTAAAGAAATTAAGTTGTAACCATGTAAACGCCCACTAGAATCGTCCTTCCAAAAATCATTTTTTGAGTGTCATCACATGCAGCAGTTGTTTAAAATATGCAGTTGACCTTGACTACAGATTAAACAACCAGAATCATTAAGATATGTGTGTCTCTCTCTCACATTCTTTCACTCTCTCTCACATGCAAACACACACTTATCCACTGTTGCTAAGTAAGGTATGTTATCAGTTGTGAAAATGGTTTCTAAAAGTCCCTGATATTGGCAAGTTTTTCATTAAATTGAGCATTTTCCATTTATATGATAAAGGTTTAGAAAATTGGCAAAGCAATATATGTATATAAACATATCAGTTTTAATGGGTACTATGCTAATAGGGTTGAACAAGTATCTGTTTGAAGAGGTTAAATAGTAATCACTCACATGTGTATGAGTATCCATCCATCCAAAGCTGTAAGCGGGTACTCGAATGATCCTTCCAAAAAAGATTTTTTTCATTACACTCACCCAGTCAGTTAAAATAAGCCAGTAACCTTGACTATATGTTCTTCTTTTTCTGTGTGTCATGTCACTTCAGAATGTAGGCGATCATGGCCTTCTACATCTCCCTATCCCTAGCAGCTCTTAACATGCTTTCTCCTTTAGTATTTGTCTATATTTCTGAGATGAGGTAGTATTTACAGTATTTACATTATTCGGTCTATTGTCCTCAACTTTGTTGCCATTTGTACGATGTTTCGGCAGTTGTATGCTCCGGTCTTCTTCAGGAGCTTTGAATTTTGAACCAAACCATTTATTACAGTCACTGGGGTATATGAACTCTATTCCTTGCATAGTAGAAACCTCTTCTGGTAGTCATGAGTTATCTCCCTCTAACCCTGTAAGTTACTTGTTCACCACTGTAATCTGGTATTGAACTCACAACTCTTTGGATCAAGTTACAGGAACTAACCATGTGTTCTTAAGGACAAGAACAACTGAATTTTTGGGATATTAAACTTAATGCCCAGTAACCCTTTTTTACCAGAGTTCATATTGCAATGTTTTTTTTATGTTAATGGTTTTCTCTAGTATTTTTTACCAAAGCTCATATTGCAATTTTCACACTAATGATTTTCTCTGGCACTCCATATTACTGGTTCCTATATTGTGTTCATCTCTATGCTTGATTGGCTTAGGAGATTTTTGTAGCCTAGCATATGTGCTCTTTCCCTATGTCTGACCTGTGAGTATCAGATTTTCCAAGCCCTCTTTCCTTATTACATGTCCCTGGAATTTCAGCTGTCTTTTCCTGATGTTAAGTACTAGTTTCTTTTCATTTCCATCTTCTCCAAAACCTTATCATTGTTGACATTTTTAAACCATGGTATCCTCAAAATCCTTCTGTAAAAACCACATTTTGGTTGCTTCAAGTCTCTTTCTCATCTTGGAGGAAATTGTCTAGCATTCACTGCCATATTAAAGGACAGACATCACATAACAATCCAGTATTCTCTTCTTCATTTTTAGCAAAATTTTCCTGTCTGTCAATACTCTACTCACCTTCTGCAATGCATCCTTGGCCATACCAATTTGCCTCCTGATCTGAGTGTTGTACTTTCTGTCCTCTGTTAGAACACTTTCCAGGTATTTAATTTTCTGTACCTATTTGATTTTAATACCCATTGCATGTAGTTGGCATTTTGTGCTCCTGTTTTTACTGATAACCATGCATTTGGCTTTTTGGTAGTTTATATAAAATCCTTTCTTTCCAGATCCTGAGCATGACAGTAAACTGCATCTGGCAGCAAAGCCTCTGATTGGGAGGTTGTGAGGAGCATGAAACAATCTCTTAATTGCTGTTGTTTCCAGGTCCACCCTGACCCGTAGTGGTAGTACCTGTTAGGGTCCCAGCTATGGGCAAATAGTTAACCCCCAAACTGAGGTCAAAACACTATGAAAGTATAAAAATAGACTTTTATAGAAATATATATACATAAATAGACATTTATAGAAAAATATATACTTTTGAAGCAAAAATATTGCCCACGATATATATTGAAGAAAAAATTATTCTCAGCAAAACATTTTTGAATACAAAACTAGAAGACATTTCTGTTTTCTAAAATAAAAAAGAATAAAAACAAAAACATTTAATCAAAATCTGACTAAATCAACCTTCTCACTATAACTGAACATTAAAAAATACCTTAAAACCCCACTTTTTTGGCATGAAATAACCCACAGAGGTTGATATGCTGTTAAACAAAACTCAAACTCAAACTTTCTTTCCGCTTTCTTCAGCTACCTTCTGTTGAAGGTCTTGTAGTTTCTTTTCAATGTCAGGCTATCAGCATGGTATCATTTGCAAATCTCATATTGTTCAGATTGTGGCTGTCATAGCATGATTTCTAGAACTCTCAGAATTGTTACACTATACAAGTTGAATAGCTCCAGTGAGAAAACACATCCTTGCCTTACACCACTTTCTATTTTTGTATACCTCCTGAACTTATTTCCTGTCCATATGTAAGCAGTTTGCTACAAGTAGAATACTCTAATCAGTCAGTTAAGTGCCATACGTGATACACGCTTGGGCAATCATGTCTCGAAAGAGACATGACTGACTGGGCAGAAGATTATCCCACAGTAGGTTGTCATTGCTTTCTGCAGTAGACTGGTTGCTGACCAAGGCTATAGAACCCAATCTGTCCTGCTATTTAACCCATAACTGGAAGGAAGAGACGGATTAATACCTTTCCCAAGGGTATTTGCAAAAAAGTGAAGGCAATGGATTCAGCTGGAATTCGAACTCGGCTCTAATATCTTTCCCAAAATATGTGTAGGTTAGACAATCTAAAGCACCGAGATGGATGTCTCACTCACTTTCAATTTCTCTCTCATACATATCTAATCTAAACTTATTTATAAATGGAACTTTGTGTGTGTCTGTGTGTGTGTCTGTGTGTGTCTGTGTGTCCGTTACCTATAGACTCTGAAACGGCTGAACTGATTTTCTTGAAAATTTACACAGTTGTACTATAAGCGTCTGCGAGTGTTCTTAGCTAGTTTTTGTCTGGAGGTACCCCCGATAAATATTGAAAATTGATAATCAAAAAAATCAGGTTATAGAAGGAGTGGTCTGATTTTAATCAAATTTGATACACTCATAGACAAAGACATAAGAAATTATATACAGAGGTTTCAAGGTTGCAGTTCTTACAATAGTGCAGAAAATCGATAATATATATATATAAAAGCAAGCTGTTTGTGTGTCTGTCTGTTTATCTGTCTGTATGTCCTTTATACAAATCCATAACTTTTATCTGATTCTCACAAATATTCTTTAGGCAGAGTCCGAGCTCCAAGACCATGGATTAGTTTTAAAGCTTTCATTACACTCGAGCAATTCCAGGCTATACTGCCAGTACACAGATATTTGGGCACCTCAAGTTGGTGTCATGGTTAGCAAGCTTGTCTCATTAGAACCGTTACAATTGTGTAGTGGGTTTGATTCTCACTGGGTGTCCCATACTTTTGGCCTTGCACCACATCCAAGCTGAAGTCAGAAAATCACCATATACACAGATATTTTTGCCAAGTAGGATTTGTTATTTACAGTGAAAGCTGACTTTCAAAATAGCTGAAATTGGCAAGATTTTTAATTTCTAGCTAACTTTACAGGTAGTAAGGTTGACATGTAACAAGCAATTTAGCATAGACCTGATGAATGGTTCACCTGTGCACTTTTGCAAAAAATGAAAAATCAGATTTTCTTTACAGCTCATGTTATACATGGGTGGTTTCTTAAATCTGACGTTCCTTAAACTGAGGGTTTATCATAATACAACCGAACTAGAAAAAAGTCAAGACACTGTAAAGTTACTAAACAATGAGAACAGAAGAGAGTTGAGAAATTTGATGTGCTGCACAACAATTAATATGTTTGACTGTAGAATTCTACTCATCACATGTATTGATTGAAGTCCTAGGGGAGTGAAAAGTGTACAGTGTACAGTTATATACAAAGATGAGAGCAAATTCTGTTCAAATCTTTGTTAATATCTATCTCAATGTGTTCATACATATATATATCTATCTTAGTGTGTTCATATCTATCTATCTATCTATCTATCTATCTATCACAGTCTGTTCATATCTATCTATCTATCTATCTATCTAGTTTTTGTTCATCTATCTATCTATCTATCTATCTATCACAGTCTGTTCATATCTATCTATCTATCTATCTATCTATCTATCTATCTACCTATCTATCCATCTATCTATCTATCTTGTTTTTGTTCATCTATCTATCTATCTATCTATCTATCTATCTATCTATCTAAGTCTTTTAATATCTATCTATATATCTGTCTCAGTGTACTCATATCTACAGCATGGGATGGCTAAATTGTTGCCATTCTATATTCTTAATTTTACACGTGTGTTGCTTGTTTTTGATTTTGTTGACAGTACAGGATAGTAGCATCAGTTGGACACCGTCTGTGAGACAAATTGCATTATGATGCAGTTCCCTCCAATGTGTAAATGGCATGCTGTACTGTTTAGAATTTGGGGCAGAAGCTCCAATACAAACATTTCAGAGTGTTTGAGTGTCAATCTGAAGACAGGGCAGAGAATTTGTAAAGAGGTAGATGAGTCCAGTGAAGATTTTGAAGGTGTTTGGAGTCATCATTAGTGAAAGTGAAGTTGTGTCTCCATTCATCTTCCCACAAAGTCTCAAACTCAACAAGGAGGTCTACATCAAGTTACTAGATGGGGAAATGCTGCCCAGAATCAAAAGGATGGCTGCTGTAGAATCTTATGTCTGGCACCATGCCACACAAATAAGAAAACTATGTCATGGCTGTCTGACAATTTTTGCAAGGACGTCACACCATATATCTGTCCACCTAACTCTCGAGACTGCAACCCCCTTCATTATTGTGTGTGGGACACCTTTTATCAAGAGACCAACAACACTCATTTGTAGAACCCAAAGATGAATTGAAGGCAAGGATTTTAGCAGCATTTTCAAACTTAAAGAAGGAGATTGTTCAGAAGGGATACAAGAGACTCTAAACTATACTGAAGGCCATGGTGGTAGCCAATGGCAATTTTATTGAATAAATTTACTCTTTAGTATAATTTTGGTAAATATATTTGTTTTCTTTCTTGTTTTCTCTTTATCTATCTATCTATTTATCTATGTATGTATGTATAAATGTATATATGTATGTATGTACGTATATATGTATATATATATATGTATCTCTCTATCTATATCACTGTTCATATCTATCTATCTATCTATCTATCTATCTATTGTTTTCTTGTTTTCTATCTATCTATCTATCTATCTATCTATCTATCTATCTATCTATCTATCGTATTCTTTCTTGTTTTATCTTTATCTATCTATCTATCTATCTATCTATCTATCTATCTATCTATCTATTTAAGTGGGTTCATATCTATCTCAATCCTGACACAATTATTTTAATCTGTCTACAACAATTTCTCTCACTCTTCTCTTTTCTTTACCTGATCACAAATATTTATCGATCAATCTATTTCACTCAATTCATATTTATGCACTTATAACAATCTCAGCCATTTTAAAAATTTCTCTCAGTCTGTCATAGTTTAATTATTTCCATTTATCTCTGTTCATATCTATTAATCTAAGTCTGTTTATATCTGTCTATCTTTTTTTTACAATAATGTTCCCTCTGTACAAGGCACGAGAGTCACTTGAGGTAGAGATTTACAGAATAAGAACTAAGAGACACAGTGCTATTTAAATCAAACCTGAAGCAGTTATTTTCAGTCTATCTACAAGAATCTTCCTCATCATTTCCTTGTTTTTATCTGATCACGTCTACGTATCGAATAGTCTATTTTACTCAATTCATTTGTATATACTTATTCTAATCTGTTCATATTTATCATCTTCTCTCAATTATTTCTCAATGTCTTTTTATCTGTCCCAATGGCACAAGTGCAAACATATATATATATATATATATATATATATATGCTCTTTTTACATATTAAATTCTATTTGTCTTATTCTATTCTTATTTAATTTTTCCTCTATACATTTATCTAATTCTGTTTTATCTGTGTTTTCTTATATCTATCTATCTATCTTGATCACTTCATATTTCTATCTATCTTGGGCACCTTGGTGTTGTGTAATGGTTTGCAAACTTGTTTTGCTAGAACCTATTACAACTGAGGAGTGAGTTCGATCTTCACTGGGTACCCCATACTTTTGGCCTTGTGCCACATCTAAGCGGCACTTAGAAAATCTATCTATCTATCTATCTATCTATCTATCTATCTATCGTTTTCTTGTTTTCTATCTATCTATCTATCTATCTATCTATCTATCTATCTATCGTTTTCTATCTATCTATCTATC